>OY728144.1:454126836-454726836 GCA_963277665.1 Viscum album
GTATTAAATGTATTTTATTATTAATGTTATTTTTCTTCAACATTATCTCCACCTCCCTATCTTTCTCCATCTTCCATTGTGATCTATTATACTCACAATGGAAGTCAACTACCTTAGTATTGGCCATGGGACGGATTCACAATGTTCCCAAATTCATACACTTCAATTTTTTTTGTTTTAATTTAATTTTTTGGTGAATGAAAAGGATGTGTAAGGGAAAAATGATCATCCACCATGATACAACATTTACTCCCACTTTTTTCTATTATTTGAATCTATTACATTCCTTCTCTCATGTTACCTCCTTATACAATGGTTTTTAGGCTGCTCTAATTGATAAAACAACATACGACGTACTCGTGTCTGGTAAGGCATTACACTCTCAATTTAGGTGTTCCTCTTACATATCTATTAGACGAGGTGAGATTCAGAGTGATGAGGAGATGTCTTAGGAACGTTAAATTTCAAACTCAATAAATTAAATAATATTATTTCATGGATGATATTTCACACATGATTTAGAAAATTTGATTTAAATAAAAAACATGAATAATGAAGGATCCGTTTTAACTAAACCTCCAAACCAGGAATTTTTAAACATATTTTCATTTTTTTCATTTCATTAGTATTTTATAATTAAAATTTCATTCACTTTTTTTACCCTTGTTTTTAATATTTTTAATAAAATATAAAAACATAAAAAATATAAAAAATGAATTAGAAATATAATTTGATCAACTGAAAATATACTCAAGTGAGATGACCCTGGTCATCCACTCTACTACAATAGGAAATAAATTTTAACTTTTTCACCACCCTATGAAAGGTGTGTCAAGAAATAAATAAAAATTATTAACAATTTTCACCCGCAATTCGAAGTAATGTTAATGTGAATAGTTTTGAATGTATAGTAAATAATTTGATATTTCATATTATATTTTCACAGATTTTTGGATAAGTATCTATATGTGGTATAATGTTATAATAATTAAAATTATCATTCTAGTATTCAATAGAAAACATTTGAAGATATATATGGAAAGAGGTGTTAGACATCAATATATTGGGATAAAGTCAGTGAAATAAAATTATTGGAACCATAAATATTTGAATAAATTGTTGAGATTGTGAATTTGATTCAAGAGAACGTGAGGAAATTTCATATCATACACAATATTTATGTAAAAAGAGAAGGAAATTTATTTTGCTTGAGGTAAGTGATCATGTATTTCTTACGATATCTCTATCGAAAAGAGTTATACATTTTGGTAAAAATAAAATGTTAAGTCAATGTTTTGTTGGACCCTGTTACATTCTGAATAAGAATGAATTAGTTTCTTATCAAGTAGCATTTCCTTTAGTTTTAACACAAATACATGATGTGTATCATTTTTTTATTTCAAATGACTTACATACATCATGAATCTTATCTTTTGTTTCCTAAGTCCATTCTAATTAAAGAGAATATTTCTTATGTCAAAAAATATGATGTCAGAACATAGGGATTATATATTACAAAATAATTTATTCATTTGGTAATGTTTTTATGGAAGAACCACATGATCGGTGAAGCAAAATGGGAATAAAAAACAATGATGTACAAATACCCTCACTTGTTTGAGTAAAGAATAAAATTGTGGGGATTCACTTTTTATAATGGGAGATGAATGTGACAACCCATGTAATGTGAGTAAAAAATTAATTACATGTCTTATTAATGTTCATAAAAATATTTACAGATTTATATATAATATAATATTTTTTATGATTTTTTAAAAGGCAATGACATGTTTTTTATATATTTCAAATTACTTTCATGAGATACCAATTTGTATTTTAAAATTAAATTTATAAATTTAGGGGTTTTAAATTGATAAATTTAAATTCATTTTCTGATATAAAATATCAATAACAAATGGTGGTTAATTGTTTGTATTTCTTAAAAGATTAATTGGCCTGTTAATATTAGAAAATTAAAAATTTTATAAACTTTTATTTAATTTATAGTAAATATCCGTAATGTTTTATATTGTTTTAAATAAAATTTAACTTATTTGACAAATAATGATCCAATTAATTTAATAATAAAAATTTCTATACTTTATTTTTTTTATGAATAATTTTTAGAAATACAAATTATTATTCTAAAAATAGATTTTTATGGTATTATATGTATTTAATTTGAAAAAATAACTTATATAAAATGAATCTCAAAAAAAAAAATTTAATATTTTAAATCAAAAGGTTAAAATTCATTAATGTTTTAAATTTACTTTTTACCATAATAATTAGTTACTGGGGAAACATTTAATATAGGTAAAGGTTAAAAGGGTCAACAGTGGTTAAACTAGACATTATGGGGAAAATATCTCTAAAACATAGATAATTTTTTCCGTGCAGGTGTATTTCTAATTTACAAAATCTTATCTTCTTAATTTTTTTAATTGGTGCCTCTATACCTTGAAAAATAAATTTAATATTTTTAAAATCTGAATGTTATTAATTTAATATCACTCCCCTTGATTATAAAAGGGAGTGCCCTCTCCTCACTTATTCAAACATATTGAGATAATTATCTTGAAAATAATCTACCTGATTCACATCCAATCATCCCTACCAAATTATTAAATTTCATTGTATTCTGAAAATTCTAATCCAAAAGTCTTATGTTTTAAGCCAATCGGGTCAATCTTGGGAGGGGGGGTAAGTCCTAAACAACCTATTTCATGTTTATGTCTTCTTATTCCTCTTTTAAAAATATTCTAACTAGTATAAAATAGTGAAATACGTATCTTATAATTACATTAAAATAATTATGATGATAAAATAACACTTTTATCTCATTTTCATCCTATAGTGAATGAAAACATCACTCATGTGTACATGTGGTCTACAACCTCTAAAAAAATGTGTTTTGTTTTCAGTCACAACTTCAAATGACTAGTTATAAATATAATATTAATGTATATATATAATATTTATGAAATTATTATGATCCTATAAATATAATACATTAATTATCATTTTAAATTTTCCATCTATTGGGAAAAATCATTGATGATAAATTCATGTGGAACACCACCCCTATGAAGAAATACGATTCCTTTTTCATTACTGAATCATGAGTTCAGTTATATATATGGAAATAATAAGTACATTTTACATGTATAACATAATTATGATCCGTATAAAGTAAAATATTATATATATAATTTATTTTTCATCCAATAGTTAAATACACATGTCTCTCATGCGTATGTATGGACTCTCTCCACAACGATATGACTTATTTCATTTTTCATATCCCCCACCCAAGGAAGGATTTAAAAATGATTCTCATTTTTGAAAAAAAAATAATTTTTTCAATATTATGATCTTGGTTATAATATAAATATAATATGTTTTACCATTTTCAAACTACGAAATTCATTTTTGTATTATAAATCAAAAGTCATCACAACACCTGATGAAAAACTAACCATTTTAATAACTAAAAAATCTATGTTAACAAATAGAATAAAGTAAATAATGATAAAGGAATAAAATTAAAATGGTTCTTAATAAATTATAAACCTAATAAAATTGCATACCACTAAAGGGTAGATGTATGAATGATATGATTCGGGGCTCAATGTAGGGGACTTTATTTTAAAAATCATGTTTTAATGTTCTCCATCTATCTCTTTTTGTTTCACATTGATGTCATTTTAAATGTTTCAAGAATTTTATTATTTATATATCAACGGTTTATAGTGGTTATTTTTTACTATTTTTTATTTTCTTTATAATTTATAAAAAACGAATCTTTTCAATATTTTTTATATTGGTTAGTTTTAATTATGCACAAATGTATAAAAAGGTTTTTTTGACATATAAGGCTTTCATATACTTTTCCACCCACATAGTTCTTATTTGTTATCAATATTAATCTATAAGTTAATTTTTCTCATATAATATCATGTTCCCACACTTCTTTTTATTTTTTATTTTAGAATAGTTTTTTTATTTAAATTTAATTTTCTCCCCGATTATATAAGATATCTTAAGTGTTCTTTCTTATGGTATTTAATGAAAATTAATATGATTTTAATGGATAAAATACAAGATATATTAGTTTTATACATGTTATGGTTGTTTTGAATTTTATATAAATGGTAGGGGAGCCTGATATAACTCTAATGATTGTTTGAGCCTAATATATGTCTCCAAATCATTGGATTATATGACGTAGTTTTCAAGTGATATGTTATTCGTACGAGATGTGGGAATTATGTAATTATTTTATTCAATTATATTGGTTCATATAAGTGTGATTATAAGGACAATATCCCAAGGTATCAAAAAGATAATATTTAAATATTTTTAAAATGAAATATTATTATTAAAAAATATATGAAAATGAGAATTTGTTTGTAAGGAAATTTTATAACTTTTTTAATGGTGAAATGGTTTCTTCATTAACAGTATTCATGATTTTACATATTCTCCCAAGAAACCCTTATGATTTCTATTTATCCTTTATGAGTTCTTGTGAACTATTTTTTTACTATTGGGCAATAAATTTATTATCATAGTTAGTAAATTAATAATTGAAGTCATTTTTTGTTATGAAAAAGGTAAATACTCTTGGGGAATTTTTAGGTTTATAAATGTACTAGAGGTTTTTGTTTCTTTTTTTTCTTTTGATCAGATTTTTTGTCACATCCCATTTTTTAAAAAATTTTATCTAGTCTTAAGGATGAGTAGTAGTGATAATAATATTAGAGTTCCATTATGGGAATCACATCGAAAAAAAGATAATTTTTAAAACACACATATTTTGTGGGAAAACAGATATTGTGTAGAAGTTATCACTTAGTAATGTCAAAGGATTTCTTAATTATCAAAATCTATAAACATAAAACTGTAATTGGGATATAAAAGATTAATTATGTACCACAAATAGTGAAATTAATGGGATATGTATGTGTTTTATATTATAGAAACTCTTAATCCAGTCCTTTTCTAGGTCCCCAATGAAAAATGATTCTCTCATTCAGACCGAATCATTATAAAATAAATTGGTATTGAAAGTATCACTTATCTATAAAAAATAAGAATATGTCTATATTCAAATTCCATATATAACCCCCTAATTTTTCCCATGTGTTTTATCATACTGAAAACCCATAACATTATCTCAATGATATAATATTTAACCTGTGTTTATGTGATTATTAGAGTGTCATTGTCAATAATTGTTAAGTCATAGATCATGATATATACTTTTACCCTGACTAGGATAAAATATATTTATTTTTGATGTAGTATTTAGACATAAAAATTTGGTATTAATTAGGTTTATTTTATTTTTCTATTTTTAATAATTGTTATCTAAATAATTATAATTCATTTAGAATATTAAAATTATAAAATTTATAAATTTATCCTCTCCATGATAGTGTGACGGATTGTTTTTGTAATTTATTTATTACCAATAATTATAAAAACAAATATGGATAATATTAAATGGAATAAAAAGAAAAAAATTATTTATAATGGTCTAAATAAAATAAATTAATCTTTTTTAATTTCTAGTTTTCTTTAATCCATTAAAATAATTCAAATATAATTTTGTGTTCGCTGAAAACATTAACTCGCATATAAGTGATCAAAATTTTAAATTTTTTAAACTCAAACAAACAATAATATAGAAATGTTTAACAAATATAAGCATAAATTTTATCTCGTGAGGAATAATAAATTTAAAATTAAAAGTTCCAACAAGTTGTTAGATCATTAAATATTTGTTAACATTTTTCTTTTTATAACCTAAATGAATGTATTACACTACAAAAAATAATGATGGTATAATTAATATCGGGATATGGTTTTCCATAATATTAGTTTCTTTATTATTTTGATAATCCACTTTTTGGTTATGTGGAAACCTAAAAATCCATTCACACTCCCTCACATACACAACAAAAAAACTTGGTTTAAAAAGAAGAAAACAACATCTATATTTATAATTTCACACCACAACATCACCACCACCTTGGGCCACATACCACCTTACATAACATACCCTAATAAAATTGTATCATCCCTAATTTTTTTTTGAAATTTGAAAACCCTGAACAAAGTGATGAAACAACCATGTCTACATCGACTAAAAACAACAATAGTCAGGAATTAAAAAAATACAAATCAATCCAAAATTTTACCACAGAATTGCATCTTGAAAACCATGGGCCATGAAAAATGAATCATCATCATCCTCAATCTATTCCTTAAGACACACGGGCCATCATAATGATGACCTCTAGATTCACCCATGAAACCATCATTATCCAGAATAATGAATCATTTTCTATGTCAGTGAACCACCATTATTAATGCTAGAACCACAATCACCTACTATAGAAAGAGAAAAATATTGGAAAACAATGATTCCATTATGCCATCAACATGAATCAACATATGAGAACGAAATTGGATGGGATTGAATATGAAGTTTGTGAACCTCTTATAAAATCGGATGCCAAATAATAATCACCTCCTAAATACTTAACCACCTTGGAGGATATACTTATAAGAGGAATAAACTTAATGTAGGATGAGATCCTGGGACACTGAGATGACTCAATCCACACCACCCAAAAATCCTGAGCAAGACCATCTCACCCAACTATATTGGGTAAAAAATGGAGTATAAATGAGGAAAGATAAATGGAAGAGTCGAGGGGGATTCAACATGCATACGAAACTGTAAATGGAACTGAACAAGACCCTTGAAGCATGAGAAATAGGAAGAAAGAAAAACTATCAAAAGAGAGTAAGAATGTAACATCCCAAGTAAGTAATGAATAATGGATATTTTTATCTATGTCTATTAATGAACTAGATAGTGTTTTAGAGGCTTAAAATGAAAATAAATCCAATCTTAAGCATGTAATACACTAATATTTTTAAAAGATTGTTTTACTGCCTTTTAATGGAAACCCATTTTTAAATCTATCTTTTGACAATTTTATAAGATATTTTTGTCAAAATAAACTTATTATTTATTATTGGGACATCAAAATTTACTTTGTGTGAATTTTTGGTATTTTTCTGACAATGTTCATTTTTTTAATGAATAGTGAAAAATACTGCATTTTACATCAAAACTGCTTTTTAATCTGATTTATTTATATGATTAGATTATCTTTTTAATTGGTCTTATAGTGTAATCTGAATATATTTTTACCATTTAATCCAATGGTTGACATTGTAATTAATTTCAATTTGAAATCGGACTTAAACTAGTGCCAATCTTTTGATACTTATTGTTTAATAAAAACACGCTATTTGTCATGACAGCGGGAATTAATTATTAAACTAATTAATGTGACTTATATGTTTTGAATTTTTTAAAATAGTTTTCATTTTTGAATCCGTAATATCAAATATAGCTTAGGGTGAATTTTTGGTATTTTTCTGAAAAACGTCAATTTTTGATTAATAGTGAAACCACTAAGTGGTACTTATAAAAACTGATTTACCATTTAAATGAAAATTTTCCACCTTTTTGTTTTGAATTTCAAAAATCCGACATACATGGTTGTCATTAAGAAGTAAAATGTGGTTCAATGAGATTAAAATAATTTTTTGGTGAATAGTAACTTATTAAGTTTTTAATCGCGATTAGTTGTAATTAGTGTAGTTTAAGGTAAAAATAATGTTTTAATAGTATGAGTTGAGCTTGACACATGTCCTACCCTCATTAGATGTGTCATGGACGACCAAGAAAATACATGGGTCAACTTGGGGACCCCATGGAGCCACTTTGGATGGGAAATGACATAAATAACTTCTTATTTAATGATAAAGTAAAAATGACACAAACATGAGTTATTTTACTAAAACAATTTTTACATGGGGTTATACAAGTCCGATTTTTGACTATAAATATTAATTAGAAATCTAAAAAGGTTTACTACATCATAGTATTTGTTTTATAATTTTTAGACAATAAATAAATTAAATTATTTATGGCATCATGATGATGCAGCGATTACCTCATTAATAAAGGATATAAATAAAATAAGAAGATAATGTAAAATCTATGACCTACACATGTCCAAAACCTATTGGATGGGTGGATTTAGAACCCTTATCACCTTAGACTCAAATTATATCAATGTGGGACCTTTTGAATCCGAAATTCATTTTAAAATAAAGTAACTTATCTTTACTTTCCAAGAGTGCCCCTCCTCTCCTCTTATAAACGGCCCCCACCTCTACCTCCTTACCCACAATTCCAAAGCCTTTGGCTCGGCCAAACCCTGACCATTTTGTCTCTAAAATTCCCTCTCTTACTCCTTGAAGCCTCACATTGGGCAGAAGTCTTCCCAAGGAAGCCTTTGAGCTCAAACCAAAGGGTGTTACCCGATTTTAAGGTAATGTCTTCTTTTGAGATCCTTTTGTTTTATTTTTCTTCTCCAACCCCCTAAACTCTTTTTATTATTTTCGTTTGTAACAAATACAGTATCCTCAATATACTAATATGTTGTTATAATAAGGATTCGAGCTATAGTTACACACACCTACATCTAATGGTTAACGAACATACTGTTTCTGTGGATAGTGAATTTATGCCTCCCGAAACGATGATTGTTCAACATTATTTTAAAACCTTCAAAGGTGGCCATTAAGATTTAACTATATTTATATATGATATATAATATGTTTATGTTTTCCTTAAGCATCTGTATTTTTCAATTTGGGTATACCTTTATGGTTTCCATTATGGGTAAACGCGATATCTTCATTTAAGGAAGTGCGGACTACCACCCCCTCAAAGTGAGTTGATTTGTTAAATACCATATGTGGGACGTATAAAGGATGGAACTATGATATTATATATATGATATTATACTGGAATTATAATATACCTTTATATAATTATGATTCCATTCTATAAAATACGAGAAAGAAATGAAAGTAGCGTTCATGCGTACGTACGGCTTACCGTCTCCATGAACGGTGCATTTCATTTCTTACCTCTAAATGATTATGTAATACTATAAATGCATACATGTACTGGATATATATGACATATATGATATCTACATCATGAATACCATTCTGGACATAATGGATACATGAAAAACTTGTAGTTATAAAGGGTTTATTTTTTACTCAAGTACCAATGATCCTTAAAACGACCGTTATTAACTTAAATAATTACATAGTGTTAATGAAATGGCAATAACTGATATAAAAGGAATAATTAACTTGAAAAAGGTTCTCAAACAAGTATAAATTAACTCAAGTTTATTATTCAGTACATTAATGAACGATCAAGTCAAGTCGGACCCGAGGTATGGGACTTCATCTCAATCTCCTTTCATTGAGGCATATTTTGTTTTATACACAACCTTATTTTATACGGTGTATAAACCCCTTTTAATTTTACGTTTACCCAAAAGGAATCTTTTTTATACGAAGTGTTTTACTAAACGACAAAAGGGAATGTTTTTGTCGTACGTATGCGGCGACAACGACTTCTCCGTCGCCGTGACCGTTATTTGAGTTTCGGCTTCCTCTACAAGACATACCTTCTTTTTAAAAGAAAAATAAATACCATGTTTTAATTTTCTTTTATTTTGGTATTGAAAATGGATTTCATAATTTTTTTATATCAATGTGTTGTATTGATATCTTGTGATTGAAAGGTGGAGATGTTATGTTTCCTTTATGCATGTTTTATGTGATACGATTATGTTGAGGTTCTTGGGAATTATTATGTTGACGGGTGGTTCCGTGATAAACTAAGGGCGAGTGAGCCCGATATAGCTCTCCAATGCATTGGGTAACACGAAGGAGTGAAACATTAAGGTTTCTCCGAAGAGATTTAGGGAATATACTGTGATGGGTATTCCAAATGTAACCAAGAGGGTTACTCCCTACGTAAGAATGTTATGAATGACTCGAGTTAACTTTATGTCTTATGATTTCTGTGATTTATTCATGATTTGATGAGGTATGTTAAAGTGCTTATGTTTTATGGGTAAAGTATGATTTCATTCTTATGTATATATATACCCATGTTTCCTTTACATATTTTTATATCCCTTACTGAGCTTTTTATGCTCATACCAAGTTTTTTGAAATGTTTTTCATAGGTCAAGGGAAAGGTACATGATATGATGATAGTGTCAAGGAAGTGTCAAGAAAGAATCCATGTTTTATTTTAAATATGTTTCCATTGACGGGAATGAAGAATACTATCCTTATGTAACCACTTTGTTTATATGTGGAATGTAATGAAAGTTTTATGAGCTAATTCTCTAAAACTCTAAACCCGAAAAGATCCTCAATGTGTAATCTTGTAATAACTCAAGATTAAGTAAGGTTTAAGGATGGGGCCTTATAGTTGGTATCAGAGGTCGGTTTAGATAACTTTAGGAGTTAGAATTCTATTAAATGATTATCCAAAAATATTTTTTTTGAAATGATATAGCATTTGAAGATTACCATGTTGCTTCATCTAAGACATGTTTGTTCAGAATGGTTTTCCACAGAGGAAACAGGGAAGCAGTGCTAGGAAGGAAAACAGAAGGAAATAACCATCCGAATCAGCATCCCGAGATGGTCAGAATTGGAACTGAACAGTTTGTTGCAGTGATGGCACAGTTGACTCAGGCTATAAATGGTGGTGGTATCCATGCACGAGATCAGCCAGATCAACCACAGAGGAACATGTCAGTGGTGGAACATTTCATGAGGCAACATCTCCCATCATTCAGAGGATCATCTGACCATGTGATAGCTGAAGGGTTGATTAAATCACTGGAGAAGATTTTCGATGCCATGGGGTGTTCAGACAATCAAAAGGTTAGTCTTCCTATTTACCGTTTGGAGGGTGAAGCAGATCAGTGGTGGTCGATGGTTAAAAATATCAGGGACGCTGATGCGATTGATTCTCTTGACTGGGATGAATTCAAAGGTATGTTACCTGAGAAGTATTTTCCTAAGGCTGTTCCACTTAGGATGGAAAAGCAATTCTTGGAATTGAGGCAAGAGGAAGACTTAGTGGCTGCCTATGAAGAAAGGTTCACTCAATTGGCAAGGTATGCTCCAAATTTTATCCGAGACCTTGATAGTAAAATCAATCGTTTTTACTCAAGATTAAAGCCAAAATATTGAAGGGCATTAGATTCTCGTGAGTTTGAAAGTTATGAAAATCTTTTTCGATGTGCTGAGAAGGTGGAAATGGAGTTTTCCGATGACCAACTGTTCTATAACAACCGGCAAAAGAAGAGACCGAGGTGGCGGGAGAAAGGTAAGAATTCTTCAAAAAAGTCTGACGATAAGAAAACTAAGTTTCTAGTTTGTGATAAATGTGGAAAAAGGCATGTTGGGGAATGTCTTCTGAATTCTGGAAAGTGCTACTGATGTGGTAAGATGGGACATAAGTCTCGTGATTGCACTGAAAAAGATCAGGGTGATGGTAAGACCAAATTTGATTTACAGTTAGTGAAATTTTATAAGTGCGATGAGACGGGTCACTATGCAAAAGAGTGTCCGACAAATAGCTTGAGTGATGGGAAGTAGTTATACTACAAGCAGAAAGGGGTGGTGAAATCCTTTGCAACTACTTCAGCAGATGTCGGGCCATCAAATGAAGTTGTATCAGGTACTTTGTTTATTTTTTCCTATTATGCCAGTGTGTTGTTTGATTCGGGGTCTACACATTCTTTCATCTCTGAAACCTTTTCTAGTAAAATGGGAATACCATCTAAAGAAATGACTCCTGAACTTTTGGTAAAAACACCTGGGGGAAATGTTGAGGCAAAAAGAATTTATAAGAATCTTCCTATCCTTATCCGTGGAAAGAACCTACTTTCAAACCTTATTGTTTTACCTCTAGTAGAGTTTGATGTTATCCTGGGTATGGATTGGCTCTCTATTTACCATGCTAAGATTGACTGTAGAGCTAAAGAAGTTTCTTTTTAGAAAGACTTTCAGTTTGTGTACAAGAATGAACCCTTACTGTTGATAACTTATCAAGAGACCAAGAAACTTGTAAAAGATGGAAATGAATGTTACCTTACACAGATCGTTGAAAATAAAGGAACTCTTCAGATTAATGATGTGCCAGTGGTAAATGAGTATCGTGATGTTTTTCCTGATGAGTTGCCTGGAATAATACCAGATCGGGATGTTGGGTTTATTGTTGACTTAGTTCCTGATGCTAATCCAATTTCAAAACCCCCTTATCGAATGGCTCAAATTGAACTTTTAGAGTTGAAGGAGCAATTGCAACATTTATTAGAGAAAGGTTTCATTCGACCTAGCACATCACCATGGGGTGCTCCTATTTTATTTGTTAAAAAGAAATATGTTTCAATGAGACTTTGCATTTATTATAGGGCCTTGAATAATATCACTGTTAAGAACAAATATCCTTTGCCTCATATCGATGATTTGTTCGATCAGCTCCAGGGAGCTCAGTATTTTTCAAATATTGACTTGAGATCGGGGTACCATCAGCTGACGGTAAATGAAGCAGATGTTCCGAAGACCGCATTCCGTACAAGATATGGCCATTATGAATTTGTAGTAATGCCTTTTGGGCTAACCAATGCACCTGCTGTATTCATTCACTTAATGAATAGAATTTTCCATGAGTTCTTGGATAAGTTTGTGGTGGTTTTCATTGATGACATTTTGGTGTTTTCTAAAAGTAAAGAAGAGCATGAAAGAAATTTAAGGGTTATCTTGAAAACCTTAAAAGAAAAGAAATTGTATGGAAAATTCAGCAAGTGTGAGTTTTGGTTGCAACAAATTTCTTTCCTTGGTCACATTGTTTCTAAAGATGGAATAACTGTTGATCCTGCAAAAACAAAAGTTTTGGAAGAATGGAGAAGACCCAAAAATGTAAACGACATTCGTAGCTTCCTTGGATTGGCAGGATATTGCTGAAGGTTTGTTAAAAACATTTCACGGTTATCTAGTCTAATGACTAAGCTAACTCGTAAGGGTGTTAAGTTTATCTGGACAAAAGAATGTGATGATTGTTTTCCGGAATTGAAAACAAGATTGGTGAATGCTCCAGTTTTGGCACTACCTTCCAGGAATGGTGAGTTTGTTATCTACAGTGATGCTTCATTGAAAGGACTTGGTTGCGTCCTAATGCAGAATGATCAGGTAATTTCTTATGCTTCACGACAGTTGAAAACGCATGATGTAAATTACCCTAAAAATGATTTGGAATTAGATGAAGTTGTTTTTGCTTTAAAAATTTGGAGGCATGATTTGTATGGAGTAAAGTGTGAAATATATACTGAACACAAAAATTTTAAAGTATATATTCACTCAGAAAGTGTTAAACATGAGATAGAGGAGATGGATGGAATTAATCAAGGATTATGATTGTACAATTCATTACCATCCGGGAAAAGCAAATAAAGTGTCTGATGCTTTGAGTCGAAAACTAATGCTTCATTAGAAATGTTGCATTTGGAACGTGATCCTTTGGTTAAGGATTTGATGAACTTTGGCATAGAAGTTGTTGGTGCAAGAAGTTCTTCTGTTTTGTTTCAGGTATCAATGAGATCATCTCTATAAGATAGAATCAAGAAAGCACAGAAGCAAGACAGTGAGCTGCAGAAAAAGGTAGAGCTGGTTCAGAAAGGTATGTTGCATGAATTCAACATTGATAGTGATTGTGTTTTGAGATTTGGGAAGAGATTGTGTGTGCCTTGTGATTCACAGTTGAAGAGAGAGTTGTTATGTGAACCTCATAGTTCTCCGTTTTCAGTTCATCCTGGCAGTACTAAGATGTACAGAGATCTATGGGAGTATTACTAGTGGGATGGAATGAAAAGAGATATTGCTGATTTTACTGTGAGGTGTTTGACTTGTCAACAGGTTAAAGTAGATCGGAAGTTACCGAAAGGGATACTTCAGCCTTTACCAGTGCCATATTTGAAATGGGAGAATATATCCATGGACTTTGTTGTGGGATTACCGAAGACATCTTGAGGTAATATTGCAATCTGGGTTATTGTTGATCGCTTGCCAAATCTGCTCATTTCCTTACTATACGAGATAATTTTTCCCGAGATCAACTTTCCCGTTTGTATCTTAAAGAGGTAGTCAGGTTACATGGAGTTCCTCTCTATATTGTATCTGACCATGATCCCAGGTTCACTTCTAACTTTTGGAAAGGCCTTCAGAAGTCGTTGGGTACTGAATTAAATTTTATTACAGCTTTTCATCCTCAATCAGATGGGCAGTCAGAATGAACAATTCAAACCTTGGAGGATATGCTATGAGCTTGTTCGATGGATTATCAGGGAATTTGGGACCAATATCTTTCTTAGGTTGAATTTTCATATAATAACAGTTTTCATTCCAGTATACAGATGCCACCATTTGAGGCGTTATATGGGAAGCGGTGTCGAACTCCAGCTTTTTGGGATGAAGTGGGTGAAAGGAAGTTGATGGGACCAGAATTGGTAGAAGAGATGGTAGAAAAAGTTCAGCTGATACAGAAACACATGAGAACATCTCAGAGTAAGCATAAGAGTTATGCGGACAACAGGAGGAAGGATCTCTCTTTTGAGGTTGGTGATCATGTTTTTCTCAAAGTCTCACCATGGAAAAGTGTGATGAGATTTGGTAAGAAAGGAAAGTTGAGTCCAAGGTTCATTGGACCATATGAAATTCTGGAGAGAGTTGGATCAGTTGCATACCGGGTGGATTTACCTCCGAGTTTATCTCAGGTACACAATGTTTTTCACGTTTCGATGTTGAGAAAGTATATGCCAGATCCATCTCATGTTTTGAGTCCAGAGGTAGTTCAGCTGTAAGAGAATCTCTCTTATGAGGAACAACCGATCCAGATTCTTGACCACAGTGAGCAAGTGTTACGGAATAAGGTGATTCACCAGGTAAAGGTTTTGTGGAAAAACCATATGGTTGAAGAGGCAACATGGCAATCTAAAAATGCAATGAGGGATAAGTACCACCATTTATTCGATAAGTAAATAAATTGCTAGGACGCAATTTTCTAAAGGGGGGAGGGATGTAACATCCCAAGTAAGTAATGAATAATGGATATTTTTATCTATGTCTATTAATGAACTAGATTGTGTTTTAGAGGCTTAAAATGAAAATAAATGCAATCTTAATCATGGAATACACTAATATTTTTAAAAGATTGTTTTACTGCCTTTTGATGGAAAACCATTTTTAAATCTATCTTTTGACAATTTTATAAGCAATGTTTGTCAAAATAAACTTATTATTTATGATTGGGACATCAAAATTTACTTTGTGTGAATTTTTGGTATTTTTCTGACAATGTTAGTTTTTTAATGAATAGTGAAAAATACTGCATTTTACATCAAAACTGCTTTTTAATCTGATTTATTTATATGATTAGATTATCTTATGAATTGGTCTTAAAGGGTATTCTGAATATATTTTTACCATTTAATCCAATGGTGGACATTTCAATTAATTTCAATTTGAAATCGGACTTAAACTAGTGTCAATCTTTTGATACTTATTGTTTCATAAAAACATGCTATTTGTCATGACAGCGGGAATTAATTATTAAATTAAATAATGTGACTTATATGTTTTTAATTTTTTAAAATATTTTTCATTTTTGAATTCGAAATATCAAATATAGCTTAGGGTGAATTTTTGGTATTTTTCTGAAAAACTTCAATTTTTGATGAATAGTGAAACCACTAAGTGGTACTTATAAAAACTGATTTTCCATTTAAATGAAATTTTTCCACCTTTGTGTTTTGAATTTCAAAAATCTGACATACATGGTTGAAATTAAGAAGTAAAATGTGGTTCAATGAGATTAAAATAATTTTTTGGTGAATAGTAACTTATTAAGTTTTTAATCGCGATTAGTGGTAATTAGTGTAGTTTAAGGTAAAAATAATGTTTTAATAGTATGAGTTGAGCTTGAAACATGTCCTAAACTCATTGGATGTGTCATGGAAGACCAATAAAATCCATGGGTCAACTTGTGGACCCCATGGAGCCACTTTGGTTGGGAAATGGCATAAATAACTTTTTATTTAATGTTAAAGTAAAAAATGACTCAAACATGAGGTTTTTACTAAAACAATTTTTACATGGGGTTATACAAGTTAGATTTTTACTATAAATATTAATTAGAAAGATAAAAAGATTTCCTACATCATAGTATTTTTTTTATAATTTTTAGACATTAACTAAATTAAATTATTTATGACATCATGATGATGCAGCGATTACCTCATTAATAAAGGATTTAAATAAAATAAGAAGATAATGTAAAATCTATGACCTACACATGTTCAAAACCTATTGGATGGGTGGATTTCGAACCCGTATCACCTTATCCTAGAATTATATCAAAGTGGGACCTTTTGAATCCGAAACGCATTTCAAAATAAAGTAACTTATCTTTACTTTCCAAGAGTGCCCCTCCTCTCCTCTTATAAAAGGCCCCCACCTCTACCTCCTTACCGACACTTCCAAAGCCTTTGGCTCAGCCAAACCCTGCCCATTTTGTCTCTCCACTTCCCTCTATTACTTCTTGAAGCCTCACATTGGGCAGAAGTCTTCCCAAGGAAGCCTTTGAGCTCAAACCAAAGGGATTTACCCGATTTTAAGGTAATGTCTTCTTTTGAGTCCTTCTGTTTTATTTTTCTTCTCCAACCCCCTAAACTCTTTTTATTCTTTTCTTTTGTAACAACTCCAGTATCCTCAATATAATAGGATTTTGGTATAATAAAGATTCGATCTACACTTACACACACCTACATCTAATGGTTAACGAACATACTGTTTCCGTGGATGGTGAATTTATGCCTCCTGAAATGATGATTGTTCAAAATTCTTTTAACACCTTCAAAGGTGGCCATTAAGATGTCACTATATTTATATATGATATATAATATGTTTATGTTTTCCTTAAGCTTCTGTATTTTTCATTTTGGGTATACCTTTATGGTTTCCATTATGGGTAAACGCGATATCTTCATTTAAGAAAATGCGGACTACCGCCCCCTCAAAGTGAGTTGATTTGTTAAATACCATATGTGGGACGTATAAAGGATGAAACTATGATATTATATATGATATTATACTGGAATTATAATATACCTTTATATTATTATGATTCCATTTTATAAATTGTGAAATAGAAATGAAAGTAGCGTTCATGCGTACGTACGGCTTACCGTCTCCATTAACGGTGCATTTCATTTCTTACCTCTAAATGATTATGTAATATTATAAATGCATACATGTACTGGATATATATGACATATATGATATCTACATCATGAATACCATTCTGGACATAATGGATACATGCAAAACTTGTAATTATAAAGGGCTTATTTTTTACTCAAGTCCCAATGATCGTTAAAACGACCGTTATTAAATTAAATAATTACATAGTGTTCATGACATGAAAATAAGGGATATAATAGGAATAATTAACATGAAAAAGGTTATTAAACAAGTATAAATTAACTCAAGTTTATTATTCAGGACATTAAAGAATGATCGAGTCAAGTCGGACCCGAGGTATGGGACTTCGTCTCAATCTCCTTTCATTGAGGCATATTTTGTTTTATACACAACCATCTTTTATACGGTGTATAAACCCATTTGACTTTTACGTTTATCCAAAAGGAATCTTTTTACACGAAGAATTTTACTAAATGAAAAAAGGGAATGTTTTTGTCATACGTATGCGGCGACAATGACTTCTCTGCCGCCGTGACCGTTATTTGAGTTTCGGCTTCCTCTACAAGCCATACCTTCTTTTTAAAAGAAAAATAAATACTATGTTTTAATTTTCTTTTAATTTTGTATTGAAAATGTTTTTCATAATGTTTTTATATCAATGTGTTGTATTGATATCTTGTGATTGAAAGGTGGAAATGTTATGTTTCCTTTATGCATGTTTTATGTGATACGATTATGTTGAGGTTCTTGGGCATTATTATGAAGACGGGTGGTTTTGTGATAATCTAAGGGCGGGTGAGCCCGATATAGCTCTACAATGCATTGTGTAACGCGAAGGAGGGAAACGTTAAGGTTTCTCCTAATAGATTTAAGGAATATACTATGATGGGTATTCCAAACGTAACCAAGAGGGTTACTCCCTACGTAAGAATGTTATGAATGCCTCAACTTACCTTTATATCTTATGATTTCTATGATTTATTCATGATCTGATGAGGTATGTTAAAGTGATTATGTTTTATGGGTAAAGTATGATTGCATTCTTATGTATATATGTACCCATGTTTCTTTTCAATATTTTTATATCCCTTACTGAGCTTTTTATGCTCATCCCAAGTTTTTTGAAATGTTTTTCACAGGTCAAGGGAAAGGTACATGATATGATGATAGTGTCAAGGAAGTGTCAAGAAAGAATCCATGTTTTATTTTAAATATGTTTCCATTGATGGGAATGAAGAATAATGTCTTTATGTAACCACTTTGTTTATATGTGGAAAGTAATGCAAGTTTTATGATCTAATTCTCTAAAACTCTAAACCCGAAAAGATCCTCAATGTGTAATCTTGTAATAACTCAAGATTAAGTAACGTTTAAGGCTGGGGCCTTATAGAGAAAGCATAATGAGAGGGGTATGGAAGGGGGGATATGGGGGGGAGAGGGGAAGGGATATGATGTCGGGAGTGGCACAAGACACCAACTCCTAAATCATCGCTAAAGGAAAAACTAGATCAGTAGAGATGGGATAGGGAAGCCACCACTTCACACACCATCATCTAAATATATTTGTTATTTTTACAATATAATTAGAATTAAATTCTGAAATTAAATAAACACAAATTTTTGGGATTAAAAATTTAATTCAAATATATGTTTTTATATTACCTCTATAATAGTTCAATTATTTTAATTATTTATCATCATATGAAAAACAATTATGATACATGAACTGATATCGAATCACAATGAAATTGGAGAATCCAAATAATTATTCTAGAATTAATTCCCATAGACATTACTAATATTGACATCATTGATCACATTTGATTAAATTTTCAATGATGAATGAAATAGAATAATTTTTTTTAAAATGATACTATTGATTTAATTTCATATGTAAGTCAATTTAGAAAACAAATATATTATTTATGCATCATCATTAATTAATTCTCCTCCATCATATGTTTTTAGTAAATAATTACTTATTTTTGATCAATTATGAGATATTTCTACCTCAAAAATCAAATAATATAAAAAAATAGAAATAACTATTGATGGTCTCATGAGGAATTGTTAATTACAAGAAGGATTTAATGTGTATAAAATTTTTTATCTCTTCCCCAAAACTAAAACTACATAGAGATATTGTATCTAATGTATTAGTTCATTCCAATAAGGACATGATGAGCCTCATTGTATTCAATTTCACTAATTTTCACCCCTAAAAAATCATAAAAATATCTGTTTTGAATTTACTAATACTATAATCTAAAATGATTTAAAACAATTAAAAAAATAAGATATCGATTTCAAAATATAGGTTTTATTTAAATATAGATAATACATTTCATTAATAAATGAATTAATTTAAATAGTTATAAGACTATTTAGTATAATTAATCTTAAAATGGTTATTTTCATTTATACTAGTTAAATTTACTCAATTAACTTCATCAATGAATAAAATAAAATTGTAATGATAATGTTTAACTACTTTTAGATAAAGAACAATATATATTATAACTAAAAATTTAATCCACTGAAAAATCTTGAGTTCCTTCCTTAATAACTATGCATTTCAAATTATTAATAATGAATTGAGTTTTAAAATATTTCACTTTTAAAAATGCTCAACCATAAATGAATTCAACAAAACAATTAGGTTTCCATCATTCTATTCTTGGATTCTTTATTCTAAAGTGACCATACACTCATGATTATATCATATTTACTCATAAATGGGTTAATTATATTAATAAATAAGATTAATAATGAATGAGTGAGTGGATTATACTACAAATCAAAAAAATGATGAATAAAGAGTCAATAGTACTAAAATTATAGAACAAGAGTGACATTCATGTCTTCTTGTAGAGAATATTGAAAAATTTACTCAATGAAAAAATAAATCACTGAATAACCATTGAAATTAATTTTTTTAATGACACTAACAATCCATAATTTTGTCTTGTAAACCATGATATAGTTTTCCACTCTAAGGGATAGAAAATTGTCCATGGGTTTGGTATAAATTTTTAACTATTAAAATCTAAAATTAATTTCTTCATTCCATGTGATGTGTCTTTTGTTATCAATAAATCTTCATAAATTGTATTGTAAATCTAAAAAATATTAAATTTACTTTGAGAAAAAAAATTAAAAGCTAATGTATTGTAATATCTTCTTTTATCACTTAATGAATAGGTCAAAAAATAGCTTTTTCTTATATACTATAACATGGTTTTATTTATGATGGGTCTTATTATATATTTATTAATCCATTTTTTGTCTTATGTCTATTTTTAAAAAATTAATTCTTGTGAAGAATCCATGGAATTGTTTCACATCCATTGTGATTTGTTTTTATTATTTTTTACTTTAATGTCTTCTATAATTCTCGTATTTATCTAAATCCCTAAAAAACATTAAAAAAATAAAACAATAAATTATGATATATTAAGTCCTTTTTATAATTAAAATAAAAAACCTCATACTCCATTTTTTAATTTCCCTTAATAATGGAATCCCCAAAAATATCTCAAATACATAATTCATAAAAAGTAACACTTTTAATGAATCATGCTAATAAACCATATTCCATAACCATTGTTTTTTAAATCTACCCATGCATACATTTTAAAATATTCACTTTTAAAATAATTAAGAAATTATGAAGTATCCTCCTACGTTATTTAATTATTATAACATTACTAATAATAAAAACATTGTTTGAACATTATAAATTTATCACACAATTTTGTTTGGTTTTTTGTTTTTTCTATATTCATTTTTAAAATTAAATTCATGCTTGAAACAATCTCACAACCATAAATCCTTCGTTAGTGGATTATAACATAATACTAACAGTAATTGATAGAGTATGATCATTTATTGAGTTTTAATAATCATTAAATCTTCCAAAACTTCCTCATAAGTTAAATCAAAATGAAAACATTTTTCCCCACAATCAATAATCTCCTGAAACTAATTATAATATTAAAAATATTAATGGGTAATGTGGCTCCAAATATGTCAATAAAATATGATTTCAAAAATTTTAGAAATATATAATATAATTTTATTTTTATCTTAAAAAATAATTTACCTTATCTTTCAAAAATAAAAACCAATACATGAATAATTTAATTTAAACTCAATTTAATCTAATAAATAATTATTTTAAAAGTTTTATATTATAACTGAAATATAAGGTTTAAATTTAACGACAAATTAGTCATCAATGTTTCAATTAATCAATCCAATAAACATGTGCTTCAAAATAAAAATATGGAATATTATATTTTATCTCTATGATATTTTAATATTTTCTAAAATTAAAAACAATCATTATAATATAAAATTATCCTTAATAAATGATTACAAAAAAATAAAGTTCTAATTCTATAGGATCCTCCATCACACTTTAAAAAAATTATTTTATGTAATTTATAAGTAAAACATAGAGAGATAAAAAAAATCATTCAATAGTAATCACATGAATACAAAACAATAAAAAATATTATAATAAACTGTGATTAATATGATGCTTCTTTTTAGTTTTTCCTTACATTATTTTGGTATTGTTTTCTCATAACATCTGATAAATTTCTTTTAAAATGGATTTTCATAAACATTGGAGTGTATCAATGTTCTTACAAATGATATATCAATGAAAAATGTAAAATATTTCCATATATAAAAATTATTCCTTGAATTTTATACATCTATGTATAAACAAATATATTAAATGATATTCCAATGTAAAAAAATAAAATATAATGCAATAAAAATGTTAAAAATTATAAAAAGGAAAATACCATGTCTCCTCTAGGGTAGTTTTTGGGTTCTATTATACCCCTTATTAACCATTATCTATAGGTAACTCAAGGAGACTATCATTAAAAATGTTTTCCTTGAATTCATCATAATTATTATTTAATTTCTCATGATAATTAGTTTTGCGTAACCATACTGAATTAGGGTAGGATGTTCAGTAATGGGTAACAGGGTAAGTCTCAAGTGAGGTGCTAAGCCAATATATATTAGAGGTGAGGGAATAACTAGTTGACCAATGAAATTAAATCATTTAAAATTACAGAATTGGTATTATGGGGAACTTGTTCGACATTTTGTAATTTTTACGTAGTTTGAGTCAATTGAAGGCTCAAATATATTTTAGTGCATCTATGTAGAGAGTGGGACAAAAGAATAAAATTTTCAATATCATTTCCAAATTTTTATCATATATGTTTGTTTTTTAGTTTGTTATAATTTAAAACATAATAGTGAATAATTGTCACCAAGATTATAGGAACACATTTGTGAATTATTCCATCTCCACGTTTACAAAAAATTAAACGGTCATCAGATTAAAAATGAGTTTTTTCCATCAAAAATATAATCTTTAACTGTTAATTAATGTGGAGAAAATATTTTTATTTTATTAGAATTCATTGATTATAATGAACCTTGTATTATTTTGTTTTATAAATTTTAAAAGTTACTCATCTATGAACTTATCATCAATATCAATCTCCTCTTAAACCGATTAATTTTTAAAATACATCCTCGAAAATAATTCCACAACATCATTTTTTGAGACCTTATTTTCTATGATAATAATTTGAAACCATTATTATAATAGAATCCATAAAATATCTTATGATTTTGTATCCATATTAATGTTTTGTTATCTAAGTGTATAGTGATATATAAAGACAAAAACCTTGGATATTAGATAATAGGATCTAGTTATTTCCAATTAACATTCCACTACTAACAGATTCCTCTTTGTGGTAGTGTAGTTAACATAGGATTCAGTTATATTATATTTTTCACAATAAATGGTTATAAATATGTCATCAACCTACTAACATATAGATTCACCAAATACATAATCCACACTATCACACATGTGATAAAAAGTAATATTCAAATTATGAGATATCTAGTTTGTTGTGGCCACAAAATTTAATTTAAATGTTTTTAGGGTTCCTTATATTTTTCAATTAATATAAACATAATGTTATTTGATAATATGTGAGTAAATTATTGTTATACATTAGATAAATCATTAATGAATATTTTAGAAAATACTACATTTCTAAGAAATATAAAAATCTCCTTCACATTGGTGGGATCAGTTAACCTTTATATCACTATTATAATTATAGGATCAAAATAAATTACATATTTGGATATCTATTGACCAATATTTATTCCCCCTTTATCCATGAAATTAAATATTTTACTATTAATTACTAATCAAATTTCATAACTTTTTTTATATACCAACTAAATATTATTAGTACTTGATTCAAAATATCTTATATAAATAGAGAAAACATCATTGAAAATTTTAATACACTCCAATGTCATTTATTGAAAATATGTTCCAAGAACTGTGGTAATATTGTGTGTGTAGTTCACAATTTAAATGGAATGTGATAATAGAAAAAATTTCCTGATAATATGTGAATATGTTTTTTATTTATTTACTAGATCCTCCAGTATTTTTTAGAAATCCTAATAACTATTAAAATGGATCTAACACTCATGGTTAGTTAGTCTCTGAAATATTATATACATTAATGGGAGTTATAAGTAGACCTTTCAAATCTATTTTTCAACTTATGATAATCCACACACAACATTGATCACCAAACTATTCTTTATGGAATCAACTCATTGTGTTCATTCTTGATTAGCCTCAGAACTCCTTTATATGCAATGAAATGATATAGTATTATCTTTTTTTTATATGAAATAAAAGAACTTATACAAAAAATATGTAGAATGAATACCAATGTTTTCCCAAATTTCATTATTACAGGAGTATTTATACTTTTAGGTTGATAGATAGGATAAATCCCCCATTTTATTAATATTTTATATGTACAAATTTTCGGATTAATTTCAATGATGTAACCTATAACCACGATATCACATTCTATAAGTTCTTTGAAACCATAATAATTTTTCCATTTTTCATAGAAAATAATATATTATTGATACATATATATATATATATTTGTCATTTTATCTCAAATATGAATTATTTATTGTATTTGGGAGTTTATTTTTATCAATCTCAAATCGATTCATAGTATATGGGTTGGAATATTTGTAGGAGTCCCATTATAAATGTGTTTACACTATATTTCTTCTATTTATTATTCATCCACCACACTATTATTTTTTATTATCATCATCCACAAAATCCTCTATGAGTTGAATCCTCTTTTTATACTCTTATTACAAAAAAATCTTGATGAATGAATAATAATTAGAAAAAAATATGGAATGTAATTCCTCAGAATCTAATCCTTATATGATTGTTTTTATGATATTAATGGTAACATTTCCACCACCTAATTTGAATTTCAATAAACCATGATTAACATCAATCGTCAAAATCCCTATGGATAGGGAATTCCATGAAATAATGGACGAAATCCCATAATCATCCATTATCTAAGGTATCAAAAATTAAATAGGAAAAGTGAACATCCCAACATTGAAAAGTGAATCCTCAATGATATAATTGAAATATTTCTCTAATCAATCATGGAGTTATATTAAAACTCATTTGGATTTGTTTCATCCAATCCAAACTAAATAAATACTCTTTCAGATATAAAATTAATGTATGTACCCTTATAGAAAATATTCTTCTAAAAAATCAATATCTAATAACACATGATTTGTAAAACTCCCCAGGTCTCTTAGAGTATGATGTATTTTCATTTAAATCAAATCGAAACATTACTAATTTTGGGAGATCAATATGAAATATTACCATTTTTACTTATTAGAAACTATATCCTTCAAAACTTTCACATAGACTAGCATATTATAAATTATATTAGTGAAATGTATAATATTTTTGAATTCCTTGATAATATCTAGGAAATTATTATAGGTACATCCATTCATTCCATTCCCCGTACCCTATAAGAATATGATAGTGTTTTATATTAATTAAACTTCATAAATGGTTTTAGAGTTTCCATTATATTTTTATATTTTATTCTCCTTTTTTATTTTGAATTATCCATCTCTATTTTCCCAGGATGTTCAACTTATTTTTACATTTTTTCATATTCCTTATTATTTTATTTTATTATAATTTTATATAGACCTCACCCATTTTGAAGTGTTACCTCCATAACCTCATCCCTTGTATTTTTATCAATGATTCCAAAAAGTGTATCAGATAGTCTCTCTAAAAACAAGGAGGAAATGTTCCTTACATTTTTTCCACGATTGTAATTATTGGTTTATTGATTAATGATAAAATTTTCATAGTTTTTAATCTATTTATCCATTTTTTGATAAAATAAATTAGTATATCTTTGAGATATGAATTTAAACCTTTTTTCTATTTTACCTACGACATAGGATAATTATATTGAGACCAAAATGGTTGAAAACCTTGATAAAAATACCTTAGGACCTATGATTGAAGATTGTATCTTTTTTTCAAATATTTGTTTAAAAAAATTTACTTATTACAGCATGAATATGTATTTTTTATCCTCTAGTGGTTGTAAGGATTCAAAACATATTGTAGAGTATAGTTATAGTTCCCATGATTTCTATATAACAACAAAATAATCCTTAAAACCATCTTGAAACTCATAGAAATCATGTGCGCCCCGACATATCTTATAAAATTTTGAAATAATACTAGGCGTGGGAGGTGAATATTTAAACATATTTAAACTATAGAGTTTCTTTAAAAAAAATTCACTTTGGTAAGCAAGTATGTTCTCACTTCATGTTGTGAATAATTTTCCTTAGGGATCCACTGTCACATTTTCAATAGATACCACTATGAAAACTTTCATCGAATAGATCTCATGAGATATATAGACTCCATCCTCAGATATAGTAATTGATACTCTATAAATTGATGGTAAACAGTAGTGAAAAATTTTCCATCATTCCCAAACATCTTATTTATGGTTTGGTAATCTCCTCAGTATATCATTGAATCTTTGTCGTGCCTCAATATCAATCTCACTATAATATTGGATGAAATTTCAGATCAAATTGCACCATATTTAAAGATGGGTATTTGTTATCAGATAATATTTTCATAGCACTTCCTAAGTAGTTTTGGTACTGGATTGTGGGATTTTTAACCAATCCAAAAATATATATTTCAATTAAAAGTTGAATTCCCCCATATATTATAGAATTTGTAAATAATTTTTTATACATTAATATATCCCAAAATAAAAAAAACATATAGTTGTTTTAATAAATCGTTATGTTTCATACCACTAAATAATCTTGTACTTTTATGTCATTTGAAACAGCCTTGATTTAATCAAAAAAATCCAGAATGAGATGTTAGAAAATAATTTAGAAAAACCTATATATATATATTACACCTTTTTAAATAATTATATTATCTCAATGAATGTGTTTAGTTCTATTTTTGGGGTCATCGTTGATGTAATTTGAAAGAAAATTATCATTCACACAGAAATTCTTTCTCTCTTCCATGGATTCTCTCTAGTAACTATAGTTGTATCCATCAATATCAATATTATAATATATGTCTCAATGAAATAAACACTCTTATATTATGTGACAATGATATTTATCATGTAATAGATAGTAGTAATAAATAAGGAAGACTACCTAACACATAATAAATTTTTTAAAAAAAGTAAAGACAAAATATGTGGATCTAAAAAAATATAAAAATAAAAAAATCATTCTTTAATAAAATCATTAGATATATATCCAAAAATATTATTAATCCACACATAGTCTCTAAATACATGAAGGTGTCAATGTTTTTAATATTTATTAACTATTCTTGAAGATAAAACTGTAATGGTATAGTATTACTCAAGTCTAAAAGATTTTTTTAACCAATTTTCAAACCAATTACAGTATTAGGATGATCAAAAAATAATTTACCACTATTTAATTATAAAATAATTAAAAACTATTAAAAATAATAAATAAATAAAAATCAATTTCAAAGGATAGTTTCCTATAAAAATAGATAATTGAATTCATTCATTATTTTAATGAGTTAATTGGCTATAAGGTTATCTAATGTAATTGATTTAAAAATGTTCAAATCCAAATCTATTATTCAAACTAAATCCATTCCCCTGTTCAATGAATTAATGAAAAATGTTTGTATTCAATTTAAAACCTATTAAAAATAGAAATCCAAATTATTTCTCAATCTTTAATTCTCTCAACAATGTTAGATATCCTCCCTTAATAAAACTCATTTTAAAATAGTGACTAAGGAGGGATATATTATTTTAATTCGCAAGATGATAAAAAAATTAATCAAACTCCCCAAATGAAATGAATACAAAAAATAGGTTCTTAACATTCCACTCTTGATTTTATACTTCTCAAGTGACTAGTTACTCATTAATGAATGATCTTGAACCATAAATGGGTTAATAATCTTTTGAAATATAGATATTAACGAAATAACGAATGAATTAAAATAAAATTGAAAAAATGAATAAAAACTGAATATTATTAAAATAAGTGAATTAAAACCTCAACCAACACATTATTAAGAGACAATATTCAAATAAAAAAAATTGGACTGATATCTCCAAAGCTCAATGAATTACATTTATTTAAAAAACAAAAAAACCATGGATTAGTGGTGAAATGCAAACTATGGTTTTCCATTTAAGGATTTGAAAATATAAAGAATTCCCCAAGCACTAGGAAAAAGTTAATTCTTCTAATCTAGAATTCATATCATCTATCCTGGAGGTGTTTCAATTTAGGAACATGAGTATTGTTTATAATATATCACTTTAATTGATTATTAATATTAATGATTATAAATTTTATTTTTTTAATTTAAATGTGTATATATGTTTATATCACAACCTAATAGATTTTATATAATTAATTAGTTACTCAATATAACTTTAAAATTATTTTTCATACTTCATCTCGTATGGGATGTTTTATTAAACATACATATAAATTTATTTTACATAATTGTTATTTTGATCAACATAATGAATTATTTATTTATTATATATGTTATAAAAAATATTCTTGTTAATTATAATAATTAATGTTGGTATTTATTATTATGATAATCTTTTAAATAATTTTACCAAGGTATGAAGTAATAATATGAGTTTTTATTTGAAAAATAATTTCTTTTAATTATAAATAAATTTTTTTCATGTATTAAATGATTCTATTTAAAAGTAAAATTTTAAAATTTTAGAATTTTAATTTTATGAAATATATTTAATTTTTGGTATCAAAATTTCATAAATATATTATTATCGATTTTTGGGATTTTTCAAGAGAAGTAGATTTTTATGGGGAATATTAAAAAATACAATTTTTAAAAATTCCATACATTTTATGAGATAATAATGGTATAAATATAACTTATAGATTCATGAATAAAACAGAAAATTTATCACATTTTAACATACTAAAATAATAATAAATTTATTTTCCAATTAATATAAATTAATATTTATATCAAGATAAATTTGAAAATATTTGTTGATGCTCACGCAGTGCTTCTAAAGCGTTAGAAAATATACAATTGGGGTATTTGATAGAGTAAATAAGATATTATAAGTCTATTATAGACTTTATGGTTAAAAATTATGAATATTAAATAATATTATCAATATTTATGAATATTGGTGCTATATTACAATTTCATTATCCAAATTCTTACCCAATGCTTGCACGTGGTATGAAAAGTCAAGATTTTAATATTAAAGAAAATTTCAAGATATGAAAGGAAATAAATAATATTTTATTTGTTTTTAAATGAATATTCTTGTTAATAATAAATTATACTTAGTTTGGAAATTTATTTTTATTATTAATCAACAAGATAATTCTCCAAAATGCTTACATAGTGTCAATGCGATGATTATACAAGATGGAGAAAATTCATATTAAATGGTTTTATAAAATCTGAAATGAAAATATTCGGATGAAATATTATATTTAATTATTATTAGGTAAAACATTTTAGGTAATAAGTAACTGAAATTTTGAAATAAAAATTTCATAGTTTCCAAGAATTTTTTTATGTAAAATTAACTGAAGAAAAAAAATTGACTTTAGAGGGTATTTAATATAAAAAATGATTTATAAATTATGAAAAAATCAAAAATTCTTATAATTAGTAACCCAGGGTGTTTAATTTTTTATAATGTCATATATCTTCCATTTTCGACCTCTTTATCCTCAGACTCATATGAATTGTCACATTCTTGTCATAGAAGTTTTTTGTTCTTAAATAAATCTCTCTTGAACTGTTTCTTGCCTTACTCATATATAGAAAACTTCACCTTGGTAATTTCATTTTCATCTACATAATCATCTTCTTAGAACATTTTGGGGATCCTTTCTGCATGATGACCAACCTTTCTAAATCTAAAGTAGGAAAGTGGAAGTTTCTCTTTAAAAATTCCTTTTCCTAATTGACAATTTGAGGAAAATAATGACATCAACTCATCTATCACTTCTTCTTCTTGAGCGTCTTCACCTGTGATCTCCTTCATTGATTTTAATACCACCTATTTTGATTTCCCCTTTTCCACATCATCATTATCATCATTTCACAATTAATATGCTACAATGGTATTATGAATGTTATCCTGTGTTATCACTTTAGGATCGTTGTCTTCAAATATTGAAACCATTGGATTGAATTGACGTATAAGTTTCCTCAAGATGTGCTTCAAAATCTTTTTCTCTTAGATGAATTCACCATGACCTCATATGTCTTCTACTAAAACATTTGACCTATAAAATAATGAATCAATTGACTCATATGGGTTCATTCTATGATCTTCATAATTTTTCCCCAACACTTGAAGCTTTTCTCCTATGGCCACTAAATCTCTATTATATATCTTTAAAAAAAACTTCCCACATGGTTTGTGATGTTTTCCATGACATCACATTTGTATATATTAAATTGGATAAAGCTCCCCCTAAATCATTGATTCCCTTGGCTTCAGCATCCAATTCTACTCGTTCAACTTCTAATAATGCACCACTATTAATATCGGTTATTATACCATGTATTTCTGCTGTAAACACATCCATTCCAAAAGATCTGAAGTAGTATTTCATCTGATTCTTCCATAGCTGAAAATGTTTCCCATCGAAGATCGGAATCCCTTTATGATAGGTGACCACCATTTGAGATAGAAACACAGATATCAACCTTTCCCTCGGATGACAATTGTAATGTCCACTATGCTAGATACCCACATAGAGGATGAATTATGGTATGAAAGATTAAAACAACAGACCCTTTGATCTTGTTTCATTTTTTAAAAAATTTCTCTTCTCTCTCCATCCTATTTTAGAGTATGAATACATCTTAAAGCATGCACATGACAAAGCAATTTTTCTTGGTTCACCATAACTGGGCTACATCCAATGAGCATACACCGACAATGTGCCAATGTACCAAATCCCCTAAAATAACACTATTTTTTACTAGTTTAAAGTGGAATCATTTTCCCTCCTAGTGTACAACCATTTAAAATTTGAGAAATAACTTCTCTCTCAACTAATGTGAGCTGACTACTTCTTCAAAAGATCTACACATAGTTTATAGACATATAGGTCTCTTCATTATAACTAATGAATACATCCTAGGTTATGGATTGATTCTCTGATAAAGTTCAACCTTCATCTATTTATGAATAACACTTTCCCTATGAACACTAGTAAATCCCTTTTGAAACTTTTTTCCAAAGCAGACTACCTTTGTGAAGCTCCAACTTATTCTACTCTCAAACAAGCCTCCCAATTCCGCAACCTCTTCGTGAATCTCATAGGTTTGTAGTGGCCACAGTTTCTCAAAACCCACTAGATCTCAGAGCTCTCTAGATCACATACCTCACACTTTTCTCTGCGATTTCTCAAATCTAAACAATCCTTTTCAATGTGCACATCCTCTGTAAAGCCAAATAGGACTTCTCAGTGCACCTTCCTTTCGCATATCTCAACTACCTCTACGAATTACCTTTTCATTCATGATGATCCATGCTCTATGAATCATATTTAAAATTTTAGTGCTTTATTTTGTTTGATCTAAATATCTGGGTAATCTTCAAGAACTATATTGCGGCACTATTCCAGTATTAGATACTTTCAAGAAGATGAATTGTTTTTTCTAGAACATATAAAAGTTCTATGAGAGCATGAGGTTGAATTTATCAAATTAAATAATGTTCCATTAAATTTTTATGCATTTGGGAGTGAAATGTTTCAACACATTGATGAATTTTTTAATGAAATTATTTTGAAATAAAATCTGGATATTGATTGCAATGAACCTTCCACATTGGAAAGTAAAAGGAAAAAAGTCTATTTATGAACATGAAATTGAATTTTTTAAACACATTTTGGTCCCATTAAAACGTTTTTTGAAAACATTGGACATACTTGGATCAAGAATCAAACATCTGGTGAAGAGGAACCACAAATTGAGCTTAGATTTCTACCATTTCACGTGAAATAATAATCTATCGGTGAGAACACATTACTACTAGTCATCAAATCTGCTGAATTAGATAAAAACCAAGAAGAACATTTTTTTATTTTTGGAGGAAGTAGAAAAGTACCCCAGTTTGGACTATTTGAAATATATATGATAATATTATTCATTTATATATACATAGGTTCCATAAGGAAACAGATCATAAACTAGTAGTTTGTTTTCAAAGGAGGTTAAATCCAAACATTAAATATTTTGTCAGAGATGATGTTATCAAGATTCCTAATACTAGAATTATTTATCTCACTTCTGACATTTCTTGGTTCATTCTAGGTTATGTTGTACCCAATAAGGGAGGTTTTACTGTTTTGAAAAATGATAAAAATGAACAAATTCATGTTTGATAAGATTCCTAGAGGGGAGTTTGTATTGGTTATAGAAATATTTATTCTATAACTATAAAATATCATTTTCCAATTCCATTTGTAGATCAAAACATTGAAATTTAGACATAAAAAATTATTCTATTACCTAAATGGATTCAATGGATAAAACTAGATTCTTATATCCCTAGAATATGAAGAAAAAACTACATTCTCTTGCACCATTGAGACATTTTATTATCAGTGAATACCCTTTAGAATTTGTTGTGTGAAATATTCCTTCCAAAGATGTATGATCTCTGTATATTTATACATGATTGAGAGAAAAATTGAGTTACACATGGATGACTTTTGCATTTTTGGCATCAAATTTTAGATATATTTATAAAATTTTGAATTGGAATTAGAATCAATTTTAGGTAAAAACATAGTTATAAAATGTTATAAATTACATATTATAGTCACTAAAGGTATTTTTTTAGTACATGAAGTCTCTATGATTTTTTTTGGGGTTGGTACAGCTAATATCAAAGTAACTCAAAAATTTCCCCCTCCTTTGAATTTGAAGGGACTAATAATTTTCAAATAAATTTTCTTTTTTCAAATATTCATACTGGATTTTTCAAAAATCCTTAAGCCTATTTGTTTATTGTTGTAGGAATATGCTCCTTTCTTGTTTTCTGAAATATGTATTCAATATTTTAATATCATTAAGTGTAAACTCACTTCATCACCCATAATCACTACCCTAGATTATAATTATCTGTTTTACTTATGTGGCATGCAAGTGATTTGGCTATTGGAGTGGATTTAGGAAAGAGGAATGAAGAGATATTGCATGAGGTATACTATGATAGCTGGTTTCTAGATTCAGCTCAAAGAAATTTCACCACAAATAAAAAGGATTTACTGGCTATTGTTTTCCCAATAAAAATTATGTCATGCCTAATTGGATCCAAATTTGTAGTTTTCACATACCATTCTACCTTTAAATACTTTCTTTCCAAAAAAGTATCAAAACCAAGGATAAAAACATAGATAATTTTAATACATGAATTTTATTTAGATATTAAAGTCAAGAAGGTTGTTGAAAAGATGGTTTCAGATCCTTTTTATAGAATATATAATACCCAATGTGAAGATCCTATGGTGATAATCTCAACATTTACTGGTAAAAAACTTCTCACTATTTCGATTAATAAATCTTATCTTTATGTTGATTTTGTGAATTTTTTATCCTTTAGAGACAACCATAATTATTTTACCCATAAACATATAAATAGATTCATTATTTAACTTATATATAACCTTTGGAATGGCCCACTCAGGTTGAAATGGTTTGCTGATTGAATTATTTAGAGGGGTGTTCCTGAAGAGGAGATGTTGTTCGTTGTTACATGGTGTCACTCATCACCTTGGGGTTTCCATTATGGAAGAGAATTTATTTCTAAAATTTTCTTATAAGATGGATTTTATTTTCCATATTTATTTATGAATTTTAAGAGATTAGTTTTTTTGGTGCGTGTTAAAGGCTAAATAATATTTTAAGAAAGAAAGAATTACCTCATAAGGAGATATTATAAGCTGAAATTTTTTTATGATTGGGGTTTGGATTTTATAGGACCATTTTCATTGTAATATGAAAAATAATACATATTAGTGTTTTTAGATTCTATATCAAATTATGTTTAACTAGTATAATTTACCAATAATTAAGATAATAGTGTGGTCAAACCATTAAATTTTTTTTCTAGATTCGGGGTGGCAAGAGATTTTATTACTAATAATGGAACAATCTTTAAAAGTTAAAAATTCCAATATTTTATGGAAAAATATAGATTTCTTCAGCTGACTAAAAATATTTACCATCTATAGCATATTGGTCTTTTTGAAATTTCAAATTGAAATTTCAACCAAATTTTATTAAAAATGCTTCCTAGTTCCAGAAAATATTGGAATTTAATTTTTTGTGAGGTGTTATGGGCCTAAAAACCTGCATTCAAAACCCTAATTGGTATGTATCCTTAAAGGATATTATTTAAAAATTATGTACATTTAATATTATAGTTTCAACACAAGTCTTATTTTGTTGTGAAATCTCTAAACAATGAATTTATGTCTACTGGAGAAAGGATGCTTCTAGATCTGAGTGATAATGACAGTATTAAGATAGAGTCTTATGACAATTATTGGATTTATAAATATAGGTCCAAGTATTTTCCTGATTCATTCATTCAGAATAGAATATTCAAAGCTATACTGAAGGCCCTACTCTTTAACTTCATATCAAATCGATTTCCTTGAAAATTGAATTCTAAGTGGTTTAAACTATTAACTATTCTTAATGTGTTCAAAAATGGAGCTTTTAAAATAGATGGATAAGAAAATAGTCCAATTCTTGTAAATGGACATATAATCAAAAATTACTTTTAAGGGTATACAAAATCATGAATTTCATATATTTTCTTAAAAACTAATTTTCACTCATGTCTATCTAATGAATTTAAATTATGTTTTTATGGGATTCATCTCATGGATTTTTTATGTTTCTTTAGTTTTTCAAGGAATAAAGTACATCATTTACTCTATCAGTTTCTCACTATTTCGGTTAGATTAATACTCTTGATATTCTAGGTTATTGATTTCCTTTTCTTTATTATTTTTTCTAGTATCTAAAGAATAACTGAGTTCCCATCTATTATCAAATCATAAGAAGCTTCTTACTTGGACATTATTGGATAATAATTTCATAAATTTTATCATTTTTTTTCATTAATTATTTACATCATCTATTAAATTATTATGATTAATCCTATTCATTTTTTGGGAACTATAGTAGAAAATGAGAAAATATTACTCAAAGTTAAAATGGATTAATTGATAATTTATTGAATCTGGGAGGAATTATTTTTTAATCAAGGTTATGATTAATTATAATTTTTTATTTTCTCTACTATTCTTAAATTTTATTTCGTGATTATACAAAAAAATTTACTATAGTTTTTTCAAATTTATTTAATATATTAATTTATGTGGGGGGAGTGGTACCCCTAGGATATTAGTGTTAAAGTGTATTTAATGGCCTTTGTGTGTGTCTAGTTTTCTATTTCATATTCTATTGAAAATTTAATTGAATAAAATATTCAATCTGGCTGACAAACTCTTCACTTTGTATTCAAGAATAACATGAAACTATTTTATCATTATTAAAATTCTTTTCATATGCCTCAAAGATTATGTATGAACCATTTTAATTCTATTAACAAATATTTATTGTAGAAAAGTTATGTTTTATGAATTAATTTGGGACATATTAACATTTCATCAAAGTGATGAACTGAAATATTGTTTTAACTTCAAAATCCAACTTCTTTTTCTTCACTCTTAAGTTTAATTTTTATGAAAAAGGTTTATATTATGTGTGGAGATATTTTATTTACATAGGATAATCTATGATTTAATTTTAATTCATAAATCCTTTTTAAAAATTTTAAAAAAAATTAGTTTCACATGATTTTATTTACATTTTTTATCGGTCAAATGGTTTCTTGAGTTTGAAGTTTTTTATGCCAATTTGATGAGGTTAATGTTTTTAAAAAATTTATTTAATTGAGCACATCATTTTTAGTTCCCTTTTTTAAAATTTTGGTTTTAGAAAAAATTTAGGTGGAATTTTTTCCAACTATTATTATCTTTAATTTTTTTAGTTGGAATTAAACATATATGATATTAATGAAAATGTATAGTGAAATGAAAATCCAAATTTGGGTTGATCAACAAATTCTTTATTATTTCATTGTTTAATTATTTTTGTTTATTGTTGGGTTATTTTTTTGTTCGTAATTATTAAACCCAACCATCTAAGAAGATATTTTTATTTTATTTTTACTTATAATTATGTGTTCAATGTCGCATGGAGGTGAAGATAAATTTGTAATTCTAGTTGGATAATTGTTTTTTTTTGTTTGTATCATTTCAAAATTTTAAATTTCAATCATTTTTGTAAAATAGGAACAACTTTTTTAACTAAATTTAATTTTTAATGAGGAAACCACAATTTTATCTTAAGCTATTCCCTAGGGGAAAATTTATTTCAAAACTAATTCATTGTGGATTTCCAATTCCTCACCCATCAGATTTATTATTTTCCTTTGAAATTGACTAAGCAATTACTTTATGACATGAAATGATTATATGGGGGTGATTTGATGTGGATTTGTTTTGAATCATTTTTTCCCATCATTTTTTTATTTTTAATGTACAATTTTATATAAAATATTTGTTTAAGTGATTAATTATAGTATTATGTTTATTTATTGTTAGATATTTAATTGTTTATTATTCCATAAAAATGTTTAAATTAATGTGGAAATAATCTTAGTCTCAAAATATTAATTATGTGTTTCAAAGTTATATCTATTATTATTAATTATTCTTATTGTTTCATTTCATTGTTTATATAATCAATTAAATTAATAATGTTTGGTTTTTTAGGTTTAATTTATCGTATGTTTTTCATTTTTTATATTTTAATTCACATTATGAAATTATTTCTTGTAATTATTTTATCTCATTTAATTTAATTTGTTCTTTATTCCATTTATGTTTCAATTCCATTAGTTGTAAATAGGGTAAGATTTTATTCAGTAGTCCCTAAGATATTTGGATATACAATTTTGAATTTTTCAGTGTGTATGATAAATATTGAGTGAACATGAGATAAATTTACTACATAAAATAAATGGATGGAATACATTGTTCTTAAAAGGATTTCCAACATTGAATTTAAGATTATTTAGGGATGGTCGGTAAGATAATTTTCTTACACTCTCATATTACAAATTCCATCCTCTATGTATGAAAAATTCTAAACATGGTAAACATTAAGGATATTTTGGTTACATCAGCTTGAAATTAATCTGAGATGATTATATTGGGTAGTCGAGTGGAGATCAGGATTCAAAAAAACCCCTAAAAACATATTTCTACATACCAGGGGAGCCACACTGTCCATGGGAAGCAATTTGATACTCCCATGTCATCAAGGGTAAATAAGATGTCATTGATTTTTTGCTGGAGGAACACTGAACCCTCACCACTGACTAGAACCATTAAAATGATATTGAATGATATCTGACCATGTCTTCTGGGACTAACATACTAAGTCCCTCCATGAAGAATAAATTCAATGGTTGATTAATATCTAGAGAAATTAGTGTTATTATAAGAATTTCCAAAATAGTTCATGTAGTTCCAATATATGATGATTTCTACTTCAAATATATTCTTCATAAAAATAAAATCAAGGGCTGAGCTGCATTTTTGATGTACTTTTAATTTTGAGATGATGAGATTAGTTTATTTTATTAGATCTGAATTGAGGGATTAATCTCAATAGTTTTTAATAAAGTTTATTGATTTTAGATAACTAATTAGAGTACGGAATGGGTCTTGAAAAACATGATGATACAAGATATTATAGTTTGAAGTTTATAAATTTTTCATGGACAATCATTTTCATAAAAAATATTAACTCATTGATACCTAACTCTTTTCTAGTGTATAAAATTTAATTTTTGTGATCAATTATATGTTTTTTTCTATTATTTTGGTGGGAATTTAAGGATCAGTTTAAGATCGTTTAGGTTTTATTTCCTCCATTATTGCAGCTGCAGCACCACATAAATGTTTTCCTAATATCTTTAACAAAATTAATTAAAGAACTTACAATGAAAAAAGGAATTTTCTATAGGTAAATGATAATATTGTTACATCATTTAGATGCAGTCATGTTATTGGGTCTATAAATGGTTAGGACATTTGGTAGAAGTTGATATAGTGACTTATTACATTAATGGGGTAGTACTAAAAATTAATGGGAAAAATTATTCCTTTACTAAATATAATGTGATATTAACAAAATTTGGTGGTTATTTGATGAAAATATAAAATTAATATCTAGTGAAAAAATGGAACTCTGTCTTTATTTTTACTTTCATTTATTTAGTCTTCTTGATCGGAGTGTAGGATACAGCTATAAGAAAATAGGATCTCATTCTGGAGCTAAATACAGATGGAAGATTTATTATCTTCTAATTATCTAATTATTCATAAAGTGTAACATTATTATTCTAAATTTCGTAATGATTTTTGATTAAAAAGGTATCTTTTGGAGTAAAACATTCTTGCTTATTTCTTTTACTTCATTGGACGACCATTTTTGATAAACCTTAATCTTACAATGAGTTTGATTTTGGTAAAAAAATGTGTTTGCTGGTTTTTAATTTTATTTAAATATGTTATAATTTTTTGTTATATTATTTTGATCTTGATTTCTGTTAAATTTTCATGGATAGATATTTCTTTTTAGTTGTGAGGTGCATGAATGTTCCACCTGTAGGTTAATCTCTTGGTGAAAGTGACTGACTTAACAATTTCTATTCAAGTGTACACAATTTATTTTATGTGAAAGATATAATACATTTTAAACAAAGAAATTATAATTCCCCTTGCTTTACAATCTTCATTAATTTTATTAATTTTGGTTATCATTTATGTATTTCACTATAAAAATCTATAATCATATTTTTCTAATTTTTTTCTTTTAAAAAAATCATCACTATTGAATTCATGTTTGCATATTTTGTTTCTGTTTTTTGTTACCTCTCTTGGATTACACATTGAATTTTCCTTCCAAGATGAATCTCTACCTTTACTGGTACTATAAAGTAGTTTTTAGGTTTAAAGGTTTATGTTATCAATGATATATCTATCAATTAACCTTAAAAATTATTATTTTTTGAAAAAAGTAATTCGATACTCATCATGTAATAGTGATTAATAGAGTCATATAATAAAATTTTAACTATATTTTTCCATTAATAGGTATCATAGTTCCATCGTAAGGTATTGACACTTGAGGATGATGAGTGTTTACAAATTTTTTTCTTTTATTTGAGTTAAAAAGGAATCCAATTCAATTCCATGTTTCCATAGGAGTAGGATTACAACAAGGATAGGCTTACGCATGGTAAGAATTGAATCTTGTATGAATATAATTGGTATCATAGGAATAGTTTGTTGCCTACATAATAGATAATATTATTATTCAGTTATTAATGTATGAGAATATGGATGACCAATAGAATTGCAGTAATGGAATACAATGTTCGTTACTATATAATTCAATTATTTTAATTGATTTTCCAACATTAGGAACACTTTCCTAATGAAAACACGTGAGTGTGAAATTTCGATTAGGTAATGACGCCAGATATTTGACAAAGGGTTGTGAATATTCAGTTAAATTCTTAGGTGGATGTGTGAGATCATGCTGAGTTTATTCCTAATCATTTATCCAATGTTTTTAGGAAGGGTGAAAGAGATTCATTGAGTTTCAGAGGATGTTGCAAGTAGAAACTGAAAATGGAATGTATTTTAAAAATTATGAAGATGTTTGACCCTCGGTTTTGAGTAAACATTAAATTATGTGATGGGAATGTCAATCTATATTCATTTTAATGGTGTTGGGAACTAATAGTTTTATTACCCTGTAGTCCATGGTGTACCAGGGTTTAATCACATAGGTTTATTTATACAGTAGGTTTGTTGATTTTCAGTGGGAAATTGGTAATTATGGGGTGAGTATGTTTAACATTTCTAATTAGGAGTTTATTAAATTTAATTTACTTTAACCCTTTTTATAATCAATGATTTAAAATGGTGATAAAAAATTTAGTTTAATATTTTTTCCATGTTTTTGCTTTATCTATCCCAAACTAGTTTTTGATATCCCTACTTTTTTATCTAAAATAAATGAATAAGCAGTTTTTGGGATTTTATAGAAACAAAAGTGGTCTTTCAAAAATCATATATGGGTTAGAAAAATAATATTCACAATAAAATATTTTAAGAAAAATGATTACAAAAATATGGGAGGAAACATATTTCTATTTTACTTATTGTGTGAATGTTTTTGAATACCGAAACTAATGAATATAGAAACAGATTGATTTATAAACCTAGTTTCAGAAATTTATTTTTATATTGGTTAACAGATTAATGGTTTGAGATAGGTATTTTGAGCTTTGGGTATGTATGGTTAGTATCTCATTTCTTTTCCCTATTCGGTTGAACAACTTGTTGGAAGGATTCCTACATGAGAGGAATCTTGGGTGGTTGTAGGGTCTTCAAGATTTCTCATGATGGGGTATATGTTGTTAGCTCACAGTAGTTTTTTACCCATATGTGTAGTGATCTTATGGGATATAAGCTATACCAATTTAGTGTCCTACTCTTTTAACTTATATATCAATCTCTCAGATTCTATCGACCTGCCTATTGTGAAGTTTATCTCAGTTGTTTATATTTTTTAGGTTCTTTTCCTAGGTTGAGTAATCATTGTTTTGATTTATCTCATTAAATTATGATCTGGGATTTCATTATATGTGTTTTTTTCATTCATAGTAAGATAACTACCTCTATATGGGAGGTATCTCATGGGGAGTGATTGGTTTGTAGTGTATGTGGTTTTAATTTTATGTTTGGTTATAATTTTTAAGGTTAAGAATCCTTTGAGATGTGTATAAAGTAATGTTTTAGTCCTTCTTTGTTTGTTACATTTTTTGTTTTGAGTGTTATAAAACTAAGAGGGGGCTTGGGGGTATTGGTGGAGTTTGTGATAAAATTTTAGCTAAGGGAATTTTTTTTGTAAATATGTATATGATTAACCTTGGTAGGATATTCATAATTCTTTGATATATAGTGGTGGTATTAGTTATGGAATAATGACCGAGGAGATCGAATTCAATGGGAATTTCATTTCAAGGACCCCTACGGAAAGGAACTTGAGATATATCATAGTATTTCTCTGATAATTTTTTATAAATGTTTTTTTATAAAATATTTTTATGGGGTGTTGAAGAAATGAAGGATTCCTAGGTTAAATTTAGAAGTAGTGGTAGACCTACGTTGTCTCCAGAGTGGAGTTCTCAATGTTCTTTTATCACTGGTTTCTTAGAGAAAAGAAGATAACTATGAAATTGTTTAGTTTCTAAAACTATATAAAGAGATTAAAAACTGATTTAAACATAACTTATGATGAAATAGTGATTATTTCAGGGTTGGATTAGCCTATTATAATGATATCCTAGTGTCAAAAATTAACAATTATTCTTCCACTAACTGGAAAAGTATGAGAATTAACAATCACTTCCTTTCCCATGACCAAACGGTTATGGGTACTATACTCCAAAATGTTACCTTATATTATTTTACCCTCCTTCCTATTTGTTCAATTATTTCATTGGAATCTACTTTTTTTACTAAACAAATTCCTAATTTGGACTTGCTATTCTGAAACATCCATGAGTTAACACTACCACATCCACACATGTTGAAAATCATTGAGCACTTCCCATTCCACTCTATCACTTTCTATCATATAAAAACAAAATATGGTGGAGGGTGAAAACGATCATAAAAAAAGATATTATCAACAAAAATAATAATAATAATGCATTCACACTTCAAAATAATAACTATTACTAAGTTATTGATAATAGTTTAACAAAAAAATGAAATTTTTTTATTCTATGATCTACATAAACAAAAGAATTACTAATATTTCCACCCTTACATTCATTGATCACATAGATTTTACCCAAGTACATGAAGTTAAGAAAAAACAAAAGGATAATAGATAATTATTAGAAACCAATAAAAAATGAAGGGAAGAACCCAAAAAGCATTATTCAAGCTATCCCAAAATCTCTATCCCTTTTCTCACAAAGGGAATTACCTAACCTTTATAGGTAAAAACCCCCTTCTCCAAACATGAAATTTTATTTTTAAAATATTCCATTCATTCATGTGAGGATATCAATGGTCAAACCCCTATATTTTCTTAAAAAATGTTATTGTTAAATCAGACATTCATTTCTCTTCTTTTCTTCTTATTAATTATCATGGTGTGATTTTAATATAATCTTGCATATGACTCTCCATAATTTATCCTCTATTGTGTTATTATTACCTCATAAGGCCATATCCTTCCAAAATGAAAATCATCATGTTTGACATGCTACTCAACCTGAAACATAAAAAAATACATATAATATTTAATAGGGGCGTTTCAACCATCTATTTATTATACACCATTCCTCTTCTAGATTGTGTGCATCACCACACTCATGTACTTGCTAAAATCCATCCAGTTATTTATTTAAATTTTCCCTTTTGAAAAAAAGGTAATTATATTAATAATAAAAGATCTTATTTTCATTCTATGTACCATGGATTGAAGTGTAAATAATCCTTGAAAATCCATTTCATCAGCCTATCTTAATCATACACTAGGTTGTTTGTATTTTTTACCATGCTTATGCATACATTTTTGGGACTATTATAATACTCATGTAGTGGAAAATTGGGGTATGCTGCTTATATAGGGCTTCATCATTATTATAGAAAACTAGATTAATGTTTATGTAAGATGTTAATAATGGTTACATAGGGACATCTAGGACTTTTATGACTCCTTAATAGGGAAAATGATCACTACACACCATCTAAATGATTCTTGCACAACTACTGCATTTTTAGATTCTTCAATCATCCATTTAAGGTGATGAATTCATAATAATCCATCAAGCATCACCACATACCTCAAAAGGTGTCTTATAATGTATGGAAAATAATGATAAATTCTATGATCCTAGTTTTTTTATGACATAATGGTAAAGTATAATCAGTAGCAATACATTCATATCACTTTAACATATAAGAAAGTAGATTAAACATTTCATTAGGCCAATTAAAAAAATATACATGCAATAAAATTATTTTAAACATAAATTAAAAAACTAATTATTACCATATAGATTGATATATATATATGGGAATAAAATTAAAAAAATATCAAAAAAATATCATGTATTTATTAACTACGGATATTCTAGAATGCATAGCCCTTAGACACCAAAAAAATGAACATCGAAATATTACCAAACAAAAATTCAAACACTATCCAAAATGATTTTCATTTTTAAACACTATATTACTCATCTTATTACACCTTTTTAATATTCATGCTTCCATTACCTTCATTAATTACATTCAACTAATTTCTAATTTCTGTATCCTATCATGAACACTAATATTTACCTTTTAAAAATATTTCTGGAAACACATAATTATGAATTACATGTAATATTTTTTTCATTCTAATTCCATTAAAGTTACTCCATAATATTAATGAATTTATTCATGTCCACCTACTAATTCATGATGTTTTGAAAATAATGAACTATTAATCAATGTTTTTATATGTTTTTATTTTGTAGGTACATACTTGGAATATCCATTGAGGTAGATTTAAGAGGTTCAACACTATGGTAAATCTTAATGAATTAATTTTAGTTTTATCCCAAAATGGATTCTCACTTTATATTATATTATACTAAATCTACTTCACCAATTTTAATTATTCAATGGTACCCCCACATCATTTTTCAATTAAGCAATAGATTAAATTCCCATCACTATTTATCTCATCATATTTCATGATGTTTTTCATTTTTTACATTGATATTTATATAAAAGGTAGGTACTTTTAAATTTCTTCAATAGGTGTAAGATATTTATTACCCATTAGTGGGAAGTATTTTTCTTGTTATTTACTACAATGATCTTATATAGATAGATGAAAATAATAATTTCCAAATAACTCTGATAGAATATGTTTCATAGTCACTAATCCATTTAATGTAGGATTTAGTTCCAACAATTAACTCAACTATTTCTCATATTCATGGCCAGAACACCCGTTTGGAAGGTATAAAATGTAATAAATTTCTTCCCTCATTCCTCTACATTCATTGTTTTATCTCAGCTTCTTTTAATATGAAATTAAGTACAGATTTGGATTTTTTTAGAGAACAACGTGATTTTTCCCATTAAAATAGTGGTGGACTTTATGGATAGTCTTGGATGGCATCATGTTTTCTTTTCAACTCTTCAAATAATGATATTTGTCCAAAAATAATATTAAATAAGTTGAATCCCCTAATTATTTAAATTCAATTAGACTCTATAAAATAGATTCTTTCATCTCTTTTTCTCCCACCCCCTATACTTGAATTCAACTGAAAGAATTCATCAACATGTAATAAAGGTAGATATGGATATTTTCCTTATAATGATACAATTTTAAAAAGTAATTCATGTAATCTAAAGACTATAATGATTAAATGTCAGGATACTATTGATATTAAGGTTCACCAAAAATGGGTATTAAAATCCCAATATTGTAAAATAATTTTCAAAATATGTCCATGAATTATTTATGGTTTTGACTATATTACTCCGAAATTTCCAATTATTAAAATACGTATTAGTTATCTAAAGGGAATTATAAAGATGATTTTAAAATGTGTTTTGAATTCTCTTAGGTAAGTGACTGAAAATTTCAGACAATATAATATTGTATGAAATACAAAAATCATTTGTCTTCTAAAGTACTAACAATAATTTGAATTTAAAACATATTTAGTTCATAATTTATATATGTTGATAAATGGGTTAAATTATTTTCTAAAAAATATAATATATTCAGAAGTTACTGGGTAAATAAATTAAATTTCAATAGCTTTAGAAAAACTACTAAAACTAAAATGGAAACACATCAAAATGATTAAAAAAAGTACAAAAATTTGAAAAACAAAACAAAAATTTTGAAAAGTAATAAACTATGAGGTTACCTCCGCAAGAAATAAATTACATTCTTTCTTCAATGAGTTAAAACAAATATAACACATAATTAGATTTTGAATATAATCATAGAAATTTATATGAGTTAAGGAATTGTAAAACTTATGGTATTTAGTGATAAATATGTTATAGGAGGGTTATCTCCTCCACTTGATCTTTTAGAAAGTTTTCATATAATTTCTTTTATCTTTTTCCATTTATAGTTTATGGTTCTTACATTCAATCCTTCACAACCTACACATCTCCAAAAGGATAGAAATGATTATCCATAAAATTAATTTCCCACCTAAAATTATGTTTTCCTAGTGTCATATTGATTTATATAATAGAATTGTAACTTTAGGATGGAAGTATATTGTTTGGATCTGCTTGTTTTGAGACTCCCATTTTTCATTATAAATTCTAGTGATTTCAAAAAAAAAATATACTTTCTAAAATCTCTCAAAGATGATGTATCAAATATTTTATATCTCAAACTACAATTAGATTCATCTCTCTCAGAACCAAATAGGCCTTTTGTATAAATTTTAATGGTTGGTGACAACATTTCCCATAAATTATACTCTATCAGATCAGAAATATTAGAGTTTTTTATAGTATTCTATACTACCATAAGGATTATTCTATCCTTTGGATCCAATGTTTTTTGGTTTTTATAGTCTTTTCTAAATTTTTCATGATCACCCTCTTGGACATTTTAGGTTGACCAATTTTTTGTTGATGTTATAGTGTTGAGTTTTTATAATGCACTCTATATTTTATCAATAAATCCTCAATTATCTTATTTAAAAAATGAGTATCTTGATAACTTATAATGACTCTTGGAACTCATAACCTATAAAATATATTACCTATAACAAAATCACAAACAACATTAGAATCCTAAAATTTGGTTGCATTAACGACAACCCATTTCAAAATATAGTGAACAATAAGTAATATAAAATACATTCCAAATGACATGAGAAAGGGCCTATTAAACTCTATTCCTAAAACATAAAAAACTATAATAATTAATTGGTTTATATTAATTTATTGTATCATTGAAATATTTTTAGAAAAGTGACATTTTTTACATTAATTTAAAAACATATGTGCATCATTGAATAATATGACCCAAGAAATTCCAAATTCTATAAGTTCTTTTCTATCATTTGAGATCTCTATAATATATAGTTTCAAAAAATAAAAAAAATATAAAATCTAACTTTTAGTAAATCATCATCTTATTACTTAATCATTGTAAATTTTATAAAGAAGTAGATCTTCCCAAATATAAAATTGAGATTCATATTTTCTATATTTATAATTTAGTGGGGATTTAAGAGAGATTCTACTTGATAAGTTAATAAATATTTTGAAAATAAATATATCATGGAACTTCACCTTCATCCAAGTAGATTTTTTCCCCTGTAATGAGATTCATGATTTGTTTGTAGGTCGGAATCACCACTTTGGTTGTATTAGGATTTCAACTCAAGTGATCAAACACTTTGTTATTAACTCATTTCTAGCCAATTATTTCCATGTTAAAATATTAAAGGAGTATGATTGATCTCAAAAACATGTGAATGATATCTTCCTTGTTCATCAAATATTTTTGGGTTATATGTTAAAAAACTATAACTCTATTTAAATGTGATATGAATCTTTCCAAAGAAAGTAAAACTACCAAAATTTATTTTCTATGGTTTTGTCCTAAAATTACATATAATCTAAGATTCATGGGGAAAAGGAAATGACTTATGTTCATCCCTAAATTCACTAATAAAAGAATACTCCAACTTTTGGTTGGAAGCATAATTTTTTTTGAATGGTTGTTCCCAATTTAGACGTTTCCTTATTAGTGGTGTTATCAATATCCTCTTAAAATCATCAAATACTATCATATACCCATCATCAAAATATAAAATGTATTCTTTAAAATGTAATATAAAGATAGGGATATACATCTTACTGAAATACATGATAAAACAATTATAAAATACTTCATTTCCTAAATAATATCTGGCATGTTTCAATTACGTTTTTTAAGGAATGAATTATCAGTAAAAGTTTTATTTACCCACATAAATTATTTTTTTTTGAAATTATATGAGCATGTAAAATTCAACTCTCTACCTATAAATGAAACATTCACAAACTCAAAACAAGATTATTTTTTATGCATGTTTTCAAATTGTTTTACACTGTCTTCAATCTATAGTCAAACAAATTACCAAAATATGAAATAATACAAGAATACCTCCAAGATATCCTAAATTTTATCAGAAGATAAACTTCAGATGAACCTTTTAAATGAAATTGTAGAATTACATAATACTAATACAATCCCCAATAAGAAAAAGTACCAAAGGAACATGTAATGGTGGAATTCTCTTGGTCATATGACCACGTTGTTGTGACACGTCAAATTGATTATGTTTTTAAGGTTGCTTTATAGTATAGGGTAGACCCTAGGTCGTCTCTCAAGGAGAGTTGGTAGGTTTAGAGTGTGTATTTTTAACAAAAATGACTAAGAGAGGGGGTGATTTTGAAAAGAGTTTAAAACAATGAATTAGTTGAAATAGCTTAAAAGTTGAGTGACCTAGTGAATTTTGAAAAATATGAGATAAAAGGGTAGATGTGATTTCACAACACACATTTCATGTTAATTGTTCATATAGATTCAGCTTAGGTTTAGATTAATTCTTTGGTTGGAGTTAATTGGAATCCCGATTAATTCCTAAGATTTTACTTCAATGATTTAAGGACCAAACCTTGACGTCACAATCGTATTGTCAAGGTCTAGAACTTATGCATGGAATAATATCTTCCAAATAATATTTAAATCTCAATATGTTGGGTTTGAAAAGGATTCTTGTGATGTCCAATCGGAACAACACAAGTCACGCACTCAAAACATCACACCGATCGATTAGAAATTAAGAGAATAACACTCACATGCATCAAATCAAGCATTCAAATATGAAATAGAATAAAATACATGGAATGAAATGTTTAAAAACCCAAATTATTCCAAACTAGTAGCTATTTTATGCATCAAAACTCCCCTGACATGTGTGTAGCTCCCTCACAACGAACACCCGATTTTTAGCTCGACATCGGGAGGAGGAGGAAGCTCGGGTGTAACTTATTCTTCTTCCTTGATTACCTTATGAGGATAGGGGCCTCCAGAACCTAAAAGGTGATTAGGAGACTCCTCTAGGACTCCAAATTGGCAGCACTTCCCTCCATGGCCGAACTTTCAAATGGGGAGCCCAAGGTGCCATTTTATAGGAAAACTGGAAGGTGGATTTAGGCACACAAATTTCATTAATTTACTTGTACCATGTGTTTCGGCCTTCAGACAGCCTTATATCGCTTTGGAGAAAATATAAAATTTGTATCCATACTTCTTTAATTTCTCCACCGAATTTTTGGAACCGTTTGGACAACTATATCTCATGATATTGATAAAATACAGAACACCGCATTTGACTTGGTCCAAATTGGGTGGCATGGACAGATCAGTTCGAATGGGCCCCATAGATGCCGAAATCAGGATTGGCTTCCTTAACATTAAAGGTAGCCTATTAAATTTAGGATAGGACCAAAAACTTTCATCCCATTTGGAAGCACGAATGTCATGTAATATGCAAAACAATGGACAGATGTCCATGGATCCATGCAATTTTGGCCCATTTTTCTTCCACTTCATCAACGGCCCTCCAAATCACCTCCACCTACATTGAAATAATAAAAACAAGTAACATTGCCCATTATAATGTTGATTAACATTAATTAAATTATTCAAACACAAAGTGAAATTTTTTATTATATTTGTAATATTCATTACAAAACTAGTTTAAAACAGTGGTGTAAGGGTAGAATAAAACAGTGAATCGTGGTACGATCACACCCCCACACCTAAACCTTTGCACTCCTCGGAAAAATCACATATCCAAATAAAATGATTCATATATATATATTTCCAACATAATTAAGATTTAATATGGTATTTAATGTAATGTGATCAATGCACGAACCATACCAAGGAGTTATTCATAGTGAAAATGCAAAAAGATGTCTCATAAATCATATCACAATAAAATTCAAAGAGATTTATGACACCAATATGAGCAAGGAATTCAAAGGTAAACCATTAAACTAACTCTCCATGTGTGTGTGTGAAAACTATTCCATGCTATTTTTTCCAATTTCTATCAAATAAATATAGGTTATTTTAACATTATTTAGCTTTAAATGATTTTTCACTGAACCTGTCCTACATACTTTGCAATAATATTTCAAGACCCATGCATTTAAGCATTCCTAGAAGTCAAACCATGATCTCCCGACCTATATATCCCCATATGTTTCACATTTCAGCACTCCCCTCATTTATTATATTTTTTTGAAGTTGCATTTGGAACAAATCTCACACTCATCTCTCAACCCTTGTTTGATCTTCTCACGATACTAATTTCAATAGTTATAACAAGATCAAAGGTTGAGGAGGAGTGATTTTTGACCTGCCCAAGACACAACCAATTTTTTTTGAGGTCGTACAACAGTCGGACATTAGGTACACACGCATAGGTCAATCTAGTACAGTATTGAAACAAATCGAATAAGGAGCGAATGTATGGAAATATCATTTGAAGCTGAAAAATATTAACCCAACATATATTTACCTTATATTAAGTAAGAAATATTCACACTTTGTGGTTTGGTGCAAAAATGTATGGAGATATTAGTGAAATAGTTTTCCCAAAACTACTCACACAAGGTGCATCAATCATCTCAAATGTTTCACAGTGATACAACAATTTATATCATTGACATATAACCAATTCACTAAAAAAAAATAACTCCTTGATGGTAAACTCATACAAAAATTATTTTTAGCCTTCGTTATGGGATTTTTACTTTCCCCACTTTATGGTCACCAAATCATGGAACTTCGAAATTGTTGATGGGGAAAAATGAAAATACCATAAAGAAGGCCAAAAAGAGAAAACAAGGAGAAAAAGATGAAAATTTCTAACCATCTGAGGGATGTATCCACCCCCCCCCCCACACACACACACCTAGAGTATTCAGTGTCCTCACTGCAGTAAAATAGAATGTTGGAAGGAAGGATAAAACCTGGTGTATGTCATTCATAGCTTGCTTCTTGAACTTGGAGTTCCTCCATCGAGGACTCCAGAACAGGTTCATAAAAGTGCTTTAGCCACTTCCCATTGATAGTGAAGGTATGCATGGTTTCTTCATTTTGAACGCAAACAACACCAAATGGAGAGACATTAGTAACAATGTATGGTCCAAACCATTAGGAACGAATCTTACCGAGATGCAATTTCATCCTTGAATTGTAGAGGAGGACTTTCTTCCCAATATGGAACTAACGATGAAGGATAAAACGGTCATGGTAAGCCTTGGTTCTCTCCTTATAAATCCATGAGTTTTCATATGCATCTCTTCTCATTTCATCTAGCTCCTGAATCTGCAACTTTCTTTGAGAACCTGCACCAGAATGATTAGAATTTCATTGTTTGACGGCCCAGTAGGCCCGGTGCTCAATCCCAACAAGGAGGTGACAACTCTTTCCAAAAACTAGTCTATAAGGTGACATTCCAATGGGAGTTTTAAAAGCAGTATGGTAAGCCAAAAATGAATCATTATGTCTAAGACTCCAATCATTCCTGTTGTGTTGGACCATTTTTTCAAGAATTTGTTTTACCTCCCTATTTGACACCTTGGTTTGACCATTATTCTGTGGGTGATACGCAGTAGATACTCGATGACTTACCCTATTCCAACAAAAAAGTGATTACATTGTTCAGTTGCAGAAATGAAAAACCCTGGTCACTGATGATGAACCTAGGTAATCCAAACCTACAAAAGATCTTAGTTCTAAAAATTCTACAACTTTTTTGGAATCATCTATCCTTGTGGCCCGTGCCTCTACCCATTTTGATACATAATCAATGGCCAAAAGAATGTACAAGTCGCCAAAAAAATTGGAAAATGGTCCCATAAAGTCAATGCCCCAAACATAAAAAATGTCATGAAAGGGAAAGGGTTGTTGTGGCATTTCATTCTTTTTAGAGACATTCCCCACTATTTGACAATGAGGACAAGATTTACAAAATTAATGGGCATCCCAAAAAAGTGTTGGCCAAAAGAGACCAGAATCAAGAACCTTGCGAGTAGTCCATTGAAAACCAAAGTGGCCCCCACAAGCAAGAGTGTGGTAGAATCTAAGGACTGATTGAAACTCACTATCGAGAACACAACGCCTAAGGACATTATCGATACATGTGACCCAAAGGTATGGTTCATCCCAAATGTACCAATGAGACTCATGTTTTAGACGACTGGCTTGGTTTTTGTTGAAATCAGTAGGAATGAAAGATGCTACAAAATAATTTACAATTTCTGCATACCATGGAATAACATCTTGCACTTTGTACAATTTTTCATTAGGAAACAACTAATTAATGGGAATACAGGGGGATGAGACAATGTCTAAGGATGGGGGGATTCTACTGATATGGTATTCCACCACACTCTATGCTCCTTTGTTATCTCTAATTTCTAGATTTAATTCCTAAAGGAGTAGCATACAACGAATGAGACGTGTTTTGGCTTCTGGTTTCCTTAAGAGATACCGGAGGGCTGTATGGTCTGAGAATACAATGACTTTGGACCCTAAAAGGTATGACCTGAATTTATCCATGGAAAACACAATGGAAAGAAATTATTTTTCAGTGGTGGTGTAGTTTGCTTGGGTAGGGTCCAAAGTACATGAGGCATAGGCAATGACATGTGGAGGTCGAATGACCCTTTGTTATAAGACTGCCCCAACTTTATAGTAAGAGGTGTCACACATGAGCTCAAATGGTAAATCCTACTAAGGTGGTTGGATTACCGGGGGTGATGTGAGACTCCATTTTAAATTATTAAAATCTTTTTCACATTATGTAGCAAAAACAAAATCTTTTTCTTTTTGGAGTAAGCTGGAGAGGGGAAGTGTAATATTACTAAAATCACGAATGAAATGATGGTAAAATCCTGCATGAACTTGGGAAGACCGCACATCACGTACATTTTTAGGGAATGGTATGTATGAAATGACATTTAATTTCAATTTATCTACTTGGATACCTTCCTTGGAAATGACATTTCCCAAAACTATACCTTGTCGCACCATGAAATGGCATTTCTCATAATTTAATACAAGATTCTTTTCAATACACCGATGTAGGACGGAACCAATACTACTTAAACATTCATCAATAGAGGATCCATAAACAGTAAAATCATCCATGAAAACTTCCATGAAATTCTCTAGGTAATCCAAAAAAATACTAACCATGCATCGCTGGAAAGTACCTGAAGCATTGCACAGGCCAAATGGAATCCTTCTATAGGAAAATGTGAAAAAGGGGAAAGTGAAGGTTGTCTTTTCCTAATCCTAGGGGGCAATATGGATCTCAAAGTTTCCAGAATACCCATCAAGAAAATAGTAATGGTACTTCCCATCTAGCCTCTCTAGCATTTGGTCAATGAATGGCAATGGGAAATGGTCCTTCCTAGTGTGATGGTTTAGTGGGAGATAATCTATAAAGACACGCCAACTATTCTGCACACGAGTTGGAACCAATTCATTGTTTTCATTTTCAATTACTGTTAGGCCAGTTGTTTTATGAACTACTTGAATGGGACTGACCCATTGGTTGTCAGAGATGGGGTAAATGATTCCAGTAGCCAATAATTTTGTTACTTACCATTATGGTCATTAATTATGGTTTTGGTGGTTTTCAAGAAAGGTCTCCCCAATATAATTGGGGTGTGTCCATTCATCCTATCATCTTCCATTTTAGCACATAAAAATCAGCAGGAAATATTAAATATTGAACCCTCACAAGAACATCCTCTAACACACAAGAAGGGTTTTTCATACTCCGATTTTCTAGTTGAACAACTATTCATGTGGGAATTAGTTCACCGACCATCAAAGCAGAGTATATGGAGTGATGCATTACATTAATAGAAGCACCCAAATCAAGTATAGCATTAGAAAAAGAATACTCCCCTATGGTACATGGAATTTAGAATGTTCCAGGATCATTGCACTTGGTGGGAATTGATGGTTGTATCAATTCTGAGACATTCCTCCCCAAACGTACCCTCTCATCACCATGAAGTCTCCTTCAATGTGTACACATCTCCTTTAGAAACATAGAATAATGTGGAATTTTCTTCACGGCATCAATCAATGGGATGTTAACCTGCAATTTTTTGAAAGTCTCCAAGATTTATTTATCAAGTTCAGTTTCCATTTACTTTCTTGGTTGGGTGTCTCTTTTGGGAAATGGAAGAGGAATGTTTGGGCTTAGTAACTCATCAATAGAAACACTCTTTCCTTTGGTAGGACTTCTCTCTAGACAAGGTTCCACCTCATTTGAACCTTTTTCAGTGGTTGGGATGGTGGTTTTCTTAGGAGAGGATGACTCTAATGGAGGGTTCATTTGGATTTTAAGCTGAGTTCCACTCCTAAGGGTGATGGCACTAACATCTCCCTTATCCCAAGGGTTGAAAAGTGGTTGAGAGGGTAGTTTACCAGACCCATGGCTTTGTATTTCACCCACCGAATTAGCTAGTTGGCCTAATTGAGTTTTGAGTTCTTGTATGGCTGCCTGAGTGGTTTGTTGGAATTGGAGATTATTGGCAGCCATTTGTTTCATCATATCTTCTAGGCTAGGTTCAGTTTTTGGAGGGGGTTGTCGGAAAGGACTTTGGGGTGGTTGAAAATTTCTGGGTGGTGGTGTTTGATGAATACTTTTCCCTAGTTGGTTCCATGGTTGATGAGGCTGGTTTGAATACCCCCTTTCCTATAGTCTTGGTTTTCTTTCCACCCAAGGTTGGATGGATAGTAAGGTTCTTGCCTAATGGGTTGGTTATAGGGGAGTCCTGGGAATATTGCCTCACAACTCTCAGAAGTTTCTCTCAATTGGGGGAATTGGTCAGAATAGTTGGTATCAAAAGAGCATATACAACAATGTATGGAAGGAGGAGATTTGAATTTCCCTTAATAAAGAGCAAGTTGTCGTAGAAGGGTACTCACCACTTCAAACATTATGTACACCTTATTCTCGAATTCAGTACTTTGCACCTCATGGAATCCTCGAATGGGTACACTGGACCCTGAACTGAATTGTTGAGTGTTCTGTTCCATGGTCTCAATTAGGGTCCTTGCAGCGATTGGGGTTTTATCCACTTGTGTACCACTTGCAGCAGTATCAATCATGTTACGATCTATTGGAATTAAACCTTCATAAAAATATTGTATTAAAAGTTGATCACTTATTTGGTGGTGTGGAAAACTTGAACACAATCTTTTAAAGCGTTCAAAATATTCATGAAGGGTTTCTCCTTGAGATTGTCTTATCCCACATATTTCTTTCCTTATTATTGCAGTTCAAGAGGCTGGGAAGTATTTTTCATGAAAAAGTCGTTTCATGTCCGCCCAACCTCAAATAGGTGAATTAACATAATACAACCAATCATTAGCCGTGTCTTCTAATGAAAATAGAAATTCCCTATGTTTTACTTGTTCTTCATCCACATTAGTAGGTTTTAATGTTGAACAAATGGTATGAAATTATTTTAAATTCTTATGTGGATCTTCTCCAGGCAGTCCAAGAAATCTTGGTAATAAATGAATTAAACCATATTTTAGTTCAAAATTGGGTGCATCGCCTTGTAATTGAATGTAAGTGGGTCGGATATCAACATCAGTTGAGGTGTGTTATTTTAGTGTTCTATTATTTTCATCCATGTTTCATATGTTATGTTCAGTTTTAACTTTGGTTTCAGAAGGATAAGAAGGATCAAGAATAATTTTAAGATGTGATGTCTCCTCCTTCAAAGTGTTGTCTTATGTGTCTCGGTTTCGTTGATATAAAATCCTCTCCGGTTTGGGTTTGAACATTTGTAAGTCTCCTGGAGTAGAACGCGTCATACACAGAACCTACACAATAAATAAATTATAACACAAAAATAAATGAAAATGTAGAAGATAAAACAAACAAATATTCACAAAAATTACAAAAATGTTATAAAAAACAAGCACAAAAAACCAAAGCGCTCCCCGACAACAGTGCCAAAATCTGACCGCATCGTCATGACACGTCAAATTGATTATGTTTTTAAGGTTGATTTATAGTCTAGGGTAGACCCTAGGTCATCTCTCAAGGAGCGTTGGTAGGTTTATAATGTGTATTTTTAATAAAAATGACTAAGAGAGGGGGTGGTTTTGAAAAGAGTTTAAAACAATGACTTAGTTGAAATAGCTTAAAAGATGATTGACCTAGTGGATTTTGAAAAAAATTAGATAAAAGGGTCTATGTGATTTCACTACACACATATCAAGTTCATTGTTCATAGAGATTCATCTTAGGTTTAGAGTAATTCTTTGGTTCAAGTTAATTGGAATCCCGATTAATTCTTAAGATTTTATTTCAATGCTTTAAGGACCAAACCTAGACGTAACCATCATATTTTCAAGGTCCAGTACTTATGCATGGAATAAGAGCTTCTAAAGTAGATTGGAATAGAAATAAGGTGGGTATGAAAAGGATTCTTGTGATTTCCAATCGTAACAACACAATTCACGCACTCAAAACCTCACACCGGTCAGTTAAAAATTAAGAGCATAAAACTCACATGCATCAAATAAAGCAATAAAATCTGAAATAAAATAAGATAAATGGAATGAAATGTTTAAAAACCCAAATTAATCCAAACCAGTAGCTATTGTATGCATCAGAACTCCCTTGACATGTGTGTATCTCCCTCACAATAGACACCCAACTTTTAGCTCGACCTCGGGAGGAGGAGGAAGATCGGGTGGAACTCCTTCTTCATCCTTGATTCCCCTATGAGGATAGGGGCCTCTAGAACCTCCAAGGTGATTAGGAGACTCCTATAGGACTCCAAATTGGCAGAAATTCCCTCCTTGGTCGAACTTTCAAATGGGGAGCCCATAGTACCATTTTATAGGAAAATTGGAAGGTGGTTTTAGGCACACTAATTTCATCAATCCACTTGTACCATGCGTTTCGGCCTTTATACAGCCTTATCTCACTTTGGAAAAAATATAAAAGTTGTATCCCAACATCATTAATTTCTCCACGGAATTTATGGAACCGTTGGATAACTACAGCCAAGATATTGATAAAATACAGAAGACCTCATTTGACTTGGTCCAAAATCGGTACCTTGGACAGATAAGTTCGAATGTGCCCCATATAATCCGAATCCGGATTGTGTTCCTTAATATGAAATGTATCATATTGAATTTTGGACAGCCCCACAAAATTGAATCCCATTTGGATGCACGGATTTCGTGTACTATGCAAAACAGTGGATAGATGTCCATGGATCCATGCAATTTTGGCCCATTTTTCTTCCACTTCATCAAGGGCCCTCCAAATCACCTCCACCTACATCGAAATAATAAAAACAAGTAACATTTCCCATTATAATTTTGATTAAAATTAATTAAATGATTCAAACATAAAGTTAAATTTATTATTATATTCGGAATATTCATTACAAAACTAGTTTAAAACAGCGGTGTAAGGGTGGAATAAAAGAGTGAATCGTGGTATGATCATCCTATCAAGTAATGTGTACCCATAAATATCCTGAGAACCCATATAAAAATCAGTAAATAGTTCTTCTTTCTAATATACCTAATATCCATTTAATAAAGGGTATAGGGAAATTATCATCATTGTGACCTAATTTAACTTCCTATAGTCTATATAAACTTTCTTGTAGTTATAAATTCTCACATATATCAATTCATTATTTTCATTTATCATCATGGTTTGGATTATTTTATTATGAACAACATAGATGGACCTAACCCATTATCAATCTAAAATGGTATATATGATCCCTACATAAAATATATTATCAATATACTTCTTTTATAGATTATTTAAGGTGGGATTTATCCTCTATTGGGGTTATTTAACAGTTTTAAAATCTCTCCCATGAATAATTCTAGGTAATTATATTTTTGGATTTATACCTAGAATATCAATTAAGTTTTATAATATTTCATTAAAATTATTTCGAAAAAGATATATCTTACTCTGATCTTGGTTTTTAGATAGATATTATAAATTATTACAATATTTTTTTCTCCATCCATGAGGTAAATATATTTCAAATTAGTAAAATGTGGTTTCAATTCCAAATTTTGCTGTTTTCAAAGAAATAAACTAAAATTTATTTTTCTTATTCCTAAATCATGAAATTCATATAATTAAAAATAAAATTCAACTTTTTATTCATGAAATTATCTACCATATTCCTCAAAAAAACTCATTATTTAACTCTTCCTCCACTCTAAAAATAAGATTTTCTTATTTTTGGGATAGCCATGTATTCCCTGCATGTTTCAATCAATAAATGTTTATCAAATGATAAAAATCCAGGAAAGATACAAAAAATATTCAAAGTGTTCATCCACATCAAGGAATTATAGAATAATAAGTGAATTTTTATGTGAGGATTTCCTTAACCAATTAAATAAATGTGGATGGTATTATCTTCAAACACCACAGTAAGTGTTCCTTCATTTGAATTAATTAGTTTATTACTTTAATTTAAGAAATATATCCTCAAAATAATGGTTTATTGGATCAAATATCTATCTTTATCCCTACAAAGCACATATAATTCATCTAAAAATATAAATCATTGGACTCTAATTAACATATATAACATAACTCTCACTGGAACAAAAATCGTATATGTGTGACTTGTACCAAAACTATTCTGGGAATAAAATTTACCATCATAAAAGTTGTAAACACCGAGTGATGAAATAAATAAATATAAGCACCAATATCACATAAATTATTTGATAAATATAAATATCCAATGGTATAGTGAACAAAAAATTCTTTTGATATGGATATTTTGTGGCTAACAAATGTATTATCAATGTTGATACACTTCATCCAAAGTGGGTCTTCTCATTCCCTTAAAGCCTATTCTTCATTGCGAAGTGATTATTAAGGAACATTGAATACTTTAGAATCTATTCTAGGGATTTATGAAAGGTTATGATGATCTAAACTTACATAAAAGTTTCTAGAATAAAATTTTGAGTTCCCACATTGTGAATCCTCTATGAATAAATTATTATTGATTGAGAGTTACGTGTTGAGTTTTTATTTTACCACTTTTGTCTTTATATTTTTCTTATTAGATCTTCTTATTTGTTCAATCCTTTTCTTCTCCCAACTTATTTTTATCTTCATGGGTCTGTTTTTTTAATTTTTATATAATTTGTAGTTTTGGTTTCTATAGTGTTGTAAGGGTTCTGTTCAGGTTCTATTTCTATTGGTGATGGAATCTTACTAATAGTTCTAATCATTATCATTCTGATACAATTATTTTGGATGGGATTGATTTTGGGTTGAAGGATTCCTCGATTTCTGGATAATGTTTCTAAAATTTCCCTTAACTCATTGAATTCAATTGTAATCTCATTCAACTATGAAACTTGTAATTGTCACACAATAGGTTACGCACTGGTGGAGGGGTATTCATAAGGTATATTTTGTTTTAAGTGTAATGGGTGTCTATAAGTTTTTTATAAGGTTTAATGGATTGTTATTAAAATGGTGTAGAATGGTTTAATTTTTGGTTTTGTTACTGGTATGGGGGTTGTAGTTTCTATTGATTTTGGTAGGGTGGCCTTTTTTCTCTTTTTAATTTATAAATTCATGCTAGACATGGGTATTTCTCTATCACCCATGATTCTATTACTGAAATTTCCCCAGTAAAAAGACTTACTGAAAACCATACCCTACACATAGACACATTTTTTAGCTAAATGGTTAGGTGATGATCATAAACCATATACTATAATTGGTTGTCATTTCTTAAAATATATTTTAGAGACATTTTTCTCCCGAGAATAGTTTGATCATTTAGTTTAGATTATAATAATGGTGATGTATCAAAATATCTTAGTTCATGAATACCCATTATTATATCATATATTATGAAAATATATTCTAATATTTGTTATATATTCTCAATTAGTCCCTTGAATTGAACTGGTAAATTTTTTATCATGGACCCTGTAGACGATAAATTCAAAAAATAATTATTTTCATATAGGCCATAGGAAAATAAAACATGTAATTCTCCTATATATCTTGATATGAGAATCATTAAAAAATATTTTTTAATATCTATCAATACTCATAATGATTTTCAGTGAATTATTATTTTATTTCATCAAAACATATTTTCAGTATTATGAATCAAGATGTAATGAATACTTTTCAATGGAAACATATATTTTGGTCCTTCAAGTCTTGGATCTCTCTGAGTTCTATGTTGTGCAACGACTCATAAGTTTTTCTTTCAAGTGAAATGGGGGATTCCCTCCTCTAGATTACCTTCTTTTTTATTCTCATTGACTTAAAGGTAGTGTATAAATGGTTTAACCCCTTGATATGTCTAACTGACTATTCGTTTTCAAAGCCATGGAATTTATGAAGTAGATTTATTAGTTCAATCATTAAATGAAAATCATTTGTGTAATATTGGCATTGTAATTTGGTTGTCTTAATTATCCAATTTAGGTTGAAATAGGTATCCTAGGGTTTGGTTGGGGTTATTATCTATAATTACAGTATCATAATTAACACTTTCTATTTCACAGGACTTTATTTGAGTTATTTCATCAGAATAATGTGTAAATTAATTTTCCTAACTCTAGTTAGTAAGGTTCATTCAATTTCAAGATATCGTGGGTCCTGTTTTGAGTTATATATCCACATTATGCAATTATGTGGAATGTATTTGGATCTACGTTACAAAAAAATCATAGATTTTTTATTATCCCTTATCATGTGATGTCGAGAAATAAATTATTCTAAGGTCAAATGAAGTGGTACTGAAAAACCTAGGTTTTGTATTCAGTGGAATTCACTAAAATATATTTTCAATGGTATGTTATAGAAAAAAGGTTTAGTTTTTAAAATGGTTTTATTCATAAAAATTATGGAAATTAAATAATTAATTATAAATAAATAATGATAAAATGGTGATAGGTTCTGGTTTGGCTTAACCTATTGCAATGTTATCCCAATCTCAATGATTAACCACTCTTACCATGCTATCTTATAAGAGAGATTATTAATAATATCTTCCTATTTCTTCCATATATGAATGTCTATTTTTAGAATAATCGAAAATAGAATCCCATATCGGCATTTCCGCTTTTACATATGTAAAATTGTTGTAGTATACCCTCTTTTTTTTACTTCAGTTATTCTCACTCTAGTTTTTTCTTCCCAAAATATCCATGTGTTTACACTACCACATCCATAAATGTTAACAATCACTAATTATTTAACCACCCATCAATATTATATTCCATCATATAAAGACTTAAACTGAGTGAAGTTCATTAATGATTACAGACTAAATAAATAACAAAAAAAATAAAAAACAAGTACAATATCACATGATAATAAAAACTACTACTAGAATATTTAAACCAAACTAACAGAAGAGAAAAATATTTTAATTACATGAAGTTTGTAGAATCAGTAATTAAATATAGTTTTATTATTCCTTTCCCTAATAATTTTGATTTTACCTCTCCAAGTGAGAAGTAGAAAAATCAAAGTAGAAGAAAATAGCCTTACAATCATAATAAAATAAATTGGAATCTGTAAAGCAACAGTAGTCTCACAGTGCAAACTCTTTAACCATTTTATATCAAAGATAAATTTTTAATCCATTATAGGTAAAAACCTCATTCCTCTCACCTAAAATTTTATTTTTAAAACATTTCATTTTATTCATGTTAGGATCTCAATGGTCAAACATATATAATTTTCACACAACCCTCACTATCGAGAATGTTGTTCCCTTTTTTTCCTACTTTCCACCAAAAGATCATAGGGTATGTTTGTATTTTTAATCCCACATGAAACTATTGTAAAATAATCCTCTAGAATGATTTTATTATTTCATGAGGTATTATTCATCCAAAATTTAAATCATAATTTGTAACATACTCATCAATATGAAATTTCCCAAATGGCCTGGAATATTTACTATAGGAATTTAAACTATCTATTTTTTGTATCAATATTATCCTATCACCTATGTGGATCAACATTTTCATATCCACAATGAGGTTCCTCCCATTTTTCATTTATATTTCTCCTATGTAACAGGAAGAATTCTCCACATCGTAGAAGATTCTATTTTCATTCCTTGCGCATTAACTCAAAGTGTAGATGATTCTTATGATGATATATCCTCAGCCTATCTGATGCTTATGTTATGGAATTTGAGGATTTTCCCTTTCTTACAAAAAAATTTTATGTATTGATTTGGTGTTTATTAATGGTAATGATGATGGATTATATTTATATAGGGTTTTATCATGGTTATTTTGAAATAAATTCATTCCTACATAGGCTTTTCATAATGGTTTCATGGGAGTATCTAGGAATATAATGATTTTTAAATACGTTTTAAATGATCCATATACTACCTCCCAATGATTCTTACGTAGAGGGATCCTTTTTCATTTCTTTAAGTATCCATTGATTGGGATGAATCCATAACAATGCTACAAGAATCTCTACTTCCCTCAATAGTTTTTTATAAATAATATCATACAATGTTACCTTTCATGCTCATATTCCTTTAAAAATAATGAAAAGGTATAATTAGTGTAAATCAATTCATATCACATTTAAAATCATTGAATGTAAATTAAAAACCCAATATGTTCCTTTTTATGTAATATTCTCTGAATCAAACCATTTGATACTTAAATAAACTCATTAAAACCCTATGTATTGATGAATATGGGGGGATAAAATGAATTTATTACCAACAAAATATGATGACTTTATGAACAATATAAGATTAAAATATAGTCAGCAATTTTTCACCATGGAGCCTAGATGTTTTTTAGTGGGCCCTATCTATTTAGAGGTGATTGCTGCATAGACTTTGGACAACATAATAGATCCCCAGGGGTCGACAACCATTCATATATTAGTTGGGAGAACTCTTCAGTTTAGTTCTTATACAAAATCATGGATATGTTTGGAATTTTGGAATCTGGCATGTGGAGAGGATCCTTGCACAATGGTTTTCCTCCACGTTTTTATGACCATTACATTTTCCATAGCATAAATTATATATTTTTATTTGACTGAGGCTCATTAAAACATAGCATAATGGGTTACGCTATTTTATTTTGGAAACCCTATTCACTATGGGGTGGTCCTTCCCTTTATAACAGGATCATCTAATTTCCATCTTGATTGTTTATTTTGGGACTCCCCCAAATTATATTCATTCAGGATTATTTCCCTCAACTATTGGGGGATTACCGGATGATTTTATGTGACCATTCAACCTCCATTTCATATCTTTGATCCCCAACTTGAATAGATTGATTACTAGTGATACAAGGTGAGTTTCCCTTCTTTCACATTTTATTTCCATTCATTCATCATTTGTAGATTATTAGAGGTGGTATTGATCTGATTTGGGGGTATTATGGTGACATTTTTATGGTGAAATTATATAGTATATGTTGATTAAGTATTTCGTTGTGTGGTTACAGTATTTCTATTATTTATTATTTTTCATATATTTCAAAGTGTATATAAAAAATTGTATATGATTGGTGATATGATAAATCTCCTTTATTATATATAAATTGTGTAATTATAATTCCATTGTTTTCTTTTAGATAGTAGTATTGATTATAATAATAGTTAAAATAAATTGGTCCTAATTGAAATTTATGGGAATGGGGTGAATGGAATGTGTCTAATTATTTTCATGATATGGATCATGATATGTATTCCAATTTATTTATTTTTCTGAAAAAAAATTGGTATTGAACCTTTTGTGTTAATGTTACTGTCTTTAGGTAGGAATACCCATTCATGAAATGGAAACCATATTAGTATGGTAAATAAACTAGTTTTATGGGATTTTAATGAGGAATTTATGTTTCTTATAAAAGTTCAAAAAGCATTGAATAAGCTTTCATTGTTGGAATTTTTTGTTGTGTGATTATTGTTCTTGGGTATAATTAATTCGGTGTTTGATATGGTTTTGATCATTTGGATACTATGGGGGTTATTATGTGGTAATTGTTATGGTTTTTTTAAGTTGTGAGGAGTCTTGGGTAGTGGGGCTATGAAAATTATCATGGGTTTTGAAGGGGGGATATGATTAGAGGCATTTTGATAAATATGGAGATTTTTGTTAGTGATTATCATGGGGTTTGATAATTAGTGGCTCAGTGGTAGTGGAATGTGAAAATTTATGACTTTCTTTGTAAATGGTGTGGGATACAATTGAATAAAAATATTCTATGAAATAAATATTAATTAATTTTAATGAAGTGTATTTTTTGAGATAATGTGGGTATTTATTGGGAGTTGATTTTTATTAAATGTGAAATTTTATTTAATAATTTTCATAAAGTTTTTGGAAATTAGTTTTTCTATAAAGTAATAAAAGGCCTGATTAAATGGGAACATGTTAATGTTTTATGTGGTTATATTGTGTGGTAAAATGGGTTGGTTAGTGGTGTTAATTTTGTAAATGATAGTGTTATGTGGTAATGGTTGTAGGATGTGAGGGCTTTTTATTGGTTCATACCTTATTAGGTTAATAATTTGTGTCTATATATATATATATATATTTGTATATATTTTCAAAAAAAAATTGTTTCATATGTTTTTCCTAATATCCAACTTGTTTAGGGAGGATGGTTGGCTGCCCCATCTTCCTTTCCCCCTTCAAGTGTAGTGCATGATAGTATTAATAAATGGTGGGGGTCATTCATGGTGGGAGTAAGAAATGATTTTGAATACCATTATGTTCATCATAAACTGATGGTTAGGATTTGACAGTGGTATTAATATATAGTGGGGATCTTGCATGGGAGGGCGGGGGAATTATGTTTGGAGGTCCCATCAGATGATGTTAATGAAGGATTTATATTATATATAATAATGTAAATTCCAATTCAATTAATATTATAAGGATAGTATTGATGTTAGTGTTATCTCTTGGTTTACTAGAAGTACGTAGTCCAGAAGGAAAACTGATTGTATGTGATCATTCAATTATGGAAAACTAGATGTTGATGTTAACTTGAATAAATGTTGTCAATGGATAGAGGATAAATTATTGAAGATAATTATATATAGAAGTTGTCAAAACAATTTCTGATGAAATATGTATATCCACTTTATTTTATTTATGAATTTTATTGATGAATTTTGAAACACATCCATCATCATTTTCAGTTAAAAAATATGTTTTCCAAAAATCGCAGAAATGACCAATATCATCACTAAAAATAGGCATCATGAGTTTAAATATTAATTTAATATCATATATTCATTAAAATTTTTCAACCTTGGTCAATTATAATTTTAAATTTATGATATCGACTATGCAGTTGCTACAAAACTTGCATCCCTAAAACAACACTATTTCAGAACAAGATTAAAATGTTATAATATAAATGGAATGAAAATATTGTATAAAATTGATTGAAATAAAAATATAACATTGCACTATAATTTCAAATAAATGTTTACATAAAAAATATTTGCATTGATGTGATATTTAAAATTAATCAAAAAAAATAAAACTAATATACATATTCATAACTGTTATTGTAAAATTTATCCAATGATCAACCTCAATAGAAAATCTTGTCCTTGTAATAAGATCAATGTTTTTTTAGTAACAGAACATAGAAATAAAAAAAACTAATATTACATAATCTACATATGATAATTTATATTTTTACTTACTTAATTTATAAATGAAATTATTATTTATACAATTAATTTAATTATTAATTGTTATATAGTTAATTATTTTATAAATTACATGTTGTGCTATAAATTAATAATTATATTTAGAATGGTTAATTAAAATGTTAATTAATAATATATATAAATTATATTATTCATTTTTGAATATATTGATGATATTATTAGTTAATAATTGACATAATTTCTTAAATAGTTGTTAAAAATTATACCATTAAAGTAAAATGTCATTTTTATTTAAAAAAAACTCACTTTGTCATGCTGGAATCTGTTGAGTTGATAAGTGGTTTATTCTCACAGTCCACAAAATAATTATGGATCATTTCCAAAAATTATCAATACAATTCAAGTTCGTTTACTTGTATTTTAATATTAACATGTGTTTTAATATAAATTGACAATTTTATATTGAAAACAAACTCTTTGACTATACCGAACATATTATATGTTGGATTTACATTCGGTCAATTACATTATTCAAAAATGAATTATGGATGTTTTTTATAAATTATTTGTGGAATCTGAGCTTGTTTACATAATTTTGGCTATGTTATGGGAATTTTAAACTAAAATGTAATTTTAATATTGAAAACATGCACATTGATCCATAAGAGCCACTTTATGTGTCGAATTTACATGAAGCAGATTCCTATGAGTCAAAATGGATTATGGAACATTGTTCTAGAGATTCCAGAAAACCAAGACTGTTTTCCTAGTTTTTGCTATGTGAAACATGTTCTAAACTAAAATTACCATTTTATATTAAAAGCATGAAATTTGATTCATAATAATCACATCATGTGTTGGATTGATATATAGTCTATTCCTAAACATCGTAAACCAATTGTGATTTTTTTTTAAAAAAGTTTCAACAAAACCTGAGTTCATTTATTATATTTTTTCTCTGTGGAACTCATTTTAAAATAAAATGAAACTTTTATATTAAAAGAACTCACATGGATTCATAATATCCATATCTTGTGTTGGATATAATCATGGTCAATTAATATATGAGACATAAGATTCATTGATCATTGTCCAAAATTTTCATGAGAATACATGCTCATTTTTTCAATTTTGTTAATGTGATGCATGTTTTAAACTAAAATTGAGCATTTATAATGAAAATATATACTTGGAGTCATACAAGTCCCATCATGTGTGATATTAATATGTGTATTATTCATACACAACTAAAATTAATTATGAATCATTTATCTGTGGTTTTAAAATAATTTGATTTTATTTCCCAGTTTTCTCTATGTTACATGTGCTCGACACTGAAATGAGACATTTATATTGAGAACATGCACATAGAGATATAATAGCTACATTTTTCATTTGATATATGTCTAGTTGATTCTGATATACCAAAAAATGAATTATAGATAATTTTCCTAATTTTTAAAAACAATCTGACCTCGTTTGTTATGTTTTTAATATGTGACTTCTGTTTTATACTAAAATGATAACTTTCTACCAAAAACACACACTTGGAGGCATATTAGCCACATCATGTTGTAGATTGATGTGAGGTTAATTACTACACATCTCAAATGAATTATGGATAATTTTAAAAATGTTTTAAAATAATATGAGTTCGTTTTCTTGGTTTTTTCTATTTCATGATTGTTTTAATATAAAATGACACTTATATTAAAAACACAGACATTGAGTATTATCGACCACATCATTTTTCAGATTCATGTGTGGTCAATTACTATACATAAAAAATGGAATATGGATCATTTTTTATAATTATTCATGACTATATGATCTTATTTTCTCAGTTTTGACTATATAATATATATTTTAACTAAAATGAAAACTCTATATTGAAAGCATTATTTTTTATTCATACTATACAAATAATGTGTTGGATTCATGTTATTTCAATTCTTATATTCCAAAAAACTAATTATGTATCATCTTGATAATTTTTTAAGAAAATATGAGCTCATTTACTCATTTGTTTTCTATTTTAGGCACATTTTACACAAAAATGGAACATTTGTACTGAAAACACAGACTTGCAGTTATGGAATACACATCATTTGTTAGATTTACATTCGGTCAATTCCAAAATCTAAATATTGATTTATATATCTTTCTAAATTTTCTATTTTTTGACTATGTGATCTTAGTATTACACTAAAATGCCACATATATATTTAAAAGACGCACTGAGAGTCATATCATCAATATTGTGTATCAGGATAATGTGTGGTTAATTTCTACATGTCTCAAATCAATTATGGATAATTTTACTAATTTTTGAAAAAAATCTAATCTGGGATTCTTATATTTGGATATTTGAAGTGATTTGAAAACTAAATTCAAATTTATATTGAAAAGAATAACTTTGATTCATATTGGTTATATCATGTATTAGATTGATGTCTAGTTAAATCCTACAGAACACTAATAGATTATGGATCATTTTTCTAAATTTTAAAAACAATCTAATATAATTTTCATTATTTTGAAAATGTAACACATGTTTTAAACTAAAATGACACCTATAATGAAAACATGAAATTTGAGTCAAATTGGTCTTATCATCTTTTAGAGTGATGTTTAATCAATTACTATATTACAAAAAATGTATTATGGATCATTTTTTAAAATTTTCATGTAATTATGAACTCTTTTACCAATTTTTTTACAATGTGATTTTGGTTTTACACTAGAATGACACTATAATATTGAAACAAACACATACAGTCATGAAATATGTATCATGTATCGTATTTATGTGAAATTTATTATTAGTCATATTAAATGAAATCAATATTTTTTTCTTAAATATAAAAAAACATTTGAGATTATTTTCTTAGTTTTGGATATGTGATGTTTGATTTAAACAAAAATAAAAATTTTCTATTTAAAACACACACTTTGATTCATAGTATACATATAATCTATATGATTGACATGTGGTTAATACTTATATATCAATAATAAATTATGAATAATGTTCATAAAATTTGAGAACAATCTGATATTTTTTACTTAGTTGTGGCTATGTGATCGACATTTTAAAGAAAAAAGAAACCACTATTTTGAAATATTTAATTTTGAGTCATATCAGCCACATACTATGTTGAATTTATTTTTTGTATTCCCATATTTCATAACTAAATTATAGATTATTTTCATTTTTTTTGAAAATAATCTATAATTTTTTTCTCAGTTTGGGATCTATGATGTGTGTTTCAAACTAATATGACTCTTTTATATTGACAAGATTCCCTTTGACTCATACCATCCACATCATCTTCTAGATTGATTTGTGGTCAATTCATATATTTCTCAAATAAATTATGGGTTATTCTTCATGTTTTTTAAAACAATATGATTTTGCTTTATCAAGTTTTCAATATATAATAAATTAAAAAGTAACTTTTAGAGAACAAACTAAGTCACAATATTTTCAATTTTAGACACTAGTTAAACATCCTTCAAAATTAATTCATAGTTTAAACTTTTAACATTGGGTCACGATATGTGTGGGGCATCTCTATTAACATTTATAGTATATTTCATCATCATGTGTTTGGTTGAATCAATTGTGAAAGTAAATGAATTAATATTTATTCTTCATTGTGGGGGTGAAAGTGATTGTAATAGGGCCAATAATATTTTTATATACTCATTAGAATATATAAAGACACAAAATAAAAATTTTGTGGCTACGAACATGGATGTACCTTCCTTAGTAGTTGGAAATCATTTATTAGATTTTTGGGTAGAGGGATCCTTGACCCATTTCCCACTTTCCATTATCTCATCTGTAGTCTTGGAGTTAAATCGTTCATGATTAAAAGTAGCTTCAGGCATGTTACTAGCTCTACCATAATATGTATTAAATAACCCTGCACGAAAAATCTCCATGGTAAATAGTTCAAATATATTTTTATTTTTATGTTTATCCCTAAAGTGTTTCAGTTTCAACAAACTCATTTTAACCCCTAAAGAAAAGAAATTAGTGATCATTTGTATTTTATTTTAGGAAAAATATTATCTAAATATTTAAAATACTAATTTCTCATATCCCAGCTGTATTAATATGTTCATAGTCTACACATGATAATAAATATAATAGGTGATCACTTAAGAATTATTTTGAGAAACTCTATGACACCATGTACTCTACCCACACATCTCTAAGAAATTAACTTCTTCTTTTGAGTATAAATACTACTGGTAGTCTTGGTAGTATTGGGAAAATATATACAAAAAATGATTACCAATTAATTTTAATGAAATTTTAATTATCATTTAAAATTTCATGTTTGGGGATACTAGTTTATTGATGATATATAATATCCTTTATAAATTTTAAAATGTAATATTGATAACCTTTGTCATTATTGTGTTCCGTACACTGCCAAAATGTTGAAAAAAGAAATAAATTATTTTAAAATATCTTTGGATAGTTAAATATTACCATATAAATCTTAATCTATTTCTATTAAAAGAAATCCATATTCCATTTTTCTTTAATTCATCAACCTCGTATCATGATTTATCCGGTATTTATATATTTCCAGATGATAACAAAATTCATGTTAAAACACCAACAAAAATGTATCATATGAATTTTATCTCTAAAATGTTGATTATAGTACAGGAAAATTTACAATGGTCATCATTTATGGTGTATTTTTCAGAAATCCATGCATTAAATACAAAAAATACACAATTAGGGTATCAAAATTGATTGTGATTAGCATTCAATTCTACTTAAAAACAAATAAAAATAATTAATAAAGAATAAAAATATATTTTATAATATTATTTTGTAGATTTTTATCCTTCTATTGTAGGAATCAGGAGGAATCTATCATATATATTTTTCATTCCAAACTTCATTCTTATGTTAACTTTTTTCTTCACATTCATTAGATTCCAAATAAACCATTTTAGTTTAGATGAAAGATGAATTAGTGAGTATTAATATTTATTCACAGGGTTTTCTCTTTAAACAGTAGTAATCTATATTCCTGTAGAAATTATAACTATTTATTAACTATAATGAATATATTAGATAAATTTTAGACCAAATTATTCTGAAAATTTAACTCATTTATATTTTCACAACTAAGACACACATATATTCAAACCTGATAATATCATTTATATTCTCGAGACAAACCATGTTTGTATTGACCTCTCCAAACATTTATTCTTCATATTCAATGTAGGAAATATTTTCGTCATTAAATGTTTTTTCTGTATGAACTTATAATGATAATATATTTGTTAATAGAACTGAAGGGGTTATGGTACTCACAGAATATCCTTTTATTTTATTAGTTGATACATTAGGTTATCTTTACTCTACCATTTTCCTTTTATATTTATCTTTTTGTAATTCCATACCTAATTCTATGACATTTATTATTAAATAAAAAATATTTTTCATCTAAAAAATTATAAAATAAATAAATTATGTATCTTTTTAAGATTAAATATGCATTTTATGAATGTTTATAAAGAATTATCGGCCTTGGTAACATCCACGTTGTTAGGTGGAACCAGAAACCTAGAGCTTAGCTTGAGAGATACTTCAATCCCCACTCTCACGTTATCCAATTGGAGTTTTTTATTGTGGATCATTTCTCCTAGGATGTTATACACCATTTTCTATGCCATAAATATATGTTTGGGCATTGATTATTATAAATAACATACAATACCTACAGATTTTTATTCATATAATGTTTTTGGAAGTCGTTTGATTCGTAATTAGGATAAAAAGTTATGAAAAAAACATTACATTGGGGTAGTAATTTGGTTGGGGTTTATGGTTATCCATAAATCTAGGGTGGTTATTTGGCTCATTAGGTATTGATCGTTGATCCAATACTGGTTCTCTTTAATCCTCTTTCATAAATTGTTCCACCAATGAAAACATTAAAATAATATATCATAGAGAATATATCTATAAATTAATTTGTTTCATCATCTCTTATATATATATATATATATATATATTTATAAAGATTTTTATTCTCAAAATATTTCTGAGTAGACACTTCAAATCATGCTCCTTTAATGCATCCATACTTTTCTACCTGCTTAAAAACTACTCATAGTTATTGTGCTTTAGGAATAGTCTAGGTTGATTATTGTTTCAAAACTGTATAAAAAATATGAACATAAATATATGTTTTTTATAATTACTAATATTAATCATAAAAAATACTATTACATCATACAAATAAATGAATCTTATACTAATGTGTGTTTTCATCAAATAGTTTCCCTCTTCATTTACACTATCCAACGTCTATAGCACATGACATTGAATAAAAGTGGATTTCAATTTCGATTCATCAATCTATATATAAATAAAGAATAATATGTTGTTTCATATCACATAAAACTTTTACAATAGATTTAAAATACATACCTTTTTCTTTTCAAATGAAGTGTACCCTATCCTTTCTTTTTCATAGTAGTACATTGGTTTTGATGGATGTTTCATATTTACAGTTATTTTTTTTGTTTTTTAAACTAATTTTTTTTAATCAAAGTGGATAAAAATAATAATTTTAAATAAAATATCGTTGACTATAAAAAACCAAAAATTATTCCACATCTCATAAACTAATGAAATATTTATGTGTTTCTTTTTTTATAATGTTTTCATATGTAAATGGTGGGTTGGGGTTTATTTTTACCTTAGTATCCATGATATGATGCTTTTTTAGAAGTATTTGGAAGCACCTATGAGGTTTTATAGTAAACATTGAGGCATATCTATTTCCATATTATTCTAAAATAAATTAACTTCTCATGGGATAATTAAAATTAAATAAATTTTGCATAATATATTTATTTTGTAAAATAGATAAATTATGTCCTCACATTATAGTAATATCTTCCCAAATAGATATCTTCAAAGTAGTCACAATATTTTTTCATGAATCAATATAAGTTAGAAGATGCATTCTCATTGTGACCCTAATGTAAATAATGAAAATTGACATTCCCAGTTCAACAGGTATAAAACATTTATTCCATTTAATCTTAAATATTATACCTTTGCATCTTAAATTGATAATTTTAATTGACACATTAATTTTATTTCATTATTTATTTCATCAATATTTTGTTGATACACTATTAATTTTATATTAGTTTCACCAATAATATCTTCTTCTTCATGATTGGTAAAATTATCATTTGAAGAATTCATTTTATTCATGAATAGTCAAACACTTAATTCAAATAATGTAAATTCAATAGATATTTCATAATATTATGATGAGAATCATAGTATATTAAAAATCCCTTTATCAGGATCATTGACTTCTCTTTTTTCATTAATAGTTGACTGGATTTGGATCCTCTATTGAGTATCTAAATCCCCACCTTATGGTCCCCTCTAATATTGATTATCTATATTGAGATCGTGGGGAAACGGTTGGACCCCCCCCCCAATAAAAGGGTCATTCACAATTGAGTTTTCATCTGACGCTAATGTTTTTCATTCACCACAATAACAATTGACCGATTCTTATTTTATAGATCTATGACATAAAATATTGGCGCTAGTCATGATTCCATTTTAAATGGGTTTCCATATATCCTTCTACTCTAAAATTCACCTTCATAAATTCCAATTCATCTACATTCACTGCACTCATATTTTCAACCCATTTTCATTAGAAAAATGAAACTTGAAATTTTATATAATCCAACTCATATATCTATTTGATAATGAAAAAAATGTGAAATAATTGAAAAAATAAAATTTCTATCCTAGGAAAAAGATATTCAAATCACTTACAAAAAAGATATTAATCCACGTTTTTCATTATAATATATTCCTATTGTTACTTTGTATAGAATGTATAACCATTAGTTACAAAACCAATATAATATATGAAATTTATATTTGGACCCTGAGATAGCGATTGAATTCATGTGACAATAGGATTAATATTTACATATAACTCCTTATAAATATTATATTAAAACCATCATGTAAACTATTTATTATGGGTACTTGATATCTATCCTATAGACCTTAATGGATACAAATGAATAATACATACTTTGTGGGATTCATGTTATGGAGAAACCTATGCACTATTATATTAAATTTAATTGTGATATTTCTACCTCTCAATAATGGTAATTTGAATCACATTAATTACGGAAGTACCTTTTCCAAGAAGGCATCTTCTATTATTGGATATTGGGAGACCCTTGCTACCAACATCCTATAGGTAGATGATATATAATTCAATATCTTATTCAACAATATGTCACTATACAGAATAACCTTCTAGATGAATTTGATTATTGACATACCATCTTAAAATAATCATATACCATTTAATGGGGTACATCCATATATAATTTAAAGAACTATATATATGAATCTCTATAAAAAATTAAACCATCATGTGCACCATTATATTAAAGAAAAATGGTGAAAAGAACATTGACAATTCAATAATATGACTAAAATTTCCTTATTCATGAATGGAAATTTTACTCAATTTATAAATTTATAGCGTATTGGTTTGAAAAATAGGGAAATTGAAGTTAATATATGTTTTATATTTTTTGTTTTAATGCCTCATAATGATATAGACATTAAATATTCCATAAGAACACGAAAATCATGTGATTTTAGACCATGTAACATCAAATTATTATATGAAATGAAATTATATATACTTTATAAATATACCTCTATAAATTTTATTGCATTACGGTAGTTTCAAAATTTAAATTTTCTTGTTAGCGAAGAGTGTAAGCTTCTATGGGAGGAAAATTTTTTATTTCACCCTTGATTGGTGAAAACTCTTCCCTTTTCCCCATGTCAATCACGTCTGACCTAACCTTAATGGAATATATTTTTATGTATTGCATTTAGTAATGTTACTATAACACTATCAGAAATATTTTATATGTGCATGACATCAATAAAATGATTGAAATGTACAAAACTCCATTATTAAAATTCAAATAATATTGATATCTTTTCCTAAACTGATTTCTTATGTGTTTTTATAAAGGTTTATCAAAATTAGTATAAATACCTTTTTTTTCTCGAATAGTTTATCACAAGTTATTGTAAATAGAGTTGTAATTATATTGTATTTCCATCAAAAAATGTATACCAGAATTAGTATTTGTATCATTGGTGGAAAAATATTTCAGGTTCTAAAAAACATACTTCAATGAATGTATCAATATAACTAAGTGTCTACCTTCATAAAAAATTAGGTACCACAAAATTCCTTAAATTCTATAGCCTGAAATATTTCAATAAAAATAAAATTTGTTTATCATCTCATACAACATGGATCTCAATGTGATCTGTTCGCATTTATGAGAATCAATCAATATAACACATTTATCCCACATCAATTTCAAATCATCTATAAATGGATCTAAATAGATTTCAATATCATTTAAAATTTTTTGGGCTAAATATAAGAAGTTGCAAAGTAATGTATTTGTCCATTATGTATAACCACAATGGAATGTTTTTACTTACCAACATAATAGGCCATGGTCTATGACTAGTAATTTTTACACCAAAAGTATTTATTCTGTCTACAGATAAACTGAGATGAATATTTCTAGGCTAGTTCCCAAATTTAGGATACCCATAGTTAACTTTATTCTAGTGAGTATAGTATAATGGGTGATAAATTTTATTTTATTAAATTCTTGAATCTGGGTTCTATTACAATTTTCTAGTCATTTTTTGAAATATATAAAGTTTTTTAGCCCTTGAAATGATAGGAATGTACCACACATCTTTTAGAGAATTGGAATCAATATTCTTCTTTTGATACACGCTAAACTTATTGAATTTTCTCATTGATTGATAGTTCTCTTGATCCAATTTACAATCATTTGGATAGGAATGTTTTTTTAGATATCATAACAATTGAACGTAGTATTATCTTATCATGAAATGTTTGACAAGGAAGATCATTTCCTTCTGGTAGAATACCATTCAACATACCAATTAATCCTGTAAAATTGTTTTCAATCCATTCACTACCATTTTTAAAATTATATAACTTCAATAAAGAGGAATATATTATATATTTAAAAGAAACAGTATAAAACGGTATCTTTTCACCATCTTTTAACATTTAAAATAACTTTGTACAATCACAAAGCTCTTATTCAATTATAATTTTCATTTCTTCCATATGATCTATATCATTTTTTACACAAGTATTCATACTAATTGATCCATAAATTGCAGTATCGTACCTATCATTATGTATATTTATTTTTTCCCCATCTTTAGCCCAAATTTTATAACTTTGATCTATTCTATGAAAAATCAAATTTTCTTCCTTTACTTTGGGATGAATTCTTCTTGAATAACATGAAAAAAAGCTTGGAAAATGTTTTGAGAAGTGTTGTATGCATTCTCTTATACAAAAATTATGGACTCTATGACTTCATCCTCATAATCCTATTTTATATGGTTTGCATCCTTCTATTTTTTATTCATATTCCTCCAATAAGGTTCAATAATATCTATTTTTTCAAAAACAAATACACATATAGTGTGAATATAATATATTTTTACATTGATATGTAAAAAATATTATATTTTAGTGTATGTATTATACATTTTGTAAAGGTAACATAGATTGAACATATTTAAGGTTAATGTTATATATATATTTCTTACTTTCCTAGAAATATAAATTCTTCCCTTTTCAACCCTCTATCACTCTTTTATTTTTTTCATTCTTCAAACACAATTGTTTCCATACATATATATTTCAGTCATTTGGAAGTTTTGGGTTTACCAATAATTCATATGTCATCTACATCCCATATATTTCCACAAAATACTTTAGCCACTAAATGAAGGAATTATATTAACATAATGTTATCTTTCTAACATTATCTAAATTATAAATGTGTAATTAAAAAAAATGGATCCAAAATGTGGAATTAATACAAAATAAACTATCTTGTGACACTATCTAAACAAAAATCACACACTATAGTAGTTTGGAGATTTATTTATTGGATAAAACATGAAATAAATTATAAATTATTGAATTTTATTACCCTTTTACACAATACTTGAAACTATAGGAATGTATCAAAACATTACAATAATTTTATGACCTCCAGTGGACAAAAGGCCTTCATTTTTTTATTGATTTTCGATAATCCAACTTTCAAGGGTTAAGGTGGAACCATTACAAGGCCTGTATACATAAGTATTACATGGCCCATATTCCTTAGAGGAATTCATTGCTCGTAGGATTGAAGCATTACATGAAACCCTGACTAACTAAATAGATATGCTCCTCCCCAGCATCATCATTGTGAAATCATCTCTCCGCCTTTGCATGGATATTCGTCTAGGCTTTACCATTCATTAAAAAGCTTATCCTGATGGTAGGTGTCATACCCTCTCATTATTGCAATCTATTTAGCTTCTATTATAGTGAAAGCTCCTTTCTCATCCTCCTTCTAGATCTTGTTCATTGTAGGTTTTATGGATTCTGTCTGCAATTAATGTGGCCCGAAGGCCTTAAGGTGGCTCTAAGGCCTTACTGACTTGAAGGCCTAGGTGGCCCAAAGGCCTTAAAGGACTCAAGGACCAAATCGGTGGCCTGAAGGCCCAAATGCGTGATAGTCCTGACTGCTACAGTGCAAAACAGTACCTATTAGAGTTCATGTTATAGTGCTTCTACAGTACCTGGAAATATACCTCCGCATAGATTTGATCTTGGGTCTTATGGATTCACTTAAGGAGTCCTCACCAACTAGGATGAGTCTCATGTGCTCCAATTATGTTATGACACAATGATCTTTTATCTCTAATTAAGTATCTGTAGATTTAATAGATTTTTTGTTCTATTTTAATTTATGTTATTATATTTTTCCATCCAAACTTTTAATAAATAGTATTTTGAACCATTATATATTTTATTCATGTATTTCTCTTTCTCGCATTCCACTATTGAGAAATCTATTTTCTATATTTTTCAAACTCAAAGATCAAAGAAGATGATTCTTCAATATTTCTTATATTATGATTCATTTTTTTATTATACGGAATATAAAATATAATTTGTTAATAAATATATATAAACCCATTGAATCATATAAGGGAAAATTATTGATAACACCTATCAATAAGGAAAAATAAGGTTCTTTTCAAATACGTTAGAAATATTTTAGGAAGGATAATTCATCTTCTATGCCTCCTTGAAAGATAATTCCGATATAAGGGATGTTTTATGATAAAAGAATGTTAATAAAAATTATTTATGAATGAATGGTTGATATAAAATGGAATTATAATTATAAAATTATATTTTATGATGTTTTCATATTTCCTAATTGGATTCATTTTTTTATATGTACTAAATACAAAATAAAAATATTGATCAAGATATTATAGAGTATTTTTTTTATGTTCAAAACTAGTTGGTACTCAATATTTCACTTTGATTACATTAAAAGATAAAAGTGTTAATAATATTTAACTTCAATAGATGTCTCATAATTCATGTAGAGTATATTAAAACATGAAAATATGTTCAGACATTATGTAAAGAGTGAGAGTGTTCTCTAGAATAAATTTAAAATGATTTAATTAAAATTTCATAGAGGATAGGTCATCAACCAAAAGGTGGTGGTAAATATCCCAGAAATATGGGTTATAGAGGGAGTGGAATTATTTTATCTCTCTCTTTTTCTATAGTGGGTTTCATGCTTTGTTAGGCCATGTTTTTCCTTAATTTCCCATTTATGTTTCCCTTTTTTAATAAATTTTTTACCATGGATTCGTCTCTCCAAATCCATGGTCTATCTATTTTGATTAAAAAGAATGATATTGAGGTCCAAATTTTACATACTATGTGAGAAAGGTAGGGATAACTAAGAAATGGTATATAAAAGTTTTCTTCGTATGCTACTTCAAATATTGGTCATTATAGTTGAAAGGAAACTATAATGACACCCTTTGAATAACATGGTATAAGATATGGTATTCTTGGCATGAGGGTGAGTAGCATGAGGCAATGGAGATAAATGGGTGCCATGCCTATTCATGTTACATGGATCACCAGACACACACAAAACACTATATAAAAATTAAAAACACACAAATAATTATATATATACTAAAAAGGAGTATAAATAATCACATACCTTTTGTTTTTAGAGTATATATTCATCCGAGAAGATCGAGGGGGATCGGATGAAAAGCTTCAATTTCCCAAGATCTTGAACAATGTGAGTGATGTGGTTCTTTTTTCGGGTTATATTTAAAATAACAAATGGTTTTTATCAGTTCCATCCAAAAAAAATGCTCATAATGATATTTTTATCCTTTATTTCTATTTTAGCACTAATAAAACCTATCTTTATCAGCGCTTTTTAGAAATCGCTAATCAAACCTATATAACATAAATAATTAAATATAAAATTAATATAAATATATATATTTTGAATAAATTATAAAAAAAATAAAAAAATTTAAATTATTAGTGAATAAATAATATTAAATTTCTGAATGTTATAACTGTGTAAAATTAAAAGGAAACAAATTAATAGACTTTATTAATATTAAAAAATTTAAAAATTATATAAATTAAATATTTTATTCAAAAAGTAAAAATAATATATATTAAAATATAGATGAATTATATTTAAATATTTATATTACAACCATATTAATAACATTCAATTTTGATGAAAAAATTTGTATAAAATTTTTACAGGGAATAATTTACAAAGAATATTATATGAATAAATGATAGAAATAGATAAATTAAAGAGAAAAGTAAAAAATAAATATCATTATATGTTAAAAAATACTAAATAATCCTAAATTAATGAATGTTAAAAAAGAATGATATTTAATAATTAAAAAATCAACATATTGTAAAAATATTTAAAAATTGAATAAGGGTTATTAATTATATGGAATGTTAAAAAAATAAAAAATAAATATATTTAAAAATGAAAATGAATACATATAATTAATATAAATTACAACTATATTAAAGAAATTACATGTGAATAAATAAACAAGTATAATTAAATATTAGAAATCGATAAAACAAAATTATATATGAAATAAATAAAAATTGAAAATGAATACATTACGAAAATATTAAAAAATTTGATAACACTATTAATGAATTTATAATATTGGAATTCAATAAAATAGAAAAAATACTAAAAAATAATGAATATTATATATTGAATAAAAGTTCAAAAAGTCAATAAATTTTTCTGATTTACAGACATAATATATATTAAATATACAATGTTAATAAAAAAAATATTAAAATGAACATTAAAAAATAAAATAATTAAATAAATTATATGTAAGTGTATGTGTTACTATATAAAATTGCATTAATTGTGTATATGTGTATGTGAAATTAATGTATCATAAGTTTGATATATGTTAAATTAAAAAAAATGATATTTAATTGAATTTCCTTTACTCGACACTAATTTGTCAATATTTTTAATTAATATTCGTTTTTAATGATAACTTGTATTCAAAAATATATAACTTTATCACATTTAAATATGTATTTTTTATTATATAAATCATATTTAAGAAAACATTATATATGTAGAAATATATATATAGTAATACAATTTTATATTAAAAATATTAAATATATTTATGAAAAATTATGTATAATAATATTAAAAATGAATAAATTATATTAATATTAAGTGAATAAGTATTGAAAATAAATAAATCTTCTAAAAATAGTAAAAAATATATAACACTATTAGTGAAAAAATAATTCTGAATAATGTTAAATGAATAAATGTTAATAAGAATTACAATTAAAAATAATTGTATTACAGAAATTTTAAAATTATGAATAAGTGTAATTAATTATATAGATTATAAAAAAATAAAAAGAATATTTGTTAAAACATAGATTAATACATATTAGTTTTATAAATTACAACCAATTAAAAACAGAAAATATTAATAAATAAAAGTGTATAAATAAGTATTATGAATGGATAATGTCATAAAATTATAAAGGAACTAAAATAATTAAAATTTATTATTATTATGAATGAATATATAATGCTAAAATTTATAAAATTTGAAATAATATTAAAAATTAATAAATAGTATATATTGAATAAAAATATAAAAATGAATAAAATTTACCGATTATAAACATGACATATTAAATATTTTATGTTAAAAAATAAAATTTTAAATGAGTATAAAAAATTGATTAAAGTATATAAATATTAATTTTTATGTGTGTGAGTGTTTCTGTATAACATTACGTTAATTACATATATGTGTGTGAAAAGTTAACTTAGCACAAGTTTGATATTTGCTATATGGAAAAAATAACAATTTCTTAAATGTCCATTACTCAATAATAATTAGTAAATATTTCTAATTAATATCAACTGTTAATCATAAATCTTTTTCCCCTAATTATGTGACTTATTTATTGTAAATACGTATTTCTTATTATGTAAATCATATTTTCTGAAATTAGTGTCGGTATTAAAATCAAAAAAGAAACAAAATTTTTTATATTTGGGCATTATTTAGGATTCTTATTAGAGGTATATTTATCTTTTGTTTTTGTTGATATAGTTATTCAATATATATATATATATATATATATATATATTTGATCAAAAAACTTGAGTAAAAAGGGGTGCCATCGTTTTTTATGGATTACAATATTATTGGTCATAAAATTTTAATCTATAAGCGAGATTTAATTTGTACCTTTTATTTATCTCCATGGTGTGATGAAAATTCATTCATTAAAAAGTATATTAAGGTGAATTCTATTTCTCATGTTCAATTTAAGAATGATGGAAAGAAGAAGATTCAAGGTGGAGGAATACTTCCTCAAATAAATATGAAGAGGATGGTGATGGGTAGTGACCATGGCCACTCTTCGAAAATGGAAAAACAACCTGGTTGTATGGTTGGACACTCTCAGGCGGGGCCTACTACGGTTTCCAGCATGGCTTGTTCCTTATATAATTACCTTCCTTTGAAAAGGGAGTTCCTTGATATTTTTGATATTTTAGGGGCTCGTGGTTTCCCTTTTACCTCATATGCAATAATTAAAGCAGTTAGACTTGTATAGAAACACACTTCTTGTTTTCCAAAATTTGATAAGGAGAAATCAATTAGTTCTAACATAAATTTTTAGTATTTTGTTATTGTAGGTATTGACAATTATCTAAATGACTATATTTGGGATTCTATCATTGATCTATATTCCCAATTACAATTATATTCTCTTCTTTTGAATGAAAAAATATTACAGAAGTAGGAAATAAAAAGATAAAGTGGATTCTCCATAAACAATTAAAAAAGAAATACCTGAATCATTTATAGACTCTCAAATTAATAATGATGTTTCCCCTTCTAGGAAATTTTTTTTGTGACTAAAAGAGGATGTGTTTATTGATGGAATAGGTGATGTTGATGGGACTATAGTGGAGGCTATTAAAGAAAATGGTGTGCCTCCCTTGATCCAGTTTCAACTAAAGTTAATAAATCACTCACATAGATTTCTGGAAATTTTAAATTGATCAAATAATAGGGAGGTATTACTTGAATAATTTCCAATGGCTCCTCTAATTTTCTATGTCTAATGTAAAATCACTAAGATGACAACTACAAAGAGTAGTTCTAATTTGAGGAGTTTATCAAAGGTTTTAGGTCAATCTGGATATCAATATCATCATCCTCTTGAGGATCGCAATCCACTAGATGGATATAGTGACCTCTATATACTATGATAAAATATGGAAAATGTACTTTTTTCATTGGATACATGTATTCTTTGATTTTTGGTAGTGTTTTTTACATTATGTCCCTCATTCCATCTCCCTTTTTACTTTTTACTTATTTTTTTCATTAAATTTTAGAATCATGATAAATAAGACATGGTTTGGGCCATTTTGAGTAATATATGTTTTCAATGATATTATTTTTTTTGTGAAATATAGCTTTTTTCATCTTTTTTATTACTGATAAATATCTCCTTTATCACTACATTTTATCAATGGATGATAAAGGGTAGCACATTTTATTGTTGGTTTTGTATTACTCTCTGGAATGGAAAAATAACAAATTAAATTAGGCGGTAATTTTAACTACACTTCAGTAAAAATATGTCAAATGGATATATATCATAAGGAAAATATTATTAATATTTGAATAAGGTTATATTTTATATAATATAACATTGTTTATTTGTTATATATTTTTTCAAAAAAATACATAAAATATTCCTATATTTAAAATATTTTAAAAAATAATCCATAAAGGAGTTAAATCCATTAACCCCTATATGTCTTTTTTGCATAGAATAAATTCATTAAGGGACACAATACCTTTGTCTTTCTATAAAATCCAATTTCATTGGGCCCCCAAACACCTTGGATTTATACATGGTTTTTGAAAAAAAAATATTTTTATTTTGATTCATTTCTCTTTGTTGAGATAGATCCATATGAACCTACACCTACTTTAGAAAATCTTGAGGATCATATTTAAAATATAAATATCAATAATATCTATAAATATTCTAATAGTTTTGTTGATTTACATATAAATTATCTAGAAAATACCCTTAACATCTTCTTGAACTGGAATAATAAAATGAAGGGCCAAGTAATTCTTTTTCCAGAACTATTAGATCCCTAAAGAAGAGATGTTACTTGTCATGGTTGGAAATATATATAGACAAACTCAAACAAGAGCCTCACTAATAAACCAGGTTGTCCATAAATCATTCTGGACATATCTTGAACATAATTATATCAATGAACTGATCATGGATGTACATTGGGTAATAGTAATGACAGAAGAATTCAACCATTTCTAAAATAATAAAGTATGGTAACTAGTGGGTATTCCTATAAACTAACTGACTATTGGCACTAAGTGGGTATATAGAATCACACTTGATGAGCTTGGAACAATAATTAGAAAACAATATATGTTTTTTATACAAGGATATATTCATGAAAAATATATTTACTATGAATAAACCTTTTCACCAGTAGAAATACTTAAGATCAAAAAAAATATATGGTACATATATTAATTTCAAAGTATATCAAAAGGATGAAAAGAGGGTAGTCCTAACTGAATATATTTTTAGGGATTTATTTTTTTAATTACGTATTATATTTCAAAAACCTCATTTTTCAAGTCAGGTTTTTAAATTAACCAAAGATTTTCCTTGTTTGAAATACAATCTGAGATTTTAGTATAATAGGTTCATCACTTTTATAATTTCAAATAGTTTTACAACAGGCGATTTCTCCCTAATTTATTTATAAAGATAACTTCATAGTATTTTTTAGTAGTACAATTATTTATTTTTTATATTATTTTTAGGTCACAAAAAATCATTATGTATTAATTTTTTCAAAATTATGAAAATTTAATTTGAAATTTGTTAAATGGATAACTTAAAATGCATTCTTGGATTTGAAATTTTTTAATACACATATGGAATTTTTTTAAATCCAATTAAATCAACAAAGTATGTTTTAAATCATTATTTATTGGATAACATCAAAATTATTGATACTCTCGTGAGGTAATGTTGTGAGATAGATATTTATGAAAATGTAAATTCAGTAGATAAAACACCTAAGGAGATATGATTAGATTTTTTTTAACTAGTAGCAAACCTGATGTTATGTTCATTTTGTGAATGTGTGAACGTTTTCAAGAAAACCCTAATGACTCACATTCAAATTTTGTTAAAAGGAATTTTAAATACCGTGAGAATACAATCAATTGTGGATTTTTTAGCCTAAATCACATTCATTTTAATAAGATAGTTATTTAGATACAAATTTTTGTGGTTTCATGTTAGAGAGGAAAAGCACCTCTGTAGCACCCCAAAAATTTTATGGTATGTTTCTCTTAAATACAATGTATTCATTAGATAGCCTATATTTTATGAATCACTGAGCCTATATTAAACAAAATATGGTTACTTATAAGAGATAGCTATAACCTATCCATTAACCATAAATTTTCCAGCTCTGGGATTTGAATTTCAGAAATCTGACATACACAGTTGTGTTCAAGTTGATATTTAGAGTCTGATAAAATTAACATGATTTTTAGAGAATAGTAACCTACCTTTTTTAATATTATTATACCCTTATGAATAGTAACTTACCCTTATGAATAGTAATATGACTCTTATGAATGGTATCTATACTCTTGAGTGTATAAATGAATTTAGGCACCTTAAAAATGAAGATGAATAATTTAAGTGTTTACATATTTCAATTAAATAATGATTTAATTAAATATTTCATTAATGATATTTAGGAAATTATTTTTGAATAATGGAATTCATTTTTGGATTCTGCACTTTGAAAAATGGTTAGGGTGAATTTATGGGATTTTTTTGAAATACTTGAATTTTTGGTGAATAGTGAAATATATTAATTTATTGTATGAATGCATTATAATTTAAATCAACTAATTGTAGAATCATGAGTGATGTAAGCACCAAAATATTGAAATAAAATGAATATATTACTATTCATTGTCATGGAATAATCACTATTTCATTTCTTTAGAGGAAATAATGAATTAATGATTATAATATTATGAAAACTCATCTCCCCTCCACTATATAAGCCACCCCTGACCACCTCTTCCTACCACACCACTCAAGATTCAATAATTGCCTAAATTCATCCAAATATTCATCTGAAGCCCTCTCCCCACCTCTATGAACTACTGGTATTACCAGAAGTCCAAAAACAAAGGCCTTAAAGAGTTTCTCAAGGAGGGGTACTCAAGAGGTGAACCTATCTTCCTTTTTCTGTCAATTCTTTTTACAAGTTCCATTATTTTGTTCTCTATTTTCACCTCATCTCATAAAAATTTCATGATAATTCCATTACCATACATGTACTGGTTTTTTATTATTCTAATGTAATATTTCATCATAATATCTTTTCTTCCTTTCTTTTTATACAATAAATGCAAACACCGTCCGAGATGGGTTAATTTATCACACTCATGAAAGACAAGTTTTCAATTTGCATTAATATATTTAATACAAGTCATGAAACATTTTTCAATGGTTTAACCAGATCATAATATATTTATTTTCCCTTTTTTAATGTTCTGTAATCCTTACACACTCAAAAGATGGAATAATAATACAAAACAAGTTTATTGTGCACAAACCTGCCGAGCTAAATCCAAGCGTTTATCAATATCTTTTAACTAATGATTATTCCTCATGTATATAACCCATAATAATTATAAGATCATTTATATCTCTTTAATTTCACTAATACTATATATTAATAATTATTTATGATTAACCACTTTTCAAAAGAACTTCCATTCATAAATACAAGTTAACGGATCATGAAAACCAAGGAAAAAATGCCTACAAAACAATAAAATTGAATATTTTAACCCATAAAAAATACCATTAATGAACCTAATAAGGTTATACCATAGCAATATAATTATTATAAGGTTCGGTAAATATTAATTAATGAAGCTAAATTTGATTATTCCGGTCGTTAAGAACAATCAAGAGTACCTTCAAGCATAAGGTAAGGGATCCTCACTCTCACTTTTGTTCAAGAATCTCCCCTATGTACTGCCCTCTTATTTTTAATTTATAATGATGGGGTAAGTTTTTTATCTCCCCCATAATTCCATTGTGACATATGAATAATTTAATACCCCTTTACCACTCATTAATCCCTCTCAATATCACTCGTTACCATGTTGAAATGTTTTTAAGGGGTTTCTTATCTCACTTTTAATTCTGGGAGATTTCCATTATTCACCAATTATTTATTGCATGTGGTATATTTGTAATTCCATTTGATATATAATGTCACGATTCATTATATTTTCATGGCATTAAATTTATCATTTTATAATTATTAATTATTGGTCACACGAAACGATTGATTACAATGTGGTAATGGGATTTGTGTTAATTTTCCATTTCGTTGTGACTTACATTGTTTTGTGCACCAAATAATTTATATGTGTTGTACCTACTAATAATTTGAGTTCAGTTTTCAATTTAAATTATAATCCATTTAAATTTCCATATTCTCATTACATGGATATGATTATTTTCAATTTTGTATACAACTTTATATACAATATTTATTTTGAATGTTGTTTTGACTGTGGAAATATTGATGAATCTGTATCCTATATTCTATACAGATAATGTAAAGTCATATTTCTCTTATGTTGAATCTATGTATAAAGAATTATTTGGATGCAGAGGTGGGCGGGGCCCGCTACATCCCCTCGATGAATCAGTGGGTCTCATGACACAATCAGTTTGGCGACAAACCCTTTGAGTTTGTTTCCAAAAATCAGATAGGTTTCTACCCATAGAACTAAACTGTTTTTAATAGTATTATGGTATCATGTGCTAGATACATGAAGTCCAATTAATAGGAATTCTCTTTTTTCATTATCAGTTGTTACTATCCATGAGGTTTTCACTATGATAAAATCTCTGGATGTAGTTTTATTCTCATTTTATTAATGGCAAGTGTTTTTTATTTGTTCACCATAAAATTTTGATTATGTCAAATTGTTTACAATTCAGTTATTATTGATTCAAGGTTCCGCTATTTTTAATCCTTACTGAGTGTTTTATCTCACCCATTTCAATTGTTTATCATCAATTATTGATGAAGAGGAGATCATTTATTGAGTTTCTATGGATTCAGTTTTTAGTTTTCATTATGTTTTGTATTTGGTAACCTTTTCCAATGTAATTTGAGTCATGTTTATGTATGTAGTTTCTTCAAGATTACTAAATTGATATTTCTTTTGTGATTTCCATTCCTTCTAACAATGCCAATATAACAAGTAATTCACGGACTCTGTTCTGTAGTGGTCAGGGTGTTGCAGTTGGTATTAGAATAATTTTAGTAGAAAATGTGGAAACTAGATTAGAAAACGTAGATTAGGGAACAAATCCGTAAGGTAGAATTTTAGGATGAAAGTAAAAGAATGCCCTGGTATTTTGGTAAGGAATAGATTATGTGAATATTTCTAGGAAATATATCCATGTCAGGTTACGAGCAGATAGAGCTGGCTCATGCATAGATGTACCTATGAGTGAATGCTCTGACGAGGAGTTTTGGGCTTGACCCGGGGTGTCCTGGTACACGAAAATGAGCCTTGCATCACTCATGGTTATGATAATCCTGGGGTATATTCTTATAATAATTCATATTTTCATTACATGCCATTATGATGGATTGAAATGTAAATTTTTTCTTAAAGAAAACATTTTTCTGATTATGGTATTATCCATCAGTAGGATCTCAATTTATGTTATGTATTTTGTTAAGATAATATTATACCGTTTGATTTATACCCTAATCTAGAGTGTTCCATTATTTTGAAATGGTATCTAATGGAATAAGGGGAATACATACTCATGGGAAATGTTGAGATCTCCCCAGTGAGCAAGTCAAAAAAGTTAGTGTTGGAGAAGAATAGATCATGAACATTTTGGGACAACATACTGAGGTTGTAACAAGTAATCATTCCACACCTGTGTTGGATTGTTTCATGCGAAAGAATCCCCCATCATTCAATGGGACTACTAATACAGTGGTTGCTAAGCAATGGATCAAATCCATTGAAAAGATATTCATGGAATTAAGATGCAATGAAAATGAAAAGGTGGTACTGACGGTATATTGTCTCAAGGGTGATGCTGATCAATGGTGGTCATTTATTTAGAATACCACGGAGGAAGAAGAAATAGAATATATGGAATGGATGAAGTTTATGGAAATATTTTTTGAAAAATATTTCTCTTGTGGGGAACGAACCGAAATGAAGAGGAAACTCCTCGGATTAAAGAAAAGGGAAGAAGACAGTGTCGGAGAGTATGAGGCTACCTTCACAAGACAATCCATGTATTCTATAGAGTACGTACATGACTCGGTATTCAATATTGACCATTTCTTTGATGGTATTAAGCGAAGTCTTCAAATGGCACTAGCTTCTCAAACAATTTCATCATATGATGAAATTGTATCAAGTTTCATCATAATATAGAGGGAATTTTCTAGATCAAATTTTTTCAAGCGAAACCAAGATAAAAATAGGTACTCTGATGACCAAGGGAAAGGTGAAGTGCCAAAGAAGAACTAGGGAATTCATAAATTCCCATTATGCGAGAACTGTGGAAAGAATAATCTCGGGAAATGCATGAAAGGCATGGGAGTTTACTATTAGTGTAGAAAAAGGGTCATTTATCTCATGAATTCAAGGGGGAGAAACAATTTGATGATGTTTAATTATACAATTTTATAGAGAGGGGACACAATGCAAATGATTGTCCTAAGTGCCAAGGAAACATGCCTCATAAAAATCCAAGGGAGAAAGGGAGAGCTTTTGTGATTACAACCATGGAATTTGAAGTTCTTAATGATGTGGTGGAATGTACTTTAATTGTTTCCTCAAACCTAGCCAACACTTTATTTGATTCTAGATCATCTCATTCATTTATATCTTCCCAACTTTCCAAGAAAATTAGACATGTCCAATTTGATTTAAAAAATGAGTTATCAGTCAAAACTCCAAGGAGATGAATCATTGCAACAAAGGCATGTCAACTAGTCTCCCTTATGAAACATAAATGTTCTTTAGTTTCTAAAATTATCTTCTTACCAATGACTGACATAAATATAATTCTTGGTTTTAATTGGGTGTCAAAATATGATGCGAATATTTCTTTCAAGAAAAAAGAAGTTATAATTTCTGAAAATGGTGTAGTATATCTTATCTTTTGAGCAGAGACCATGCCATCTGATTCATATCTAGACCCACCCCCAGTAGCTATACTGAATACAATTCTTGGAGAGGAAGAGACCCAAATATCAATGGGTGAGTAAATAAGTCTTTAAATTGACGATATTCACATAGTGCAAGAATACATTGATGTATTTCCCTAGGATTTACCTAGACATCCTCCAGAGTGGGAAGTTTAGTTCTCTATTGATTTAATTCCTGGTGTAAGACTTATATCAATGAATCCCTATGGAATTGCATTTGTGGAATTAGAAGAGATAAAGAAACAATTAGAGGAATTGAGTGAAAATAGATTTATTCAACCTAGTGTTTCCCTATGGGAATCCCCTATCCTCTTTGTCAAGATGAAATATGGATCCATGAGGCTATGCAAAGATAACAGGGAAATACATGTTGTTATAATAAAGAATAAGTTTCATATGCCCTGGATTGATGATTTATTTGATCAACTTCAAGGAGCTCAATACTTTTGAAAGATCGACCTTCGATCCGGATATCATCAGCTACATGTGAGGAAGGAATATATTCCTAAGATAGCATTTTGAACAGGGTATATACATTATGAGTTTATAGTGATGCCTTATGGACTGACTAATGCACTATCTATTTTCATGGATTTAATGAATAGAGTTTTCAAGGAATATCTTGATAAATTTGTTGTGGTATTCATCGATGATATCCTATTATACTCAAAAAGATATGTAGATCATGAAGATCACTTGTAGATTCTTCTAAAAACTCTTAGAAGAAATGAATTATATGGGATGTTTAGCAAATGTTAATTTTTGATTCAATATGTTTTTTTTTTCAAGGACACATTGTATCTAAGTGGGATAATATGAAGCGGGAAATTGCTGACTACATGTCAAGGTGCCTAGTTTTTCAACAAGTGAAGCCAGAGATACAACATCCTATAGGGGTGATTCCACCTCTACCAATCACTAATGGAAAATAGGTCTATACACACGGTTTTTAAAAAAACCATGGGTATAGGGTACTCCTATACCCACACCTTTCCAAAACTGTGGGTATAGGGATTTTATGTGAACATATACCCACGGTTGTGCCAAAAACCGTGGGTATAGTTTTATTTTAAGACTTATACCCATGGTTTTGGAGAAAACTGTGGGTATAGGGTATTTTTTGAAGACCTATACCGATGGTTCTTCAAAACCATGGGTATTGGAGGTTTTTTTAGGACCTATACCCACGGTTCTCTAGAACTGTGGTTATAGATTTCCTGCCTTATAGCAGGGAAAGAAAATTTGGCGAGACACGAAAAAAATTTGCGGGAAGACATTTTTTCACGGTTTAGATTAATATATTCACTATAATATAAATATATAATTTCAAAAAGTCTTCAGTTTGGTTGGTAAAGCCTTCTGTGCGGGTTCTATAGGTCGTGGATTCAAATCCCTCTTGCCGTGGTTTTTGAATTTAAATATCGCACCAGATTATATTAATATATATACGCAGATATGTGAATATATAGCAATTAAATGTTGCAGTTCGTTTGGTCCGTTAGTGCAGCGCAACTGTGAGGTGCTTTGTGAGACGCGGGTTCAATTTCTTCAGGCCGCGTTTTTCTAAATTTAAATACTGCACTGGGTTATATTAATATATATGTGCCGATATATTATTATATAACAAATAATAATCGCAACATGGTTGGTCTGTTGTTGGTGTTCCCCTGTGAGGCGTAGCGTGAGGTGTGCGTTCAATTCCCCCCAGCGCCAGAATTTTTTGTTTTAAATTCCCCACGGTTTAAAAATTTTCGGGTCTGTTGTGTGCCACACTGTAACAGCGTTGTGCGACATTTGACTCCCCTATACCCACAGTTCTCCAAAAACCATGGGTATAGGCTAAGACCCCTATACTGACCCCTTTCCAGCCCATGGTTCCCAAAACCTTGGGTATAGGCTATACCCACGGTTTTGTGAGGTATACCCATGGTTTTGAACCGTGGGTATAGGTCATTTTTTCAATAGTGAATTCTTATGTGGAAGTGGAATGAAATTATAGTGGATTTTTTCATTGTACTACCAAGGACTTATAGAAGGAATGATGCAATATGGGTAATTGTTGATCATCTCACAAAATATGCACATTTCCTTGCAATAAGGGTGGATTTACCACATCAGCGCCTGACAAGACTTCATATTAATGAAGTTGTAAGACTTAATGGTGCACCTCTATCAATTGTGTCCAATCGAGATACCTGGTTTACATCAAAATTATGGAAAATTACCCAGAAGGATTTGAATACTGAGCTTCGTATGAGTACTGCATATCACCTTCAAACTGGAGAACAGTCTGAAGGGACTATTCAAACTCTAGAAGACATGTTGAGATCATGCTCTCTTGACTTCCAAGGTGTGTGGGATCAATAAGTGCCTTTAGTGAAATTTTCTTACAATAATAGTTTCCATTCTAGTAATTATATGGCTCCATATATTGCTTTATAAGGAATGATATTTTGATATCCAACTTGTTGGGAAGGTGTTGGCGAGAGGAATCTTATAGGCAAAGAACGTATGAAGAAGAGTTATGCTAACAATTGGATAAAGGATTTGGAATTCCATGTGGGAGATCATGTCTTTTAGAATGTATCTCTTTGGAAGGGTGTCTTAAGGTTTTGTAAGAAAGGGAAACTTAACCCCATGTACATCAAACCGTTTGAAATTCTGGAATGAATTTGAGATCTAGCTTACCGTTTAGAGATACCGCGAAATCTTTCTAGAGTTTGTGATGTGTTCCATGTGTCACTGTTAAAGAAATACATGCCAGACCCGACTCATTACTTGGCTATGATGAAATAGAACTAGAACATGATTTGTCATACTGTGAAAATCCTATCGAGATTCTTAACACAAGATAGCTGGTATTGGGAAATCGGACAACTTGTCTAGTGAAGTTTCTTTGGAAAACCAGAATATAGAGGAAGCAACAAGGGAACCTGAGGATGTTATGAAGAATACCCACCCACATCTTTTTGGTTGGCTTTATACATTCCATTTTGAGGAAGAAATTTCTGGAGGGAATAATGTAGCACCCCAAATATTTTATGGTATGTTTCTCTTAAATAATTGTATTAATTATATAGCCTATATTTCATGAATCACTGATCCTCTATGGAACAAAACATGGTTACTTATAGGAGATAGCCATATCCTATCCACTAAACTTAAATTTTATAGCTCTGTGACTTGAATTTTAAAAATCTGACACACATGGTTGTGTTCAAGATGATATTTAGAGTCTGATATAATTAACTTAATTTTTCGTGAATATTAACCAACCCTTATGAAAAGTAACCTACCCTTATGAATAGTAACTTACCCTTATGAATAGTAATATGACTCTTATGAATTTTATCCAAACCCTTGAGTGTATAAGTGAATTTAGTCTGCTTAAAAATGAAGATTTATATTTTAAGTGTTTATATATTTCTATTTAATAATGGTTTAATTAAATATTTAATTAATCATATTTATAAAATTATTTTTGAAAAAAGGACATCATTTTTGGATTCTATATGTCGAAAAAAGGTTAGTGTGAATTTTGGGGATTTTTCTAAAATACTTGAATTTTTTGTGAATAGTAAAATACATTAATTTACCATATAAATATAGTCTAATTTAAATGAACTATTCCTAGCTTAATGAGTGACATAAGAACCCAAATCTAGAAATCACGTGCATATATTACTATTCTTGGTCATGGAATACTCAATATTGCATTTCTTGAGAGGGAATAATAAATTAATGATTATAATATTAAGAAAATTCCTCGCCCCTCCACTATATAAACAACCCCTCGCCCCCTCTTCCTCCCACACCACTCAAGCTTCAAGACATGACTAACTTAATCCAAATACTCTTCCCAAGAATTATCCCCATGTTTGAGACCTGTCTGTCTCACCAAAAGGCCAAAAATGTTCTTAAGGTGTTTCACAAATAGGAGTACTCAAGAGGTGAACCTCTGTTCCTTTTTCTTTCAATCCATTTTACACGTTCTGTTATTTTGTTCCCTCTTCTCACCACATCTCATCCAAATTCCTAGAAAATTATATTAACATACATGTACTGATTTTTCATTATGCTTATAGAATATTTCATCATAATCTCTTTTCTTCCATTCCATTTAAACAACAAATGCAAACACCGTCTGAGATGTGGTAATTTATCACACTCAAGGAAGATGGGTTTTCAATTTTCATTACTATCTTTAATACTGGTCCTGAAAAAAATTTCAATAGTTGAACCAGATCATTATATAAATATTTTATCTTGTTTAATGTTCTTCAATCCTTACACACTCATAGTATAGAATAATAATACAAAACAAGTTTATTGGGCACAAAACCGTCGAGCTAAATCCAAGTGTTTACCAATAACTTTTAACTAATGATTCATCCCCGATTTTATAACCCATAATCATTATAAGATCAATTATATCTCTTTAATGTCACTAATACTATATATTAACAATTCAGTATGTTTAACCACATATCAAATGAACATCCATTCATAAATATAAGTAAACGGATCATGAAAACCAAGGAAGCAGATGCTTCTAAAACAATAAAATTGAATATGATAAACCCATCAAAAATACCATTAATGAACCAAATGAGGTTATAAAATATCAATTAAATGATGATGAGGTTCTGGAATTATTAATTAATAAAGCAAAATTTTACTTTTCAGGTCGTTAAGAACAATCAAGGTCACCATCGAGCATAATGTCAGGGATCATATCTCTAACTTTTGTTCAAAAATCTCCCCTATGTTGTGCCCTTTTATATTTAATTCCTAATGATGGGGCAAGTTTTTGTACCTCCCCCATACTACCATTGTTACATATTAATAATGGAATACCCCTTTACCTCTGATTAATTCCTCACAATATCACTTGTTACCATGCCGAAGTGTTTGTAAGGGGTTTCTACTCTCACTTTTAATTCTGTGAGATTTCCATTATTCACCACATATTTCTTGCATGTGGTATATGTATACTGCCATTGAAATATAATATCAGTATTCTCTATATTTTCATAGTATTCAATTATTCATTTCATAATTATTAATTCTTGGTCACACGAAATGATTAATTATAATGTGGTAATGGGCTTTGTGTTAATTTTCCATTTCTTTGTGACTTACATTGTTTTTTGCGCCTAATAATTCTTATGTGGTGTACCTAATACCCATTTGAATCCAATTTTAAATTGAAATTATATTACATTTATATTTCTATTTTCTCATGACATGGATATGATTATTGTCTAAGTCGTATACCACTTTACATAGGGTATTTATTTTGAATGTTGTTTCAACTGTGGAAATATTGATGAATCTGTATCCTCTATTATATACTGATAATGTAAAGTCATATTGATCTTATGTTGAATCTATTTATAAAACATTCTTTGGATGTATAGGCATGTGGGTCCCACTAAAGCCCTTTGATGCATCGGTAGGTCTCATGAGACAATCATTTTGGTGACAAACCCTTCGAGTTTGTTTCCAAAAATCAGATGGGTTTCTACACATAGAACTAAACCATTTTTAATGGTATTATGGTATCATGTGATAGATACATGATGTCTAATTAATAATAATTATCTTTATTCATTATTAGTTATTACTATCCTTGAGGTTTTCACGATGACAAAATCTAGGGAAGCAGTTTTATTCTCAGATTATTAATGGTGCACATTTTTCATTTGTTCACCAAGCCATTTTGATTATATGAAATTTTTTTCAATTCGGTTATTATTTATTCATGCTTCTACTATTTTTAACCCTTACTAAGAATTTAAGATCACCCCTTTCAAATTTTCACCTTCAACAAGTGATGATGAGGAGATCATTTATTGGGTTTCTGTGGATGTATTTTTTTAGTTATTGTTATTTTTTTATTTTTTAACCTTTTCCAATGTAATTTGAGTTTTGTTTATGTATCTAGTCTTGTTAAGACTATTAAACTAATTATTCTTTCAGGATTTTCATTCCTTTTAACCAATCCAATATAACAAGTAATGCACTGACTCTGGTCTAGAGGTTTTGTGGTGTTACAACCTCTACAACATGTCATCTATTAGGTGATTATTTATTTTCATGATGTAATAAAATAGCAAATTCTATTTCATTATCCACAGATGAGGCTGAGTGCATAGCTATATGTGGTTATTTTTCATATATTATATTGATGAAACCCACATTACTGTACTATGGATATCAATTCAGACATGTCTCCATTAATATTTACAATACCATTACTATAAAAATTAATAAACATAATGTATCTCATTTGGGGATAATGATTATTGATATAAAACCTCACTTTTGGAGGGACTATTTTAAAAAGTTGATATAAATCAGGAATTAATTGGTATATAAAATCATCTTGTAGAAATATCACCATGCCAATAAATATTGAGGGAATAAATTATATCAAACATGAATTAATTATGATTAATTTCATTTAACATTTATATAAAATTATTTTAATATTATTATTAATATTATTATAAATATTATATATATGTATGTTCATATTTTATGTGGTGTTTTCATATTTTTCCATTTTTTAAGTATATCATATGGTTTTGAAAATATACTAAGTACTTATTTTTATTATTCACATATTTTTGTACATGTAAATCAATAAATGATTGAAATATTTAATCATAAATGTATCATCATACTTTTTTCTAACCCAAACTAAATCCCCTTTTCAAACCCTTTTTGTCGACCAATTCATCAATTCCCTATATTCTCAAATCTTGAATATCAGTCTATATTTTCAAAATGGAAATATTTTTTTAATAGTATTTTCATAAAATTTACAAGAGAGAAAAATCCTGGTATGTGAGTCTAAAAATATTTTGAAGCCACATCTCCATTCTTGAGAAGTAGTATCTGAGAGATAAGTTGATGTTTAGTGGTTCATAACCAGATTCTCCTTGGTATGGAGACCCATTAATCATAAAAATTGGGACAATGGGTATTATCTAAAAATATAAACTTTTATCAGCCACTGTTAAATGAGTTTAACTTGAAAATGGTGTTTGAAGATGGAGATCACAATTATGTTACTATGACTGTTATCAATTGTCAAGATTGTGAGTTCACTTCAATGTTTTTTCCATATTGTATAAGAGTTAGACATAAATTTATGTTTAATGAATGTCAAATAATTTATCCTTTAAACCATCCCCAATTCATGATTACAAATTCATTTGAAAATCTAAAAGATGATAGAACCTATAGGATTGTAGTTTCAAATGAGCTAAGTGCATAATATGGGTTGTTATTGAAATTCATTAAAAACACTATATTCCCAAGGATGGGAGATTTTATCTCTATAATGTATGAATATTTGTTTTTAATGTACCAAATGTTTCATGTTATTCATATATTATTTCCTTATCTCTTGAAGATGAATATTTAATTATTAACCAAACCATATTCAAGATTCAACTCTCTTTAATACAGGAATTTCATTTCTAATTTTATAGAATAGAAAATATTAGTCCATATGGGAGTTTAAAGTCCAATGTTTCACAATAGTTTTTCAATGAATCAGACCACATAAAAGAGGATGAATATTTTATAGAATCCTTGGAAAAGGGTGTGGATCACTAAGGAGGGGAGACTTTATGATAAATTCAATATAATCTATAGTCATTATAGGGTAAGAGATATCATTGATCCTATTTTGGAACTAGATGATATTATTTATGTTGATCACTCCTCTAATAAAGACAAATCTAGGACTCTAATGGATTTAGAAAAGGAATCTAAAAAATATTTTCAGGAGTGTATGGGACTCTCCAACTCTTGATCATCCATGATTCCTGGTATTCCAATTGAAGCTGAAACAGACTGTAAAATAACTTTGTGGGTTGAAATAGTATGAGAAGGCAATGTAAGTATTTAGGGGGATATTTCTAATTTCTATTTTTTTAGACCTTCTCTCACAGATTTATAATATGAGAAGGATGTGGATCCAGTAGTTGATATTCCATCTACATTTGATAAATGAGGATTTTACATCTTTTATTCTATACATTCCACAAAATAAGACCCTCTATATAACCCTTTAATTGATATGGTTTTATCTTCTCCATGTGATTTCAAGTAAAATTAAAATAAAAAGGATGATATATTTGATTATAATGATGCAGATGAAGATGATTAGGGTGATAATGATGGAAAAGATGATAGTGATGAGGATCCTTAAAATTGGGAAGGACCTACCCTTACGATTGTTATAAGGGAAGAATAATCTTTTGTGACAAATAATAATTGTACTCTTTTCTGAGGAGGATCAATCAGAACTGATTCGAAGGTGTATTTTTTTAATTTTTTTGGCGACTCTTTCTACCGGAGTTCTGCCTAAAAATCATTCCTATGAAGAACTATTTTATGATTCCTCTAACATAACTGAAGGGTTTCTTATTGAAGACCGATAAATATCATAGAGATATTAAAAGACCTCAATGTCTTTAATCTACTAAATATGTAACATAGAGAGTGATCTTTTAGTTTATTTATTTTTCTTTTAACTAAAAAACTTATTTCCTTCCTAAATATTTTCTAGTTGAAGCTTAAGATACACCATCTAAAAATTTTGAGACCTCTTCTCTAGCTCCTTCTATAATCACTATTGCATACATTATATAGCTCAACAATGGAATTTTATTAGTATTAATGGATTTGATTATTTCTATTATTTGGGATAATAATCATGACATATATGAAGATATTTCACACTATTTAAAGTTTTGTTTCCCTCATCTAGCCCATGTTGTTACCTAAAATAGATCATATGAACAATGAGACTTAGTCTCCAATAACTGAAATGTAAATTTTTAAAAGAAATCTTGTACCCAAGAAAGCTGATCTGATAGATATGTTGGCTACTATAGACAAAATTTATCTCTCGGTGATGAATAGTCCATCAAGACCTTCCTCATTTTCATCAGAACTTCTAATATATTCATTGTCGGAAATTTATTTTTACATAAGCTTATAATATTTAATTCCTAATCGTTAATCCTGTGGGTAATTATACATTCCATTAATTTTGATCATAAATAGTGGGACATTATTGGCATAGTTTATAAATTCATTATTTTAATCATCAGAATTAATTTTTATGTTATTTTTAATCAATTTTATGATTTATGAATGTTAAATATTTTTTTGGAATTGAATATACTTTTTTTATTAGACTAGGATTGACCAAAAAACATATGTGGTGGCCGCATGAATTCTTGATCGACTATAGAGATTATATGGTAGACTCAAGAGACCACATATTGACTAAAAATTTCATTTTTATTTAATATTTGTTACGTTAATATCAGTGATATCCTCGATGTGGTATTCAATGCGGTAATCCATCTTATCCCAGGATCAAAAAAAATACCTCAACATTTAACTAATTTTCACTTAATAATCTTTTCAAAATAAGTTATTTCTTATTGATCTGCTCACAATGATATTTTTTGGCCTCTATTGAAATAATTATCTTGAGTATCCTATCAACATCCTCTATCAAGGCATTAACCGAATATTTATCCTCCAATATTTCTTCCTCAGACTACATGATAAGCTATATGATTTATTATTATTTTAATCCTCCTTACCTACATCTCATTTTTAGTTGACCATCACAAGCTTAATATAATCATCGCTATCAGGGATGGCCTCACTTCAACCCGTGTGATCAAGATATTTTACAAAGTCATTAACATACCTCAAGAAAAGTGGATTAGAAGATTACCTAAAACATCGGTCATAGTTGTCTCATCGCAAATTCATGGATCGAATGCAACATATGTTGGATCAACCAAATGACAAACTATGTGACTTCATATCCAAATGAAAGAAATATTTTTTTGAAATGTTGAATTCCAACATATTAAAGAATCAACCGCATTACCAAATATAGAAATCATGGTAATTAGTCATAATATAACAAAGTATTGGACCAATCATAAGTATAAGGTGGTACAATGTAGGATCAAATGGTTGAACATAAGTACAAGTGATCATCTGTACAACCTTTCAAAGAATCTGACCACTATTCTTGAATAGTACAAAAATTGACAATAGATGTTATCATAAAAATCTGATGTGCCCATGGATTCTAATGTGGAAACCTAAAGTGGAAATACCTAATGTATTTATTTTATTATTAAATATATTAATCTAATCACTTATCTATGTAGTTTTAAATTCCAATCAGATGATTTATTGATCCCATATTTCCTACCAAATTAATAGAATATTTAATGATGTTTTTTCAATAACTATTTCTTGGGAATTTTATTTTTTAAATGTATGAAAAAATACTATGAAAAGACAAAAAACATGTTAATAATTAACATTTTAGTATTTCATGAATAATAAAAGATGAACCAATATCTTATTTTTTTAATGCATTTGACTCTTATCATTCTTAAACATCAACAACACATTAGATAAAATCTAAGCATATTCATATATCAATCCATAAATTAAAGATGGTGAAAATTTGGGAAGAATATCCTACAATACAATAGAACATCATACTCTATTTCACCCTCGTACTATGTTTTTCTTACCTCTATGTCATGTGTGCATTACATTATATATATTTTATTACAATAAACTATTATTTAATAAAGAGTCTGAGACACTCTCTTATAATCTTTTTCATTTGTTATCACATGAAAAACTATGGAAGAGGTTATGTATCATGGAATACCTATGTGTAGTTGTTATCTATTTATTCTCCCATGTATAACTGTCGAAGATGATATGTATATCCTTGGAAAAATTGGGTTTTATTTTGTAAATCCTAATCCAATATGTAGATAATTTAATTTATAATAAACATTTAGGTGGGTATTTATTTTCAAGTGGAGATGACTAGGTCTCAACTTGATACTGAACCTATTTTATTTATTCAACCTTGTGAATTTAAATTTTTTACTTCGATTTTAAAAACATTTTGTTTTGGTTTTCTATCCTATATAAAAAATCATTACATTGAGTGTTAACTTTAATTTTTTTATATACCGTGTTGGGTACTAGAAAATCTGTTTCAAATGTTAAAATTTGTTTAACCCTGCTTCAACTACATTTTGATCAAACTTTTAAGAATATTTTTGAAAAAATTTAGTCATGTAAAACCCAAGAATGAAACACTGGGTGATTTCCAAGATGTATAGAACTTTGATTTTCATATTGTAATTAATTTTCCTCCCTCTTTCTACCTAGATCATCCAAGATGTTCTTCACCCAATATATCTCCTTTCCATATCCTATTACGGTAATGTATACTACCTCTATCGTGGATAAATTCATCACCTTATATAACTTTTATATCTATCGTATTGTGATTTCACCCTATGTCAATAAATAAACTATGTTACTGCTCCTTCTATCGAAATCACCTCCATGATCGGCATCCATAGACCCCTAAAATGAATTTTCATTCCCAAAGAACATAGATTCTTCCTATAGGTCATTTAGATACCTCATTATCCACTTCACATCTTCCCAATGTTTCTTTCCATGTATATCCATGTATATTCTACTAACTCCTACTTCATGAGTAATGTTAGTTCGAGTACAGGACATTGAATATATCATTCTTCCAACATTTTATGTGTATGGAACCTTTTCTATGTATTCAATTTCTTTTATCATATTTAGTGATTTCTACTTTGATAGTTTTTAATGGAATCTCAGGGAATAGAGACTATATTTTCTTCTAGTTTACTGAATATTTTAATAACCATTCCTATTTAGTCAACCTATGATAACATCATGGTTCCAACTGCATAGTCTCCCTTAATCTTTATCCCCAAAATCCTTCCAGCTTCTCCAAGACATTTCATTTTGAACTCCTTACCTAGATTCCCTTTTATCTCATCAATTCTATGCATGAATTATACTTCAATATGAATTTTATCCACATATTTGAGCATTATAATTTACTCATCTCCAAAATACATTATGTGGAAACCTTAACCCATGCCACATCGTTTTTATTCATTTACATTCACAACCAAATCAAACTTTTTGTTCCACTTCCTGAGTGCCTACTTACCCGAATGGCCCAAAGGCCTTCATTTTTTATTTATTTTTTGATAACCCCCCATTAGAGGGATGAGGGGGAACCCTTACAAGGACTTTTGGGTTAGTTATTACCTAGACCATAGGTTTAAGAGACATTACATGACCCAAAGGTCTTAGGGAATTCAACCAGACTATATCTATATAGAACATCCCCTCCCCAGAATCTGCATCGTGATGGTATATCTCCACCTTCACGTAGTCATCTGTTTAAGCATCCCGTCTAAGCATAGTTTGGTCCTAATGGCGTATCCATACCCTCTCATTCTTCCAAATCCATTGGTTCTTCTCTAGTGAGTGCGCCTTCTCTAAATCCCCCTCTAGGGATGCTCCTTTTTTGTAGAGTTTGTCTGGGGAAACTGAAGGTGGCCCGAAGGCCTTGAGGTGGCCCAAAGTCCTTAAAGGTGGCCCAAAATCCATACTGACCCGAAGGCCTGGGTGGCTCAAAGGCCTTAAGGACTCCAAGCCAAAACTGGTGGCCCAATTTGAATAGTTCTGACTACTACATTACTAAATCGGACCTACTACAATAACTGCTATAGTACCTGCTACAATACTACTAAATTAATGCTATAGTACCCTATAAATATGCCTCTGCTATGTTTTGAACCTAGTTCTTGTAGATACACATAAGGATACCTCGCCAACTGGGTTGAAGATCATCTGTTCATGAGTGACTACTTCTATTTATACAATCTCTTCGAGAGTTTTCACACAAGGTCTTCCCTACCATACTAAACATATCCCTCTCACATATTTATATATATATATATCATCATCATCCGAGTCATTATGAATTTAACTCATCTTCCCATCATGATTCACTAGATATAAGTCTTTGTATTACACAATTTTGAGAACCACTTTGATGGATGTAAGATTCACTAGAGGTTAAAAAATTTCATTGTAATATAGTCCTTACTTTTTTTAAACCTTTCAAAAAAAGTCTTTCATTATACCTCATCTTTCTATCAGGTGTTTCCCTAACATAGTGTATCTTGTTTTAATAAAATTTAATCATTCCTATTAGAAGAGGTGTCAAATCCCATGTATTTTCATCATGAAATGAGTAAATATCCTCCTTCAAATTCAACTCCAACTTTATTGAATCCTTAAACTGCATTTCTTCTTAAAAAAATTATAGTTCTCAACTGTTAGTAATTAATAGATAATAAAAATATGGTGAATACCTCTGTACAATCCTTCTCAACCTTATTGATCTCATCAACTATACTTGAGGATTAGGCTCCACTAGTTCTTGTGTAACATTCTCAGGTACACCTCTATTATCCACTTTCTCATAGAATTCTAATTATTTATTTCCACCTTCCACATTATTAGTATAATGGTCGTTGTACAAGACATTTTCATTAAATTCTACATTATGGATCTTGATTACCACCTTGTTAAGATAATCCCAAATGTGATAACCATACTCCTCAGCACTATATCCAAGAAGGAGATATCTTTTGGACTTAGAATCATGATTTTCCCAGGCATTAGCATCAATATGTACATATACCAAACAACCAAGGACTCCTTAATCTGATAGTCTTACCTCATTACCATGACATAGTTCCCAGGGTAGACATTCTCTCATTGGAAGAAATTGACTCTTGTTGATGAGATATGACTCCATGTTGACTGCATCATCATACAAAATCATGGGTATACCAAGGTGAACCCTCTTTCTCATAGAACATTAATTCAAGGACTTGTTCACCCATTTTACCACACCATTATGTTGCAGTGTTTTGAGAATAGTGTTATCCCAATGAGTTCCATTATTTTCAATGAATTCTATAAACATAGTATTATCATATTCTCCACCATTGACATACCTCAAAAATTTCACCTTTTCTTTACTCATTCTCCACCATGGTATTCCACTTCTATAATACCATAAACAAATTGGATTTATGTTTCAGAATCTAAACCCATACCATACATGTTGAGTCTTTCGTAAATTCCACATAATATTGTGACCCTATAAGGGAATACACTTGTGCAGGACCCAAAACATTAGTCTAGACCATGTCCAACTTCGCAACCTTTGGTGTTCTACCTCCTTTTGAAAAACAAAACATTATTTCCTTTTGGAATATACAGTCTTCACAAAGGCCAACATCAAGTGACTTCAGCTTTAGTAATATCCCTTTTTTTCATCACCTCTATCCCCTTATCACATATGTATCCTAGTCTATAGTGCCATAGTTTTGAATACACCAAATAATTTACTGATTTTAACTTTTCCATGGCATTCTCCATCATGTTGTATAAGGTACAGTTCTTTTCTCCCTGATCTATAACAATAGATCCCCTAGTGATCTTCCATGAAAGAACAGGGTGATAAAACCTATATCATCAAGTTTATTAATAGAAATAATATTTCTTCTCATTCAAGGGATATATGATTCATTTTATAGAACCAACACACTCCCACTATTCGTTTTGATTTGTGCACCACCATTCCCCATGATTTGTATGGTTTCATCCTTAGCCAGTTGTACCTTGTGAAAATTTCTGGGTACATAATTCTTCACAAAACCCTTATCTGATGTGGAAAGGAAGGACGCCCTTGAGTATAAAATCTAAGACTCCATTGGGTTATCCATTCTCATTTGTAGCATATCACCAGTTCCATAAACCACTATTTTTTCTACATTGGTTTCAGAAAACTTTTGTTTATCTCTGCACTCCGTGATATTTCATTTCTTCTAGCAAATCCAGCTGGTAGGACCAACCCCCATTGCCTTATCTCGGATCTTTCCTCTTGATTTAGATCATACTATATTATTATCTCTTTGTGCACATCATCTTATTCCATCAACATTCAGATAAAAACCCGATAATTTTCTTGATTCTCTTATTTAAATATCCTTACTAAGGATCAAGTCCCTCACATCTTTCAAAACAGGCTTGGTATTCCCCCAAAGAAATATGCATACCTATTACAATCAATTCAAAATTGTCAGGTAAAGAATACAATAAAACCAGTGCACAAAATTCATGTAATTTTTCCAACCTGAGAACCACTAAACTGGTTCCCCAATACAAGTAACTACATTAAATGATGTATTCCTCCCCATATATCAGTGGTTTCGGAATAGAAGTGAGGGTCTAATATATCACGTGGGGAGACTATACCCCCTTAAATCAGAGTAACAAATAGTAGATGACATATGAAATAATGGAATAATAAAATACAAACCAGAAACATGAAAAACCAAATCATTTCCAAAATAGGGTTCAAAACATATGAAACAATAAATGTAACATGTCATGCTGATAGTGAAAAAAGTAAAAAAATCAATAAAATCCACAAAATAGATCTTGACTCCATGTCCGGATCCTCATACATGAAACTATCAATCCCAAATCAACTCCATATAATATGCCCCCTTCCCTTTTCCTTACCTGAAATCATGAAGTCTTCTTGGTTATGGAATGTTGGATCAAGTAGGGTGTCAGTACAACTTAGTAGGCCACCACAAAAACTGTCTACCAAATATCCAGTCTAACCCTATAGTGAATGAAGAAATAATAAATAACAAAGTAAAAAAAGGGAAATCATTCCATTAATTATCAATATTCACTTAAACCATTTAAATCAATTAATCTATATTCCATAGGTTAGGAATTCACATCATTTTCACAACAAACTGAAATAGTCAAATTACTATGGATAAGATAATATATCAACTTCCAAACTCAGTATGTTAAACATTACTTTAAAAACACAATACAGTTACCTACGAACCATAGTATAGGTATTCTCATAAAATGTAACCATTATGGTCATAGATAATCATTCTCCTTCCCTAACCTATGTATTATGGGTTAGGGTTTAGATCCTCAATTTAACCTGACTTCTGGGAGTATATCCTCAATTCTAATACCCCACAACTACCAAGCCATTTTCACATTCCTTTTTAATCGTTTACCATAATAACCACATCATACACCATTCATAAACAATACACACAACATTCACGTTTCATAATTCCTTCAATACGTAAATAATTTTTATGTCATAACCCATTAACCCATTTACCATTTACATTGCATAGCTCATTTATCAAATTTTCAATTTTTATAACCTAACCCATTTAAAATAATCAAAAACTCCAATAAACTATCACATTTAACATTTTTATCAATTCCCTTGAAATAACCCATTTATATAGTCCATCAATTCAAATTCTTTAATCCACTTAATCATTTCTATTTTAATTTCATAAACCATTGACAAGTTCACGTTAATCCACTTAACCATTTTCACCCATTCCAAATGATACCATATGCCACTGCCAACGACTATACACAACTAACATTGGCTCATCATTATGGATTAAACTAACACATCAACTTCTTCATCATGGGATCTACATCATCTCAAGACAATACTAGTCTTAACATCATAAAAATCCAAATTCGTGAATTTTGGAACACCCCATGGGTAGCCTTATATCGCACTAATCAACCACAATACATTCCATGGGGATCATAAGGGGTTTGATTTACAATTTATCCACCCATTTTATGAAATATTACTAATGGTCTTAATGAATAATAAGTAGGAAGAAATTGTGCAACCATACAAGAAAAAATCAATATCAAGACTATAAGATATACCCTGTAGACCACCTACATAGATTCCAAATATGAATGAACACTTAACCATATCCTTAAATCTAGATTCAAAAATTCTTTAAATCCCCAACCTAAGATATACCAATAAAAGAGGGTTTTAGGGATTCAGTAGATGAAAAATGAAACCACAAGCCCTAATCTGAAAAAGATAAGTAAGAGGAGCATTATAATTTCTTGTAGGTTCGATTTTCAACCAATGTCACTTCAAATAGTATTGAATTGATTTATATTGATCACTGGGAAGATTGTGGAGTTTGGTTTACCACTACTACTGGATGATGAATAAATAGGTAGAAAATCTAGTGAGGATCCTAAAATCCTAATGGATGAATTTGGTAATTTTTTACTTGTTAACAAGGGCAGATGGTTTGGCCATACATTTTTTCAAATATTCCAACATTTGTGTTCCTACCACAATCTAAGAGGGGTCCCTGTCACACGGTTACCTGGTATCTTGCACGGTTTGAGAAACTGTGTTCCATCAATCTGGAATGAATCTATCTGTCCCTACATGGTTTGGATCTCCCACTTGCATGGTTTACTGAACCACGCACCCACCTATTTTCATGTAGAGTAAGCAAGCATAGTTATCTCTAACCATGTGCCAACCATGAAAAATGCACAAGATGGCCAGATTCCACTTTATTTCATGTCCAAAATCCATACAACACCCCTGAAACTCCTCATACATCTGGTTAACATTCAATTAAAATCTTTTAAGAAATTTAAACCAAATTTTAGTCAAGGAAATACCTTACTGAAGTCTAGGATCTTACAACCTCCCCACATTATAATGAATCGCCGCCATGTCGTGCTTCCAAGCATCGTGGAGATTCTGAAGAATATAGATCAGGCCACTATTCCCAAACATCCAACGCCATTTCCCATGTTTCTTCCTAAACAATACTATATTTTCATAAAACTAAAACAAAGGGAATTGTATTTACCTATAATAATTTTTCACTATGATCAACAATATCAACCAGATGGTCCTCAAAGGAAACATCATCCTCATGCTCCACATTCTCAAAATCAATTATGTGAGATGGGTTAGGGTGATACTGTTGAAGCTATGCCACATGAACAACATAGTGCATACCTTTAAAACACTTTGGTAGATCCAATTAGTATTCCATTGTTATGATCCTATCCAAAATATCAAATGGTCCCATATACCTAGGTGTCATCTTTCCATCGTCCAAATTTGACAATGACCCAACCATGGAGACAACCAAAGAAACCCACAAACACAAGTGGTCTATGACACTGATCCCCATATGAATTATTCTTACTCAGTGTCATTTCCATAAATTTTCAAATATAATGAACTTGTTTCAACATCTCCTAAACAAGACTCAGACCCAACACTGTTAATTCCCTAACTTCTATCAAATAAAATCGATATCTACATGGTCTACCATAGGGATCCTTAAATAGTTCCATCTAAATTGTAGCTTCATCACAATTATTATTGGATAACTAAAATAATTCTAGATTTTTTTCTCTTGATACTCTAATATCATGTACATTATCTCTCAATATGTCCTCAAGTACATGAAGTGTATAATCTTTCTTCCCATTTATCCATGCATGAAAGGATGCACTAAAAATTACATGGGTACCAGGAACCATCTGTAATCCCTACCAGAAGAGTGATGTAAAATGTGAATATCGATATTAAATGATCATTTGTGTCACCCCATGAAATTTTACTCTCTATCAAACACACAACTCACCTTGTTGTTCAATGGTGAAATTCTATCAAATTGGAAGGAAATGTGTTTCCTTGGTTGACCGATTCAGAACCACCCAAAGAGCATAATTATTTTTTTTCATTCTCAGAAGACCCACAACAAAATCCATTATAACATATTTCTATATTCATTCAAGAATGGGTAGTGTTTGTACGAAACCACCCATCCACTAATAATAATATGTCACCTACTGTAAGGTAACGCATAAAGCCACAAAACCTAAAAATGGTTTCTTCATTCCTCTCCACCAATATTTCCTATAAATATTCAAAAATATTTTTGTAAAACTAGGTTCCACAACTCACTTCGATGCATTAAACTCATGAATTAACTCTTCACGTATACACATTGGAACAAGCACACGTCCATGAACATAAACGATTCCATCATCACCAATGATCCAACAAGAAGGTGAATCCATACCATTGAAACATTCCCTCAAAGACAAACATTAAGGATCCTCATATTCCTTTTCATTAATCTTGTTTAGAAGTGTGGACTCAACATACAAGGATTCAAGGTTCATCTTCCCTTAGACTTATGGCACGTTAAGATGCATATCTAAAAACTATGCCATCATCTTACATTATGAAATTGATTCCTAAACCTCCAGATTTTGAGTCTTCTGACTCAAAAGAACTTCCACATGGTTTTTCTTTCTGGTTTGTAAACCAGCTCAAAGTCAAAGGATCTCAGGTCTTCAAAATATCTACACTAATAAATATTGAAAGAAAAATGAGACAAAATGTACTTTATAATTTCATGATCATTATACCTTATAAACAATTACCCTAATAAGAAATAAAACCAAAATTTTAAGGCATGAACCACTACGGCCAATTTAAGATCATGTGTAGGTTAATTGCTTTCATGATTACTTAACTGTTGTGACCCATACACCCCAACCTGGCCATCCTACATTAAAACCGCCCGAAGCATAATGCCAAATGCTTCCCAAAATAAGGTATATTTCATAATTGGATCATTTATCACTAGAATCGAGGCATATTTCAATAGACTCTTAAATTCTTGAATGGAATTCTCACATGCCACAGACCACTAAAACATGATGACCTTCTTGGTCAAACCTAAAAGTGGTTCTTCCAAATGAGAAAAATATATAATGAACCATTAGAAATAATTTTCCAAACCCAAGTAACTTTTTACATTAGAAAAATTCTTTGGTTTCTCAAATGACACAACTGCCTGCACTTTCATTGGTTCTATGAACACACCTTGCTCTAAGATAATGTTCCCTATGAAATGAACTCTATCAATCCAGAAATGAAATTATCATAGATTAGAATATATCCAATTCTCTCTCATTATAGTCAATAAAATGTAAAGATGTTTGGAATGATCATCATTGGTCTTAGAGTAGAGTATGATATCATCAAAAAAACAACTTTGAACTGATCCAAGTAAGGATAAAATATTTGGTTCATTAGAACCATAAACACTATCTGCACATTTGTTATCCTGAACAGTATCACAAAAAAACACATACAACCCATACCTACTCCTGAATGCATCCTGAGATATATCAAATGTTTGAAACCTTAGTTGATGAAACCCCCTTCTTAGATCAATTTTTGAAAACATTGAAGCACCTCTCAACTAGTAAAAAATATCATCAATTCAAGGATGACGGTATCAGTTCATAATCTTCTTCTGATTTAGCTTCCTATAATCAACACATAATCCCAAGGATCTATCATCATTCTTGGAAAACAACACTGGAGATCCCCAAGGAGATGTACTTGGTTGAATAAAACCCTTGTTCTTAAGTTCCACTAACTGGTTTTTATTCTCCTGGAGCTCTGTTGGGGTTATTTTATAGTGGAATGGAAAATGGTTTTTCTCCCAACGGTAACTCTGTTGTAAAGTCAGAATCCCTCTGAGGTGGAAGCCCTGATAAGTTCATAGGAAACACATCCTATAACTGAACCACTATAGAAGGGATTACATGGTACTCCACTTTCCCATTATCATGCTGAAGGAAAGAAACATGGGTAGTGAGTACACCCATCTATTGAAAAATTAGGCATATACAGCCTACTCAGACATCCCATTCAACATGATGAACATTCAAGTCTACCTCAAGATACATGAATGTTACCCTATGATGGGAACTGTCAATATGGACATGGTATAACACTAGCCATTCCATAACCATAATTAGATCAAAACATGACATCTAAAACACAAAAAAGTCCCATAGTATATTTCACCCACCAACCTCAAGCGCACACCACTAACATTGAGTGATATTCTCTACTTTCACCCTTAATGGTGTATCAATCGACATGATTCCATACATGTGTTCCACTTCTTGACACAAAAAAACCACAAAATCAGAAGATATAAAAGAGTGTTTGGCACTATAATTAAATATAGAACTAGAAATCATGGAATATTCAAGGATCATACCTCAAATAGTCAATGGTCCAACCCCACCACCTCCGAGTGTTAACTGAACTAAATGAAGCAAACCTTCTCCTCTACTATGGGCCCTGGTCTGATTCCAAGTTTTTTCACCGCCCTTCCGGGATAGACACTTTCATCCTGAATTAATATGTATTTAAACTCTATTGGTGTTGTCAGTATAGCTCCATCTACCTTCCTGATATGGGGTACCCGACAACCTTCCTACACTAAGCATCACCCTCTATCCTCTATCTGTGCCCAGCTGTTGAGTGTTCCTATAGAACCTCTTCAAATTCCCCATTCTACCTCACTCTCAGCACTCAACTGGTGGTCATTGTAACTAACACCACAAGTGGATCAACAAGAAACACTGATAGAATAACACTTGGTCACCACCCTGAGAGGATGATCCTCTCTTTAGAGTACTCTTTATGCAATCACCCAAGTGAATATTCCTGAAACAATTCATTTAATCCTTATATGTGACACTATTGGTCCTTCAAACTAGATCCACATGTCCACCACCTAAAGACTCCTTTAAGACCCCTTCTAAAATAAGGGCATAATCCACCAATTCGGTATACCTATTTAAATGGATGATGTTAAACTAGGAAAAAATCTCAAATATAATCCCATTTTAGAAACAATTTTTTATATTGTACTCATATTCTACCATTTCTAGTACAAATAATTTCATGTATAGGAAGAGGACCATGTAATCCATCACTAAAAAAGTTCCATATGTCAACCACATAAAATCATCAACATGCCCCAGCCTCAAATTCTCCAAGTAGAAGTGTTCCAAAAACATTTCTTATAATTCCTTCCATGGAATACCATCATCCTTCTGAGTCTAAACTAATATATCATACTTGTTCTTTGTTTTTCCCTGCAACATGTTTCTTCCAACTTGACTCTCTTCTATGAAACTGTCTCCACGTAATAAAAAATTTTCTGGATGGACTCTATCTATAACTATTCATTATCAGTTCCACCCTCATAAGAAAATGTTGGATGATGTTAAAACAAAAACACTTTTTTTTTGATCAAACATACTCAGAATGACCTTCCCTGGGTCATGTTCCATCATCTGTATAAAGTGATTCAAGTTCTCATGAAATTAATCCACTCCTCTATTACCCTGTATCACTAGATTCTCTTTCTCCATTTATAGAGTAGTATTCTAATAAATGTTCCATTTTCTCCCAACTAGAACATTTTGTCATGATGGAATCTCCATAAAATTCCAAACATGAAACTTATAATACATTACATAAGGATTAAACAATTTACATAAAGCAAGCCTCTTCCTTAGACATAAAAACTCACCATGAACACATAATCCAAATGAACATCATCACACATAGAACACTTCCCCCGACCCTCCCTACTGTGGGTCATGGAAAACATCGAGTAAACCAACACACATAGTCACAAGTCTTCCATTTGACACCTTTTAAAACCAATTATACACTCACAATGTAAATATTTCCTCTTAGGAACCTTCCCTATTTCACAACATATGATAACCAATATGTTAACCCATTGAAAACCCTCCATTAATCAAAATTCACTGACTATTATTTAACATTTTTTCAATTTACCCATTTGAATCATTTTTATTAGATGTTATTTTTCATCAAATTTTCTAAAAAAGTAAGATGCATCCAACACATCATGTCCCACATACCCATCCTCTGTGTGATTATCATGATCAATGCCACATATATACCTAGATGACTATAATTATGCATGAATACACAATCTCTTACTGTAACGCCCCGACCCTAATTACATAGAGTCGGTGCATTATTACATAACATTGGCATGATAACGAGAAAGATCAAGTCTCAAAAGACCGATTAGTTTAGTAGCCTTGGAATAACTAGATACATCCATAAATTTTTACATTACATTATAAAAAAAATCTTGTCTTCATATCCCCTCATACTATCCCTGCAGGTCATTCATAAATTACTTCTTCATAATCCTGGGAAAAAAATAAAACATTGAAAGGGGTGAGCTCCGATTCTCAGTAAGGATAACATTATAGCAGAAGCTTTCATAAATGAGCATAAACACTTAAGGCAATTTATAACTAAAACAAAAGCCTTTTAAACTTGAACTTCAGCATAAAATGGCAAAGGTAAAATGAAATAATGCCATTTACTTACTCACATGGATATTCTACTAGTAGAATGATCACATGCAATATCAATAACCACTTTCATAATGATGGAATGCATAATGCCAGACTATTATAACCACATAGCCAAGGCCTCGTGCCAAGACTACAAATAAGATTTTGTCAAGGCCTTGTGCCAAGACACTAGTTTGTCTCATGAGACCTACCGATGCATCGAAGAGCTATAGCGGGCTCCACCCGTCACTTATTAAGTCCAATTAATTCCTCATATGAACATGTTTAAACATAACATAAACATTCGTATTAAAAATAGCATACGAAATGTCAATACTTTTACCACAAACCATGAATGGTATAAAAACAGCACATCCACAGTCAAACATAACTCATTCGATACAATATGGAAGATTGTATTGTATCACATTAACCTCAATCAAGAATAATGAAGGATGTTGACATAGATGAAAATAATCATCAAAACTATTTGAGAGAAATATCCCCCTTTTCTTGAAAACATTTAAAAGTCACACTATTTGTAAAGAATCCGTTTAAAAGTAGATTTTTGAATCAAAGTGTCCCATAACACTTTGAAACTTTTTAAAAGGAGTTTTAATTTCTAAACTTTAATTTCCATATTAATAAATCATTAAAACCATTTTTAAAACATGGACATTAATGAGAAAGGTTTAGATGAATAAGTCTTTAAAACATTTAAAAATGGTATTTTGGTTAGAGATTCTAACCAAAATAGACACTTGAATACAAATAATTGAGGTAATCAAAACTTTTTAATATCATGATAATAAAGGTATTCATGATATACTATGTCAAAGTACATTATATACACCACATAAAAGTGATTTGTTGTATATCATCAAAGAAGTCTCAATGGAATGTAAATTGAGATGAAATCTCTCATAAAGGTTGTATCCTTAGGTTAAGGATAAATCAACGACATAATTATGTGTGAAAAATATAAATACACTAAATATGATTGGATATTCAGTGTAAAACAATCAAAGGACATTCAAACATATTCTTGTAAAAATAACACCAACGAATTGGATGTTTAACTCAACAAATGGAGAATGAGTAAGAATTACTTTTATCAAATTCATATCAATGACATGAGAATTATCAATGGAGTGATTATGTGTATCAAACGTATATCTATAGGAAGGGGAGTGGAAATTATGACATAATCAAATGAATAGTGATTCCACACATAATCTTGGAGTAATATAATCAATGAAATATGCGTAAAGCCAAATGAGTGGAAATTGAAATTTCAAATTCCCTTATCGATTAGGCAACTTACGAAACATACACCCATGAAAGAAGTATCATACCCAGAGGATGTAAATACCCATAAATTAAAGTATATTACACAATTAATACAATCATGGGCAGTACACATACACCACATGCAATAATTAAGTAGTGAATAATGGAAATCTCACGAAATTAAAAGTGAGATAAGAAACCCCTTACCACGTTAATCAACTGAGTCGTATGGCCAAAAGTTAATAACCACAAAATTATTTACAGAATAACATGAATATAAAGAGAATCATGATAATATATATCAAATGGCAGTACACAATACACCACTTTCAATAATTTAGTGGCGAACAATGGAAATCTCACGGAATTGAAAGTGAGATAAGAAAATCCCTTACCACGTTAATCAACTGAGTCGTATGGACAAAAGTTAATAACCACCAAATGATTTACAGAATAACATGAATATAATAGAATCATGATACTATATATCAAATGGCAGTACACAATACACCACGTTAAATAATTTTGTGGGGTACAATGGAAATCTCACAGAATTGAAAGTGAGATAAGAAAATCCCTTACCACGTTAATCAACTGAGTCGTATGGCCAAAAGTTAATAACCACCAAATGATTTACAGAATAACATGAATATAATAGAATCATGATAATATATATCAAATGGCAGTACACAATACACCACTTTCAATAATTTTGTGGCAAACAATGGAAATCTCACAGAATTGAAAGTGAGATAATAAAATCCTTTACCTTGAACTTTCCCTTAGTCAATGGTATGTTAACCTCCTGTATAATAATTAAAAAATTTATTAAATTATACAATAATCGTATACATCAATATGATATCATATATGATCTTTTAACATTGCTTTATTAATAATATCTTAGTATTATCGTCGTTTCGGGTGATAATCGATTCATTCTTCTTAAATGTTTGGTTACGTAAGACATGTTTGTAATGGATATATATTATATCTTATTCATAATAATAATGATATTAACATTATTTTTTTCCCTAAAATGAGAATAAGACTTGAATGGATACGATGGAGGATGGATCTCATCGTGTTCGTGGAGACGGTAGTCCGTACGTACGCACGAACGCTACTTCCATTTAATTTTTCTTTTTAAAAGAATTGAATCCAAATGATACATAGGTATATTATTATTCCAGTATAATATAATATTTTATATATGTTACTTATTTTCATTAACACCATTCTTTATACGTTCCATGTGTGGTATGAACGATTCATATCATTTTAAGGGGGCGGTAGTCCGCACTTCCTCAAATGAAATTATCGTACGTATATACAACATGAAACGAATAATGGTATGAAATAAAATGGAATTACAGAAGGTTATATATAAAATATGTATCATTAATATCACACTTAATTACAGTTCCATCATAATGGCCACCATGAGAGGCTGTAAGATGTATTTGAACAATCATCGTTTCGTGAGGCGTTAGTTTGCCATTCACAGAAACATTATGTTCATCATCCATTAGATGGAGGTGTGTGTATGTGTAGTTCGAATCCTTCTTATAAAAACATCCTAGTATATTGAGGATACTTTGTTTGTTACAAAATAAAGGAAATAAAAAGATTTTGGGGGTTGGAGAAGCAAAATAAATGAAAACAATTTAAGAGAAAACGTTACCTTCAATTTAGGTAACTCACTTTGGTTGGAACCAAAGGACTTCTTGAAATGCTTTCTGCCTAAGGGGAAGCTTCAAGGAGGAGGAGAGGTATGTGGGGAGCTTATTTGGTCAGGGTTTGGACGAGCCAAGTGGCTTGAGAGGTGTGAGGAATGAGTAGAAGTGGTCTCCTTTTATAAGGGAGAGGAGGGGCTCTTTAGGAAAGAGTGAAAGTATTACTTTATAATATAATTATATTCGGTTTATAATGGTCCAAAAATCATTTAGGTCAAAGATAAGATGACGCATATTCTAAATAACATCAACCAATAAGAATTGTACAGGTTGTAGATAATATTTTAATCATTATAATCTTATTTATTTAAATGATTTATTAATGAGGTAAACATTGCATCATTATTGTGTCATTAATAATTTAAATTATTTGATGTCTAAAAATTATAAATAAAATATCACTATGTAGGAAATCTGTTTGGCTTTCTAATGAATATTTATAATCGAAAATCCAACATGTATAACCCTATGTAAAAATTGTTCTTCTAAAAGATGTAAGCTTATGCCATTTTTATTTTTATTTTAACTTTATTAATATAATGTGTCCCTACCACATACAAGTGGCTCCAAGGGGTCCCCAAATCGACCCAAGGATGCCCATGGTCAGGTATGTGTCCACCAATAAGTTTAGGACACGTTTTATGGTAATTTTGTATTATTATAATATTATTTTTTTAACCCTTATTTACCGGATTTACCCTTAACCATGGTAAATAAAATATTTACCTAAGTAATTATTCAAAATGTCTAAAAATTAAAGTTACCTATTTACACAATTTGGACATCCTGATTCCAAATATGGAATCCATTTTTCTAAATTCAAAACACAGAAGTGGCAGAAATTAATTTAAAATTAATTCCCGCTGTCAAAACAAAAAGCGTGTTTTTAAGAGGTAATAACTATCAAAAGATTGACACTTGTTTATGTTCGGTTTAATTGTAAAATTATGTCCAATGACCAACATTATATTAAATGGTAAAAATATATTCTAAATATACTTTAAAACCACTCAAATTCACAATTTATCACTATTAATTATTTTGATTAAAAAAGTTGTTTTTAATTAAAATTTAGTAATTTTAACTATTCATCAAAATATAAAAGTTATCCGAAAAGTACCAAAATTTCACCTTAGGCTAAATTCGATATTCCTAATCCAAAAATTAAGTCCATTTTAAAATATAAAATATATATAATTTCAAAATTTAGGTATTACTATTCATAACGGCTAGTTTGATTGGTTGTGGCGTGTGTTAAAACTCAAGGTTGCATACAACACACGCTACTATTTTATTCAAAGGAAAGAGTACCGTGGAAGCTTGGGATGTTTCATTTTAAATTTTTTTGATGTCCCAATTTATTCAGATAGTTTAAAATATTTTATTTAAAAAGGTTTCACTATTAAAAGTTGATAAAAGTGCAATACTGAAAATGAATCTGTTCTTGCATTATGACTAAGAAACTCATAATAGGGATTCTAAAATTATAAGGATTATATAAAGTTCAAAATGTAGTTAATACTATTCATGACCTCTTTTAATGGCTTTTTTTTTGTACGTCATGGTGTGATTGAACTCGGTGTTGCGTGTAGTGCAAGTTATTGAATTATTTTTAAGAAATAACACACTATGAAATCCTGGGGTGTTAGATTCTCCCCTCTTTCAATAAATTGGGTCCTCGCAATTTGAAATTGTTCTTCGAAAATAAAAGGTTGAATGTAGAAAATATATTTGTGGGAAAACCCACATCGGAAATTGGGTTACTAAAATTTAGTCTTAATATAAGGAAAAGAGAAATGAAAGGGTCACCACCAAATTATGATCTCGATTAGGAGAACATTGGTGGCAATTAGAGACATATAATTGGAGGGAAAACGTAAATATTTATAGGTAGTGATTGAGGTCATCAATCACAAACAAGTATAAAATTGAGGTCATTAAACTCATCAATCTATGATGATTTGAAATACCATCGGTCCAGTAAAACATAGGGTATTGGGATAACACATTTTTGACGTTTCAAAATATCTTAGTTGAAATCCCCCATCAAAAAATGAATTAATGAGGCCTCTATTTTAAATAAAGAGTGGAAAGTATGAAGATTACCGAATATAACACATAATAGGGTTCCATGTAGGAAAATATGGATATGGAAGAGAAATCTAACCATCAATTATCTGATGGAGAGTGGTAGAGAACATGGCTATGAAAAGGCCAACAATCCCAAAGCCATAAATTAGTGATGATTTAATGTACCATCTAGGACAACATTTTTTTTAATGTTACATTACATAAGGAAGAGGAATTCATTTATGATATTGACTAAGAACATTATGAGATATACTTAAATTTTAAGTAGATTTTCATTCTTTAATAAATTTCCACCACTAACTCAATTTTTTTTAAACGATGAGTATTCAAGAAGACTTGGTCACACTGGAAGAACTAGAATAAACTTCTATAGAATCACATGATCCATGTAGGATAAACCACATATTTACATTGTCTTTGAAGATTAATTAAAACCAAAATGGTTAGTGAATGATCTAATGATCCCCCAAAAGGATATTCATTGAGATAAATATGTACTAATCTTAATTTGTAAAATTAAACCAACAATACCCCAAAGTTAAATAGATAACATTCAATAACGAATTGTCCTTACAATCCTTTATTATAATCCAAACTAATATTGAAACCCAAAACATAGAAGAATTTGATTATGTAGTCTCCCATGTTACATTGTATCTCCAAATGACATCAAATACTCTTAAAGTCACATACTTAAAAGTGATTAACATCATCACATATTCTATGTTATAGGTTAATCATTTCCATAAATAACCCAAATCACTATAAATCAACAATAAAAACGTAGATAAAAATCCACCATTACTCTACAAATGAAACCTCATTGTATTCTATTTTCCTTGGGCATATAGTGGTCCGAACAAAATGAACATCTTCTAAAATAACATTTATCACTTAATCACCAAATCATTTTCCTATACCAAGGGTATTCATTTGATAAGACATAAGAACCCAAATCATCTTATTATTGATCAATAAAATCATTTAACAAAAAAAATAGTCACACTAACCAGGGACTTCTCGTAGTCCAGTGGTAGGCGATAAATCCCAATCGCACTTTGGTTGTGGGTTCGATTCCCACAGCTTTGTCCGACGCGATGGGTTGTCACACGGTCTACGTGTTGTCCTTTTTCAAAAACTATATTTTATAATATTACCAAAATGAGATACATTCCTCAAAATAACATAATTTAACCACAAATGTTATATCATACATTGCATTTTCATCCCAAATTATAATAACTTATAATTTTCTCAAACCCCAATGATCATATAAAACCAAATGGTTATTTATACCTATATCCACAAGAGAAGAGACAATTCTTCCTCAAATATCATTCTCACATGGCAAACTGCGGGGTTACAAATACAAGAGAAAATTATTCCAAAGTAAACCCATCAACAAGGAGTGCTAATACTTTTTAAATTTTTCTCCAACCATTTATTTCCACATAGCTTCTTCTTTGACCAAGAAAATATCCTATAGAATAGGACATTCACTCGGGTAATGGCCAGGTCCCCTACATTTACGGCAAATGACTATAAATGGACTCTTGGGACCATTTTTATCTTCTTCCATAGTACTCTTCATTTTTCTTCGGAAATTCTTCACTTTATGTCCTTCCTACCCGCACGTAAAACATTTCGTTGTCCCATTGAGACACTTTCCTGGGTGTCTCTTTCCACATTTCCTGCATGATGAAAATTGAGGTTTCTTTTCTCCATGGTCTCCATTGCTGGAGATCTTATCATTTATCACCTTTCTCTTCCTTGTTGAGTCTGGGAGTTGGTTAATATATATGTTGTTGATCATATTTTTGGAAAACTGATTTGGCATAAAGACGATATCTTTTACGCCTATCAACATTCCATTTTGTTGCTCATCGCCACCACCGTTCCCACCTTGTACATCATTCTCAAAGTCACTATGACTTCCTTGGAATCCAGCCATTGACTAAAACCAGAAAGCATTGTGTGGGTAATAGTAGTCGTAAAATCATTTAGAGATTAAAATGTCACCATATTCTCAATTTGAAACATATTAGGTTTAACCAAGGTCATTTACTCTCATCTTATGTATATATTACTTAAATCGGTTTGTAAAGAAAATGTAAATTATCCTAAGCATATCCCCCGGGAGTGTCGTAACCAATAGTGCAGCAAGGCCCGTTGTCGTGCAGCAGTTCCCGTTCGAGTCTAGCTCAAAGCGGTGTTTTCGAGTTTTACCCCTAGGTACATTTGTGCCAGAGCCGCCTCTACCTACTCGTATCCATACAGGGATGTATTGCTCGGAAAACTCACAAAATCTCTACAATATCAAAATTCTAGGAAGTTCTTTTATACTAATCCTCAAAGTTCATCTTAGGTCTACGTGCTCTAATCAGAGTTTATCTAAATCTAGCTACCAAGGTTTGTACTAAACTTCCTCTGATACCAACTGTAACGCCACGACCCTAATTACCTAGAGTCGGTGCATTATTACATAACATTGGCATGATCACGAGAAAGATCAAGTCTCGAAAGACCGATTAGTTTAGTAGCCTTGGAATAACTAGATACATCCATAAATTTTTACATTACATCATAAAAAACATCTTGTCTTCATATCCCCTCATACTATCCCTGCAGGTCATTCATAAATTACTTCTTCATAATCCTGGGAAAAAAATAAAACATTGAAAGGGGTGAGCTCAGATGCTCAGTAAGGATAACATTATAGCAGAAGCTTTCATAAATAAGCATAAACACTTAAGGCAATTTATAACTAAAACAAAAGCCTTTTAAACTTGAACTTCAGTATAAAATGGAAAAGGTAAAATGAAATAATTCCATTTACTTACTCACAGGGATATTCTACTAGTAGAATGATCACATGCAATATCAATAACCACTTTCATAATGATGGAATGCATAATTCCAGACTATCATAACCACATAGCCAAGGCCTCGTGCCAAGACTACAAATAAGATTTTGCCAAGGCCTTGTGCCAAGACACTAGTTTGTCCTATGAGACCTACCGATGCATCGAGGAGCTATAGAGGGCTCCACCCGTCACTTATTAAGTCCAATGAATTCCTCATATGAACATGTTTAAACATAACAAAAACATTCGTATTAAAAATAGCATACGAAATGTCAATACTTTTACCACAAACCATGAATGGTATAAAAACAGCACATCCACAGTCAAACATAACTCATTCGATACAATATGGAAGATTGTATTGTATCACATTAACCTCAATCAAGAATAATGAAGGATGTTGACATAGATGAAAATAATCATCAAAAATTTTTGAGAGAAATATCCCCCTTTTCTTGAAAACATTTAAAAGTCACACTATTTGTAAAGAAGCCATTTAAAAGTAGATTTTTGAATCAAAGTGTCCCATACCACATTGAAACTTTTTAAAAGGAGTTTTAATTTTTAAACTTTAATGTCCATATAAATAAATCCTTAAAACCATTTTTAAAACATGGACATTAATGAAAAAGGTTTAGATGAATAAGTCTTTAAAACATTTAAAAATGGTATTTTGGTTAGAGATTCTAACCAAAATAGACACTTGAATACAAATAATTGAGGTAATCAAAACCTTTTAATATCATGAGAATAAAGGGATTCATGATATACTATTTCAAATTACATTATATACACCACATAAAAATGATTTGGTGTATATCATCAAAGAAGTCTCAATGGAATGTAAATTGAGATGAAATCTCTCATAAAGGTTGTATCCTTAGGTTAAGGATAAATCAACGACATAATTATGTGTGATAAATATAAATACACAAAATATGATTGGATATTCAGTGTAAAACAATCAAAGGACATTCACACATATTCTTGTAAAAACAACACCAACGAATTGGATGTTTAACTCAACAAATGGAGAATGAGTTAAAATTACTCTTATCAAATTCATATCAATGACTTGAGAATTATCAATGGAGTGATTATGTGTATCAAACGTATATCCACAGGAAGGTGAGTAGAAATTATGACATAATCAAATGAATAGTGATTCCACAAATAATCTTGGAGTAATATAATCAATGAAATATGCGTAAAGCCAAATGAGTGGAAATTGAAATTTCAAATTCCCTTATCGATTAGGAAACTTACGAAACATACACCCATGAAAGAAGTATCATACCAAGATGATGTAAATACCCATAAATTAAATTATATTACACAATGAATACAATCATGGGCAGTACACATACACCACATGCAATAATTAAGTGGTGAATAATGGAAATCTCACGAAATTAAAAGTGAGATAAGAAACCCCTTACGACGTTAATCAACTGAGTCGTATGGCCAAAAGTTAATAACCACCAAATTATTTACAGAATAACATGAATATAAAGAGAATCCTGATAATATATATCAAATGGTAGTACACAATACACCACTTTCAATAATTTAGTGGCGAACAATGGAAATCTCACGGAATTGAAAGTGAGATAAGAAAATCCCTTACCACGTTAATCAACTGAGTCGTATGGCCAAAAGTTAATAACCACCAAATGATTTACAAAATAACATGAATATAATATAATCATGATAATATATATCAAATGGCAGTACACAATACACCACTTTCAATAATTTTGTGGCAAACAATGGAAATCTCACAGAATTGAAAGTGAGATAAGAAAATCCCTTACCACGTTAATCAACTGAGTCGTATGGCCAAAAGTTAATAACCACCAAATGATTTACAGAATAACATGAATATAATAGAATCATGACAATATATATCAAATGGCAGTACACAATACACCACTTTCAATAATTTTGTGGCGAACAATGGAAATCTCACAGAATTGAAAGTGAGATAAGAAAATCCCTTACCTTGAACTTTCCCTTAGTCGATGGTATGTTAACCTCCTGTATAATAATTAAAACATTTATTAAATTATACAATAATCATATACATCAATATGATATCATATATGATCTTTTAACATTGCTTTATTAATAATATCTTAGTATTATCGTCGTTTCAGGTGATAATCGATTCGTTCTTCTTAAATGTTTGGTTACATAAGACATGTTTGTAATGGATATATTATATCTTATTAATAATCAGAATGATATTAACATTATTTTTTTCCCTAAAATGAGAATAATACATGAATGGATATGATGGAGGATGGATCTCATCGTGTTCGTGGAGACGGTAGTCCGTACATACGCACGAACGCTACTTCCATTTAATTTTTCATTTCAAAAGAATTGAATCCAAATGATACATAGGTATATTATTATTCCAGTATAATATAATATTTTATATATGTTACTTATGTACATTAACACCATTCTTTATATGTTCCATGTGTGGTATGAACGAGTCATATCATTTTAAGGGGGCGGTAGTCCGCACTTCCTCAAATGAAATTATCGTACGTATATACAACATGAAACGAATAATGGTATGAAATAAAATGGAATTACAGAAGGTTATATATAAAATATGTATCATTAATATCACACTTAATTACAGTTCCATAATAATGGCCACCATGAGAGTCGGTAAGATGTATTTGAACAATCATCGTTTCGTGAGGCGTTAGTTTTCCATTCACAGAAACATTATGTTCATCATCCATTATATGGAGGTGTGTGTATGTGTAGTTCGAATCCTTCTTATAAAAACATCCTAGTATATTTAGGATACATTTGTTGTTACAAAATAAAGGAAATAAAAAAGAGTTTGGGGGTTGGAGAAGCAAAATAAATGAAAACAATTTAAGAGAAAACGTTACCTTTAATTTAGGTAACTCACTTTGGTTGGAACCAAAGGACTTCTTGAAATGCTTTCTGCCTAAGGGGAAGCTTCAAGGAGGAGGAGAGGGGTGTGGGGAGCTTATTTGGGCAGGGTTTGGATGAGCCAAGAGGCTTGAGAGGTGTGAGGAATGAGTAGAAGTGGTCTCCTTTTATAAGGGAGAGGAGGGGCTCTTTAAGAAAGAGTGAAAGTATTACTTTATAATATAATTATATTCGGTTTATAATGGTCCAGAAATCATTTAGGTCTAAGATAAGATGACTAATGTTCTAAATAACATCAACCAATAAGAATTGGATAGGTTTTAGATAATATTTTAATCATTATAATCTTATTTATTTAAATGATTTATTAATGAGGTAAACATTGCATCATTATTGTGTCATTAATAATTTAAATTATTTGATGTCTAAAAATTATAAATAAAATATCATTTTGTAGGAACTCTTTTTATATTTCTAATGAATATTTATAATCGAAAATCCAACATGTATAACCCTATGTAAAAATTGTTCTTCTAAAAGATGTAAGCTTATGCCATTTTTATTTTTATTTTAACTTTATTAATATAATGTGTCCCTACCACATACAAGTGGCTCCAAGGGGTCCCCAAATCGACCCAAGGATGCCCATGGTCGGGTATGTGTCCACCAATAAGGTTAGGACACGTTTTAGGGTAATTTTGTATTATTATAATATTATTTTTTTAACCCTTATTTACCGGATTTACCCTTAACCATGGTAAATAAAATATTTACCACAGTAATTATTCAAAATGTCTAAAAATAAAAGTTACCTATTTACACAATTTGGACATCCTGATTCCAAATATGGAATCCATTTTTCTAAATTTAAAACACATAAGTGGCAGAAATTAATTTAAAATTAATTCCCGCTGTCAAAACAAAAAGCGTGTTTTTAAGAGGTAATAACTATCAAAAGATTGACACTTGTTTATGTTCGGTTTAATTGTAAAATTATGTCCAATGACCAACATTATTTTAAATGGTAAAAATATATTCTAAATATACTTTAAAACCACTCAAATTCACAATTTATCACTATTAATTATTTTGATTAAAAAAGTTGTTTTTAATTAAAATTTAGTAATTTTCATTATTCATCAAAATATGAAAGTTATCCGAAAAATACCAAAATTTCACCTTAGGCTAAATTCGATATTCCGAATCCAAAAATTAAGTCCATTTTAAAATATAAAATATATATAATTTCAAAATTTAGGTATTACTATTCATAACGGCTAGTTTGATTGGTTGTGGCGTGTGTTAAAACTCAAGGTTGCGTACAACACACGCTACTATTTTATTCAAAGGAAAGCGTACCGTGGAAGATTGGGATGTTTCATTTTAAATTTTTTTGATGTCCCAATTTATTCATATAGTTTAAAATATTTTATTTAAAAAGGTTTCACTATTAAAAGTTGATAAAAGTGCAATACTGAAAATGAATCTGTTCATGCATTATGACTAAGAAACTCATAATAGGGATTCTAAAATTATAAGGATTATATAAAGTTCAAAATGTAGTTAATACTATTCATGACCTCTTTTAATGGCTTTTTTTTGTACGTCATGGTGTGATTGAACTCGGTGTTGCGTGTAGTTCAAGTTATTGAATTATTTTTAAGAAATAACACACTATGAAATCCTGGGGTGTTACACTTGCCACTTTGAACATGAATAAATTATAGTAAAAAAGTCACATCATACAGTAAGTGCATCACCCAATGGTGAAATTTTATTCAACTGTAACAATAGACACTAAGAACAATAATTCCAACTATGGGTACTTGGTTTTCCCCCATACATGGGTTTGCTACTCCAAATCGTGAGCTCATTACAAAGACTCGACATATCCTAATCTCTTATCTTCCATCCCCAAATAATAAGATCAATGATAATAACTTCTCTAATATAACTTTGTAACATTCCTGACTCAAGAGCCACTAAGATGGTTCCCCTATCTGAGTCACCACATGAACTCAAGCGCACCACCATGTACTCTAGAGGTCATCAACTAGTATCGAGGATCTAATAGATCATGTAGGGAGACTATAAACTCTTTTTTGAGAGTAATAAATAGAAAATAAAATATTAAATAAAGGAAAAATAAATAATAATCCTGAGACATCCATTACCAAATCATTTCCCAAATAGGGTACAAAAATTACCAAACAATAAATATACCTTTTCATGCTAACAATGTTAAAAGTAAAAAAACCAAAATAAATACAAGCATAAAAATCACAAAAATGTTTCATAAATCCATTTCTAGATCCTCATCAATGAACTTCACAATCCCAACTCAACTCCCTAGAAAAGTTACCTTTCCCTTTTCCTAATCTACATCCACGAATTATGCTCGAGTACCCAATGTTGGCTCAAGCAGGGTGTGAAAAAAAAATGATTAGGGAACTATAGCATCCAGCCTGTTTATCACATAAACTTTCATTACATTTTACAAAACCGAGGATCTTTAAGGGTTAGTGTCTTGGAAACCAGGAACTTTAAACATGAAAACATAAAACATTCTTCTAAAACACTTGAAAGGCTTCTCCTCATGTTCATCCTACTTTCATTACTGCATCACATAACCTGGGGACATACATCAAAAGAAAGGGTGAGCAAAAAGCCCAGTAAGGGAAACAAGAGAAACATTTTACATGTGAACTTGAGATACTTCAATAAGGTCATGAAAAGAACTTTAAGGCGTGAGAATGAAATCATGAGGCATATCATAATAAAAATAACATTTTCATAACTTGAAGATGTGGCTACATCATTTAACATAGACAATCATGAACATATCACCAAGGTCCATCTCCAAGGTGTCATTTGAAAATTACCAAGGTTATTCACCAAGGTATCGTGAAAATTGTAATCTCTAGTGGTTACATCATTACCCAATGCATTGGAGCACTATCAGGGCGTACCCTTAAATTTGCCTTTATTATCATGTGAGCCACATATATCATCATAAAACATTTCATAAATAACCCATATATCTTAAAATAAATGGGTTTCATTTCATAATCATAACGTTAAAAAAACTGCTTTAAAGACATGATCCTTACGTCACTTTAAAACCCACAGAAAAGGAAGGTGGGTCTCATGTATGTAAATCCCAGAATTTAAAATAGAACATCTTGGTATATATGTGAATACACCTTTAGAAGAAAGATCTTTGAGTATTCACTTAATAATATAAAAGAACATTATAAAAAGAGAGAGACATTTTGAGACGGAAATTCTGCAGCATAACGGATATGTTACGAGGTTTTAGAAGACATTAAAAAGAGAGGGAAAATGGGTCAAACATTCATAAATGACCCATAAAACAGTATATGGACAGAATAAGAAGGATACATGATCATGGTAATGAAATTTCAAGGACATACCAATTGAAATTAAAAACATGAAAGGAAGACATAAATTAGATTTCTCTTATGAAAGTTCGGTAGCCTAACAGCGTTACTTAAACTTCAACAAAAAAGATTTGAAAAGATCAAATAGGGTCTCTAATCATGTGAAAATAAGAGTTAAGTATGATAGATATAGAGATAATGCCCCAAAATAATTAAAAAATAACTTGAAAGACTTGACATGAAAGTAGAACTTTGAAAAGAATGAGAAGGGGGAAAGAATCCCCTAAAAATTCGGCAGCCTAACGGCGCCACTTCAAACGTCAAAATACTGAATTGAAGAGATCAAATGGGGTCTCTAATCATATGAAAATAAGAGTCCAGTATGATAGATATAGATATCATACCCCAACATAACAAAAAGGAACTTGAAGGAATTGACATGAAAGTAGAACTTCAAAACGAGAAGGGTGAAGAACCACTTAAAAATTCGGCAGCCTAACGGCGCCACATAAAACTTTAAAATACTGAATTGAAGAGATCAAATGGGGTCTCTCAACATATGAACATAAGAGTCCAGTATGATAGATATAGAGATCATACCCCAACATAACAAAAAGTAACTTGAAGGAATTGACATGAAAGTAGAACACCAAAACGAGAAAGGTGAAGAACCACTTAAAAATTCGGCAGCCTAACAGCGCCACTTAAAACATCAAAATTCTGAATTTAAGAGATAAAATAGGGTCTCTCATAATATTAAAATAAGATTACAGTATGATAGATATAGATATAATACCCCAACATAACAAAAAGGAACTTGAAATGCTTTACATGAAAATAGATCTTGAAAAATGAGAAGGGAGAAAGAATCCGTTACAAAAATTTCGGTAGCCTAACGGCGCCACTTAAAACATCATAAAACGAAATAATGAGAGTAAGATGGGATCTATCATTATATAAACATAAAAAGGGCAGTAAGAGGAGTATAAAAGAACATCCTGCAACATCAGAACATGTTGCATAAAAGGAATGACATAAAAGAGATTACTTGAAATGAAAGAGAGAGGTCGGATCCCTTACCTTAAAACATAACTCTTAAAACTCAATGGTTGGGACCTTGAGGGCTTGGGGGCACCATGGGAGGACTTCTTGGGAGGTAATGAGACCAATAATTCGTTGGGGGAGAGTGGGGAGTCCAATGGATGAGAGGATGGCTTGGTATTTATAGGGAAAGTGAGGGGACAAGGCATTAATGTCCAAGGGACACCTCATTAGTGGTTTTGGCAAAACCATGGGCTTGCCCATGGTATTGGCCCATGGTATTGGCCACTTGGGACACCTCATACCTTATATTACTATTCATAAGTCGACCATATTGATTACATACTTAATACATCATTTAATGATGTCATTAGACACCCGTAACTTAAAAACTGTATTTTCACTATTCATCGAAAATTCACCTTTCTCATAATAATCCCAAAATTTCTCCTTAACCAAATATCAATGCTCTGATTAAAAATATGAACTCCATTTTATAAAAATATTTTTCTAAATATTTTTAATTTAATTTTTAAATTAAAACACTATTCACCGAAAATTCATTTTTTCAGAAAAAACCCCAAAAATTACCATAGCATAATATCGGTGCTCTGGGTTCAAAAACGAAATCCGTTTTATAAAAATAATTTTCTAAATATTTTTAATTAGATTTTTAATTAAAATACACTATTCACCCGAAAAAACTAATACTTGAATAATAATTTATGAAACTGTTATTTAACCATTTTATTGAATCACATTACTTAATCCAGGTGCCTAGATTATATTAATACTTTTTTAAGTGAGATTACTAATCCATTTGGACACATTACTAATCCTAATCATAAAATCACTATTCATAATTTACTATTCATCAAAAATCAAGTTGATCTTATTAGACTCTAAATTTCGTACTAAACATAATTGTAGATGACCATTTTTTGAAAATCATTACACATTTTTAATTATTTAAGGTTTACATAAACATTTTTAAAATATCCATTTTCTAAAATTCATCAAAAAATATGCATACTATATTTATCCAGTCATTTAAAAATTCATAAACTTCATCATAATAAGAAATCCCAATTTTTATTTAAAACAAAGGATTACACAAGGCAGTTACGGTCTCCTTACATAGCCCCTTATCACACCTCCATATGACCTAAGTGTAAGGTGTTCTAAGGTGAGAGAATCCGAGGGAGGCTCGGCCAACATCGCACGAGTAGTAATTTCTATCAGTTTGAACTTCTCGCAAAGGCGATTCCTTTCTAGCTTTACACAATGAAGTTCGGCTTGGGTTTGGTCCAGAGCAAATCCCAGTGGTGCTACCTCCTTCCCGAGTTCTGTTAGATGGGCTTCGATCGTTCGAAGACTATTGGGTGAGGCCATCGAATCTTATTTCTATACTAATTAACCAAGATTACTTGTATTCAGAGACAATAATCAAAACATTTTGTTCACAGCGGTCATATTGACCGATGGTCATATAACAGTCAGAACCCAATGGTCTCATTTTAATTATAATCATGTTTATCAAATAAAACATTTTTGTTGAGTATAAAAATAAAATAAAATAACACATGAAATTGGGAAATAAGATTTATTCAAAATTTCGGGCCGTTACAATCTTCTCCCCTTAAGAAATTGAATCCTCGCAATTTTAAAAATTGGGTTTTGAAATTTCATTGAAAGTCCCACATCATAAAAAGAGTCAGTGACACCATTACATTAAAAGAAAGAAAAGGAAGTACAAAGGCCACCCGAGTTTACTCATACTAGGATTCCATGTAGGAAACAGGGACATGGAGGAGAAAACAAAGGGTCACGTCCTAAAGGAGAGTGATAAAAAACATGATTAGGAGGAAGTTAACCACCAGAAAATCCCAAAAATATGATGTGTGAAAGCGGTCTTTGATTACCTAGTAGGAAACGTAAACCAACAACGTTTTTGTTTTACCCTCCTTTTCATAATTTTGAGGAATTCATTTACAACATAAAACAAAAACATAAGAAAATATACCTATCTTCATGTAGAGTTTCATCCTTTAATAAGTTTCTACCCAAAACTAATCTTTTCTCCAAACTATGAGCATTCAAAACTACTTGGTCTCATCAAAACACAAGAATCATCTTCATAATCCACAAAAGATTAACTATATATTTCTTCTATCTTTAAACATTATCCAAAAAACAGAAAGGGTAAGGTAAAACACCTCTTCAAAAAGAAAGAATCTCATAGGAATGGAAACTACTTTTAAATCATCAAAGTTCCATCGTACTACCCATAGTTCATCATTGACCATTCCATAAATAACAGTCATTAAGATTACTCAAAATAAACCAAGCTAATATTGAAACCCAAATACAAGAAGGATTTGATAACATAGTCTTCCAAAATAAACTTCATTGTTCATCTCTAAACAACATCAACCACTCCTAAAAAGTATCTAACCTAAACATATTTTACCCAAGAAAGGTTAATCATTCCCATAAGTAACCTAAATTACTATAATTCCACCTTAAATTTATCGATTCTTCAAAATATAAGTCAACCATACTCTTCAATGAAAATACCGTAGGAATCTATTTACCTCGATCATATAGGGTCCCCAAAATAGTGAACATCTTCCAAAATAATAATCATATTTTAATCCCCTAATAATCCATGTCATATTAATACGACAATCGCCGTATTTCCTATCACATTGTTTGTTTGGACATGTTCTTCCATTTCCCACCATTAACTAAGAAGAGAAAGCATAATTAGGGGCTTAAGTACTTAGCCAATAATCATGAAAAGGAACTGAAAGAATATAAGGATAACTTGTAGAAGAAAAGTATACCCTAACTTGTGATCCCCTAGGTTCCCATCTAGGTTATCCATGATAATATATTCTTATGTGAATCTTTATTTTATTTTATCTTTGTTCCTTTAACAATGGTTCATTCTAAGCTTATGAATTTACCAAAGCATATCCCCCGGGAGTGTCTTAACCAAGAGTGCAGCAAGGCCCGTTGTCGTGTACCAGTTCCCGTTCGAGTCTAGCTCAAAGCGGTGTTTTCGGGTTTTACCCCTATGTACATCTGTTCCAGAGCCACCTCTACCTGTTCGTATCCAGATAGAGATGTATTTTCTTGGCAACCCCTTACTCAATACTCACCAAAATACTAGGAAGATTTCCTATATATAAGCTTTTCTATAGGATTATTCCTAAAGTTTTCATATCCTAATTTCCACAAATAACTAAACCTCCCTTTGATACCAACTATAGCATCCATCCTCTTTATCACATAAATTTTCATTACATTTTACAAAACCGAGGATCTTTAAGGTTTAGTGTTTTGGAAACCAGGAACTTTAAACATGAAAACATAAAACATTATTCTAAAATACTTGAAAGGCTTATCCTCATGTTCATCCTAGGTTCATTACTGCATCACATAACCTGGGGACATACATCAAAATAAAGGGTGAGAAAAAATCCCAGTAAGGGAAACAAGAGAAACATTTTACATGTGAACTTGAGATACTTCAATAAGGTCATGAAAAGAACTTTAAGGCATGAGAATGAAATCATGAGGTATATCATAATAAAAATAACATTTTCATAACTTGAAGATGTGGCTACATCATTTAACATAGAAAATCATGAACATATCACCAAGGTCCATCCCCAAGGTGCCATTTGAAAATTACCAAGGTTATTCACCAAGGTATCGTGAAAATTGTAATCTCTAGTGGTTACATCATTACCCAATGCATTGGAGCGCTATCAGGGCGCACCCTTAAATTTTCCTTTATTATCATGTGAGCCACATATATCATCATCAAAAATTTCATAAATAACCCATATAGCTTAAAATAAATGGGTTTCATTTCATAATCATAATGTTAAAAAAAACTGCTTTAAAGACATGATCCTTACGTCACTTTAAAACCCACAGAAAAGGAAGGTGGGTCTCATGTATGTAAATCCCAGAATTTAAAATAGAACATTTTGGTATATATGTTAATACCCCTTTAGAAGAAATAGCTTTGAGTATTTACTTAATAATATAAAAGAACTTTAGAAAAAGAGAGAGACATTTTGAGACGGAAATTCTGCAGCATAATGGCTATGTTAAGAGGTTTTAGAATACATTAAAAAAGAGAGGGAAAATGGGTCAAACATTCATAAATGACCCATAAAAAGTAGATGGACAGAATAAGAAGGATACATGATCCTGGTAATGAAATTGCAATGACATACCATTTGAAATGAAAAACATGAAAGGAAGACAAAAATTAGATTTCTCTTATGAATGTTCGGCAGCCTAACAGTGTTACTTAAACTTCAAAAAAATGATTTGAAAAGATAAAATAGGGTCTCTCATCATGTGAAAATAAGAGTTCAGTATGATATATATAGAGATAATTCCCCAATATAATTAAAAAGGAACTTGAAAGACTTGACATGAAAGTAGAACTTTGAAAAGATTGAGAAGGGTGAAAGAATCCCCTAAAAATTTGGCAGCCTAACGACGCCACTTCAAACTTCAAAATACTGAATTGAAGAGATCAAATGGGGTCTCTCATAATATGAACATAAGAGTCCATTATGATAGATATAGAGATCATACCCCAACATAACAAAAAGGAACTTGAAAGAATTGACATGAAAGTAGAACTTCCAAACGAGAAGGGTGAAGAACCACTTAAAAATTAGGCAGCCTAACGGCGCCACTTAAAACTTCAAAATACTGAATTGAAGAGATCAAATGGGGTCTCTCATCATATGAACATAAGAGTCCAGTATTATAGATATAGAGATCATACCCCAACATAAAAAAAGAAACTTGAAGGAATTGACATGAAAGTAGTACATCAAAACGAGAAGGGTGAAGAACCACTTAAAAATTCGGCAGCCTAACGACGCCACTTAAAACGTCAAAATACTGAATTGAAGAGATCAAATGGGGTCTCTCATCATATGAACATAAGAGTACAGTATGATAGATATATATGTCATACCCCAACATAACAAAAAGGAACTTGAAATACTTTACATGAAAATAGATCTTGAAAAATGAGAAGGGAGAAAGAATCCGTTACAAAAATTTCGGCAGCCTAACGGCTCCACTTAAAACTTCATAAAACGAAATAATGAGAGTAAGAGGGGATCTATCATTATATAAACATAAAAAGTGCATGAAGAGAAGTATATAAAAGAACATCCTCCAACATCATAACATGTAGCATAAAAGGAATGACATAAAAGAGATTACTTGAAATGAATGAGAGAGGTCGGATCCCTTACCTTATAACATAACTCTTAAAAATCAAAGGTTGGGACCTTGAGGGCTTGGGGGAACCATGGGAGGACTCCTTCGGAGGTAATGAGACCAAGAATTCGTTGGGGGAGAGTGGGGAGTCGAATGGATGAGAGGATGGCTTGGTATTTATAGGGAAAGTGAGGGGACAAGGCATTAATGGCCAAGGGACACCTCATTAGTGGTTTTGGAAAAACCATGGGCTTGCCCATGGTATTTTCCCATGGTATTGGCCACTTGGGACACCTCATACCTTATATTTCTATTAATAAGTCGACCATATTGATTACATACATAATACATCATTTAATGATGTCATTAGACACCCGTAACTTAAAAACTGTATTTTCACTATTCATCGAAAATTCAACTTTCTCATAATAATCCCAAAATTTCACCTTAACCAAATATCAACGCTCTGATTACAAATATGAACTCCATTTTATAAAAATAATTTTCAAAATATATTTAATTTAATTTTTAAATAAAAACACTATTCACCGAAAATTCATTTTTTTAGAAAAAACCCCAAAAATTACCATAGCATAATATTGGTGCTCTGGGTTCAAAAATGAAATCCGTTTTATAAAAATAATTTTCTAAATATTTTTAATTAGATTTTTAATTAAAAAACACTATAAACCCGAAAAAAACTAATACTTGAATAATAATTTATGAAACTGTTATTTAACCATTTTATTGAATCACATTACTTAATCCAGGTGCCTAGATTATATTAATACTTTCTTTAAGTGAGATTACTAATCCATTTGGACACATTACTAATCCTAATCATAAAATCACTATTCATAATTTACTATTCATCAAAAATCAAGTTGATCTTATTAGACTCTAAATTTCGTACTAAACATAATTGTAGATGACCATTTTTTGAAAATCATTACACATTTTTAATTATTTAAGGTTTACATAAACATTTTTAAAATATCCATTTTCTAAAAGTCATCAAAAAATATGCATACTATATTTATCCAATCATTTAAAAATTCATAAACTTCATCATAATAAGAAATCCCAATTTTTATTTAAAACAAAGGATTACACAAGGCAGTTACGGTCTCCTTACATAGCCCCTTATCACACCACCATAGGACCTAAGTGTAAGGTGTGATAAGGTGAGAGAATCTGAGGGAGGCTCGGCCAACATCGCACGAGTAGTAATTTCTATCAGTTTGAACTTCTCACAAAGGCAATTCCATTCTAGCTTCACACGATGATGTTCAGCTTGGGTTTGGTCCAGAGCAAAGCCCAGTTGTGCTACCTCCTTCCCGAGTTCTGTTAGATGGGCTTCGATCGGTCCGAGACTACTGGGTGAGGCCATCGAATCTTCTTTCTATACTAATTAACCAAGATTACTTGTATTTAGAGACAATAATCAAAACATTTTGTTCACAACGATCATATTGACTGATGGTCATATAACAGTCAGAACCCAATGGTCTCATTTTAATTATAATCATGTTTATCAAATAAAACATTTTTGTTGAGTATACAAATAAAATAAAATAACACATTAAATTGGGAAACAAGATTTATTCAAAATTTCGGGCCGTTACAGGAACCACCAACAGTGTCCATAAAATATCTAGTCAAAACAGATAGTGAATGGAAAAAAAATTATACAAAATACGACCTGGTTCATTACATAAAAATATTTACTTAAACCATTTTAATCACATAATTCAAATTCCTCACTTGTTCCATTGTTTAGGAATTTACATCATTTTCACAATGTCCTATGCTGGTAAAATTATTATGCATATGTGAAAAAATTCAAGTTCCCAATCTCACTAGGGTAAACATTACATTAACAGCATAACATCCTTACCTTGGATCCTTGGTCAATGTAGTCTCACAAAATAAAATTGTTAGGAGCATAGATCCCCATTACTCTTTCCTAACCTGTGTATTGTTGGGTGGGGTTTAGAGCCTCAGTCTTTCCCAACTCGTGGGAGAAGATCCTCAAGTCCAATTCCCCATGATTAACAAGACATGAGAAAATTATTATTTATCTTTTTACCACAATAAATACATCATCAAACATAAATAAACAATGCACATAAAATTCACATTTCATAATTCATTCAATACATAAATCATGTTCATGTTATAACCAATTAGCACATTTACCATTTACCTTCTATAGCTCATTTATCCAATTTTCTCTTTTTATACCTTTACCCATTTAGCATTATACACAATTCCCATACACTATCCTATTTAACATTTTCATCAATTCCCATACGTTAACCAATTTATCCCACTCATCAAATCAAATTATTTAATCAACTTTCAAATTTCCATTGCAATTCCATATGCCATTGGCACATTCACATTAATCAATTTACCCAGTTTTTGCCTCATGCCGAAGAATCCCTTATACAATTATCAATGACTAGAAAAAAGTACTATTGTTGCCTATTAATGGTTTAAACTAACATGTAAACATGTTCATAATGGGCTCTATATCATCTCAAGTTAATACTAGGCTTAAAATCACAATTCTCTAAGTCATGGAATTCCGGCACACCCCATGGGTGGCCCTAAATCCTTTTAATCAACCTAAACACCCTCCATGAGGATCATGAGGGGTTCAATTTTTCATGTATCGGACCATTTTACCAAATATTAATAAAGGAATCAATTCACAACAAGAGGGAATAGAATTCACAACCATGTATTAAAAAATCAACATCAAGACTATGGGATATAACATTTAGAACACCTACCTTGAATCCAAAGATGAACACACCCTTAACCTTATCCTTAAATCCAGATTCAAGAACCCTTTGAATCCCTAACCTATGATCGGCCAAAAAAGAGATTTTATGGATTCAAAAGAATAAGAAAAAAACCAAAATTTCTAATCTGGAAAAGAGATCCAAGAGGAGGGTTATTCATACATGGAGCTTCGATATGAAACCAACGACACTCCAAATGGATTAGAATAAAAAGAGATTGATCCTTAAGAATCACGGGGGAGTTTTGTTCAGTAGTAGGTCTAGAGGAGGAAAAAATGGGGAGAAAATTTGATGAGTATCTTAAAATACCAAGGGGAAATTTGTTATTTTTCACATTTTAATGGGGTGCACGGTTTTGCTGCAATGTTTTTAAAAAAAATGCACCAATTGTGCACCATCCTATTTCCAAGAGGGGACATGTTTCATGGTTACCTAGAGATATCACATAGTTCGAAAAACCTGTGTGCCAACCATGCAGAATTCAAATTTCTAGGCCTACATGGTCTGGCTCTCCCTATTGCACAATTTACCTAACTATGTACCCCTCCTTTGGTCAAGTATGGTTTGGATGCATGGTTATCTCTATCCTTCTCAAAACTGCACCGCTTGCACTATATGGAAATATTACCCTTTATTTCATGTCTTGAACCATCGAAACTCCCCGAAACCTACTCATACATCTAGTAAACATTCTATTTGAAAAAATTAAGTTATTTAAACAAAATTTTAAACAAGTACATACCTCCATGAAGTCTGGGATATTACACCTCATCCGGAAGAGAAATTTAAATAGATGTTGAATAACTTCTGATGGTGTTGAATTCATTGATGTGATCTACAAAAATTCACACCTCATCTATTTTCAGATTGAATAATCATCTCATCAAGTTCATGTTTTTCATACTAAAGTCTTATTCTACATATTTGTGAGAGATTTCATCAGCAAAATCATTTTCTTGTCCTATGTTATGTTTAATTCAATGTTTTAGTCCAATGTAAGGAAGAAAACTCATAGAACCATTCAATCTAGTATATCACACTCCTACCACTCCATGCCCATTGAATTTAAACCGAGAAGCATAAAATGAATTTTTATTATGGTAAAGATAGAATTCTATATTTATCCTTCAATAGATTAAGTGAGTTACATAAAATCATTCAATATTAACCTTTATTTCTTCCATATCCATCATTTAATTAAATAAATCTGAAATTGTCATTTGATACTAACGGTTGTAAAAGCACCGCCAGTTGTAGTGACAAAACATCTTTTCAGTTGAAGAAAAGTTATGAAAAATGAAGAGGAAGAAAACAAAATAATATATTTATAAGGTTCCTGAATAATTCATATGTCCACAGAGAGGAATAATTTCACAAGTTCTAGGAGAAACAAATAAATACATATCTTAAAGTTACACAAACAGAAAAACTATCCCAAAATGGTATAATGAAGAATATAATGTACCATGCAATCAACCACACAAAACGTATGCATCACTATAGTGTCACGACCACCCATGTCCAAGATGCTATAGTGGATCTCATATGGAAGTACTCTGAGCTTCACTATCACAGTCTCCAAAGTCCTCACTATTGTAGCTCTGTAATGCCCTGACCCTAGTTTCCCAGAGTCAGTGCATTATTACATAACATTGGCATGATCACAAAAGATCAAGTCTCGAAAGAATGATTATTTTAGTAGACTTTGAAACAATAGATATATTCATATGTCTTACATTACATCATAAAGTGAGAAGAAATAAAACAAAATCTTGTCTTCATATCTCCTCATACAATCCCTGCAGGTCATTCATAAAATACTTCTTCACATCTTGGGAAAATAAAACATTGAAAGGGGTGAGCTCAGATGCTTAGTAAGGATAACAATATAGCGGAAACTTTCATAAACAAACATAAAACATTAAGTTAATGTATATATAAAACAAAAGAATTTTAAACTTGAAATTAAGTATAATATAGCAAAGATAAAAGGAAATAAATCCATTTACTTATTAACAAGGATATTCAACTAGTCGAATAATCACATGCAATATCAATAACCACTTTCATAATGATTTAATGCATAATGCCAGACTATCATAACCACATAGTCAAGGTTTTGTTCCAAGACTAAAAATATGATTTTGTCAAGGCCTTATTACAAGACACTAGATTGTCTCATGAGACCAACCGATGCATTGAGGATCTATATCGAGCTCCACCCATCACTTATTATGTCCAATGCATTCCTTATATGAACAGGTTTAAACATAACATAAACATTTGTATTAAAACTAGTATATGAAATGTAAATACATTCTCCATAAATAACGAATGGTATAAAAAAACACATATATAGTAAAAAATATCACAAAACCTTCAATACTATATGCATGTTTTGTATCGTTATAAATCAACTTCAAATAAGCTTAAAATCCATCGAAGGATGTTGACATAGAAGAAATCAAAACTATTCATGATAAATATCTCTTTTTTCAAAATCATTTAAAAGTCACATAATTATAAAATAATACATTTACATTTTAAAATATTGTTATAAGATTTTAAGGGAAGATTTGATGATTTTATAATGGTGTAAAATAACCACACTCGTCGTATAAGTTAAAAAAGACATTCTTACCTTAATTTTGTCAAAAAGGTTAAAAAGGTCCTTGTTTGAAAAAAGATGGAAAGATTCCTTTATTAAATTCTTATAAAAAGTCAAAAAAGGGTATAAATGACTTTAACCCATATTCTGTAAAATATTAAGAATGTTTTGAAATACATTTTTAAGAAACATGGATGTGTATGATAAAGAGGTCCCAATAGATAATTACGTATAAACACCCTCAGATAATGAAGAGATTGTGAAATAAACCCTTACCTTGTACTTTTCCTTGGTCGAGGGTTGGTTTAACTCCTGTATAATGGTTAAATAATTGTTATTAAATTACTCAAGAATCATATACATTAATATGATATCATATATGACCTTTTAACATTGCATTGTTAATAATATCTTAGTATTATCGTAGTTCCGGGTGTTAACTGTTTCATTTTTCTTTATATGGTTTGTTACCTAAGATGTGTTTTTATGGATAGTTTGTACCTTATTCATATCCAGAATGATATAAAGTTCTTAAACATTACTTTTAATCATCAAATAAAAATTATTCTTGAATGGATATGATGAGGAATGAATCTCATCGTGTTTGTGGAGACGGTAGTCCGTACGTACGCACGAGCGACAATATCATTATTTTGATATTGCAATTGTATATAATTGGATGTTATATCATATATAAAGAATAATTATAATGTTATATTTTTTATTTTTTCAATTACACATCATTATCATACTCATCCAAATAATAATTGTTTGAATAATAATTACACCACGACGTGCAGACGGTAAGCCGTACGTACGCACGTATGGTGACATGTCATTCAAAGGATGGATAGAATACTTAATATAGTTGTAACTAATTTATAGTAAAATCCAATTATATAGAAGATACTGAATTTATTATTTTATAATTTAAATAACAAAGAAATAAGAAGTGGAAGAAGAAAGGAACTTGAAAAAGGATGGTGAAAATATTACCTCTTCTTCGGGTTCTTCCTATTGATTTGATCAAAAGGGATCTATAGGTTGGCTTTATGATCAAACTAAGGCCACTAGGTTTAATTTAGGGAATTTGGGAGGATATTTGGGTGAGTTTTGGCCGATCCAAATGGATTTTAATGTGTGAAATTGAGAGAAGGGGGAGTTCCCTTTTATAAGAGGGGTGAGGGAAACCTTAGAAAAAGCTAGAAATATTATTTTATAATAAATTAATATTCAATTTATAATGGTTCCAAACTGATTTATTTTGAGGATAAGGTGGGTATGGGTCAAAAAAACTCAACCTAATAGTTTTTAGAAAGGTTTGGTTCATTTTATTAACCTTATCATTTAGTTTTAACTCTTAGTTAATTAGTTTGACATTTACCATGTCTCTTTGTATTTTTATATTATATGGTTAATAAACTTTCAATAAACTTTCAAGAGACCTCCAAGTGGTCCATTAATAATACACCTAACATTATATAAGTTCTTTGTCCGAACCATAGATGTTTAGGAATAGAATATCAATTAATAATATAATATTGTTTTTGACAACTCATTTATGTCAATTTTGACCCTATTTAATAATTTATTTTTCTTAAAGTCTTAAAAATTTTATTAATTCGAAAAAAAATCATTAAATAAATCCTAATATGTCATATTAACCAATAAAATTTGTGGATGTCATCAAAATTTTCAAATTATATTTTTTTAACATTTATAATACTAATTATTTGATTCTTTCATTAATAAGGAAAATACTGCATCATTATTGTGTTATAAATAAATTTAATTATTAAATGTCTTCAAATTATAAAAAAAATAATATAATGTAGGAATTATTTTTATATTTCTAATTAATATTTATAGTCTAAAATATAACATATATAACCCTATGTAAAAATTGTTTTTCTAAAAGATATATGCTTATGCCATTTTTGTATTTACTTAAATTTAATTAATTTAAAGTGTCCTTATCACCTACAAGTGGGTCCATGGGGTCCGAAAATCAACCCAAAGATTACCATGGTCGGAAATGTATCCAAAAATAGGGTTAGGAAATGTTTAGGGTAAATTAATATTATTATAATATTATTATTTTACCCTTATTTACCGAATTTACCCTTTAACCATTGTAAATAAAATATTTACCGAAGTAATTATTCAAAATGACTAAAAATAAGAGTTACCTATTAAAAAAATATGGAAATACTGATTCTAAATATGGAATCCGTTTTCCCAAATTTAAGACACATAAGTGGCAGAAATTAATTTAAAATTAATTCCTGCTGTCAAAATAAAAAGCATGTTTTTAAGAAATAATGACTATCAAAAGATTGACACTTGATTATGTATGGTTTAAATGTGTAATTACGTCCAATGACCAAAATTGTATTAAATGGTAAAAATATATTATAAATATACTTTAAAACCACTCAAATTCAGAATTTATCACTATTAATTATTTCGATTAAAAAATTTGTTTTTAATTAAAATTTAATCATTTTCACTATTCATCAAAATATGAAAGTTATCATAAAAGTACCAAAATTTCACTCTAAGCTAATTTAAGTATTCCGAATCCAAAAATAAATTCCATTTTCAAAGATAAAATTTATAAAATTTCAAAAAGTGTGTATTACTATTCACAATGGATAGTTCGATTGGTTGTGGTGTGTGTTAGAACTCGAAGTTCCGTACAACACACGCTATTGTATTATTCAAAGAGAAGCATATCATGGAAGCTTGGGGTGTTACATTCTCCCCTCTTTCAAATATTTTCATCCTTGAAATTTTTATAATATTAATGAACACAAATATTGGGGTTGTTCTTCATCATAATTTCCTCGAGTTCCCATGTTTCCTCTTCCATCTTATAGTTTCTCCATAGAACTTTTACCAGACGAGTCGTCTGGTTTCTCAACACTTGTTCTCTGGTATCAAGAATCCTGACGGGCTTTTCACAATAAGATAGATGGGGTTCCAGTTCAACTTCCTCATAGGTGAGTACATGCGTTGGGTCAGGCATGTATTTTCTCAACAGTGATACGTTGAACACATCGTGAACTTTGGAGAGACTTGGTGGCATCGCCAAACAGTAAGCTACAACCCAAATTTGTTCTCGAATTTTGAAAGGTCCTATGTACCTAGGGATCAATTTACCTTTCTTACTAAAACATATAACTCCCTTCCATGGATATACCTTCAAGAAAACATGATCTCCTAATTGAAATTCCAAATCCTTCCTTCGGTTATTAGCATAGCTCTTCTGCCTAGTTAGAGTTGCTTTGATGTGGTTTTTGATTGCCTTCACCTTTTCCATCATTTCCTCCACTAGTTCTAGTCCTACATGTTTTCTTTCACCTTTTACAACAGGTTGGGGTGCGACATCTCCTTCCATATAACTCTTCATATGGTTCAATCTGAATACTTGAATGGAAGCTATTGTTATAGGAAAATTCCACCAGAGGTAAATATTGATTCCACATACCCTGAAAGTCAAGTGAGAAAGATCTCAACATTTCTTCTAAGGTTTTAATAGTCAGTTATGATTGTCTATTAGTTTGGGGGTGGTAAGTAGTGTTGAAATGAAGTTCAGTATCCAAATCCTTATAAAGGATCTTCCAGAATCTTGATGTAAAAAGTAGATTACGATTAGAAACAATTGATAGAGGTACTTCATGAAGGATTACAACTTCGTTAATATATATCTTTCCTAGACATTCAAGTGGTAGATATTCTCTTATAGCATGAAAATGTGCAGATTTGGTAAGATGATCAACAATGACCCATATTTCATAGTTCCTTCTAGGAGTCTTTGGTAGTCCAATGACAAAGTCCATCGTGATATTATCCCATTTCCACTCAGGTATGAGAAGAGGTTGCATGACTCCTCCAGGCTGTTTCCTTCCATTTTTAACTTGTTGAAAACCCATACATCTTGACACAAAATCAACAATCTCCCTCTTCATGTTGTCCCACCAAAAGTGTTCCTTCAAATATCTTTACATTTTGGTGCTCCCAGGGTGTATAGAGAAATTGGAACTATGAGCATCATCCAACAATTCCCTTTTTAGATTAGGTATATCGGGAACACAAAGTCTCCTCCCAAATTTCAAAATTTCATCTTCATACACAAAGTCACTCAATCTCCCATCATTTCTAGCTTTAATATTATTTTGAAATTCTTCATCATCGGTCGAAGAACTCTTTATCCCTTCCTGTAAATATGGTTTGGCAACCATTTGAAAAAGTATCGATTTTTCACCTTCCATGTTGATTCCCATATCCATATATACTAGATCCAAGGGAATATGATCCCTCTTAACTCTTATCTTTTTCAAAACCCCAGGATCTTTTCTACTCAAAGCATCTGCAACCGTATTTTCCTTCCCCGGGTGGTAGTGTATCGTGCAATCATAATCCTTGAATAGTTCAAGCCATCTCCTTTGCCTCATGTTGAGTTCTTTCTGTGATATAATATACTTCAAACTCTTGTGATCATTACAAATCTCACTTTTCTCACCATAGAGATAGTGTCTCCAAATCTTCAAAGTAAGGAATACAACTGCTAACTCAAAATCATGAGTAGGATAGTTTTGCTCATGAATTTTCAGCTGTCGTGATGCATAGGCAATAACCCTATCATTCTGCATAAGGACACAACCAAGTCCTTTCTTCGATGCATCACTATAAATAACAAAACCATTATTCCCTGATGGTAGATTCAATATAAGAGAATTGACTAATATTTTCTTTAGTTCTTCAAAACATTCTTCACACTCTTTTGTCCAAAAAAATTTAACCCCTTTATGTGTGAGCTTTGTTATTGGGTTAGCCAACCAGAAAATATTCTAGATGAAACGTTGATAATAACCTGCTAAACCAATAAAACTGTGTACCTCAGTTATACTTTTCGGCGCTGGACATTCTTGGATTGCTCTTGTCTTAGAAGGATCATCAGAGATTCTATCCTTAGAGACAATATGGCCATGAAAAGAAATCTCCTAATGCCAGAATTCACACTTGCTAAACATCCCATATAATTCATGTCTTCTAATAGTCTTCAAGATAATGTTCAAGTGATTTTCATGATCTTCGTAGATTTTGGAGTATACCTAGATATAAATAATGAATAATAATAAAAATCATCGATATATTCCTTGATAACTATGTTCATTAGATCCATGAATACAGAGGGTGGATTAGTCAATCCAAAAGGCATTACTATAAACTCATAATGCCCATGCCTGGTTCGAAATTCTATCTTCGGAATGTCTTCCTACATAACACACAACTGATGGTATCCAGATCGAAGGTCAATATTTGAAACATATTGAGCTCCACGTATTTGGTCAAATAAATCATCAATGCGAGGTAGGGGATACTTTTTCTTTATTGTTATAGCATTCATTTCCCTGTAGCCGATACATAACCTCATAGATCCATCTTTCTTCTTAACAAAAATGAAAGGGGATCCCCATGGAGAAACACTAGGGTGAATAAATACCCTATTGCTCAATTCCTCTAGTTGTTTCTTTAGTTAATCTAATTCCAGAGTGGTCATTCTATAAGCGGTCTTCAATATGGTCCTTGAACCAAGAATTAAATCAATAGAAAACTCAATTTCTCATTCTGGAGGATGTCCAAGTATATCTTCCGAAAACACATCAACATATTCTCTCACAATAGGTACATCCTCTATTTGAACATTCCTTTCCCCACCCACAGTTATTTCATTATCTTTCTCCCTGATAATTGTATTTAGTTGAGCTACTGAGGGTGGATCTAGATAAGAATTAGGTGGTGACGATTCTGCTCTAAGGATAAGTTGTTCCTTATCATCATCATCAAAAACCATATCCTCCTTCTTCTTACAATAAATCTTCGCATTGTGGTCTGAAATCAAATAAAAACCAAGGATTATATCAAATTCAATCATGGGTAGGATGATGAAATCAGCAGATAAAGAAAATTTATGTGCTCTAATGGGAACTGATTCACAAATAATTGTAGAAATGATACTTCTTGTAGGATTTTTAACTGACAACTCCCATGTTAAATGAAATTGTAAATATCTAATTTTCTTAGAAAACTAGAAAGATATGAAACAATGCAATGATCCAGAATCAAATAAAGCATTAGATAAACATGAGAAACCATTAAATTATCTTCCACCATGTCTTTCGGAGCTTCTACCTCAGCAGTAGTGAGAGAATAAACTTGGCCTTGATCCCTTGGCCTTTTCTGAGGTATGTTTCCCTGACGCTTAGGACATTCATTTGCATAATGTCCCATCTCCCTGCAATTGTATCATCGAACATCGGTAGCTTCTTTCTTCCCCTTTCAATCCCGAGTTTGGTGGCCTTTTTCACCAAACCTATAACAGAATCTCATTCCTTTTAAGCTAGGACCAGAGTGTTTCTTCCCACATTTACTGTAGGATGGATATTAAACTTTTCCCTTCATCCACTTATTTATATTTCCAGATTGACCAGAAGATCTCTTCTTCTCCAGCATTGTTTTAAAGTCATAAGATATAAAGAATTATTTTTATGTATTGATAGTGCATGAGACAAAATCTTCGTACAATGAGAAGGTTTGTAAGACTAATTCTCGATGGAGAAACATTTTTAACCCATCAAAGAAAGATCAATCTTACTTCTTGGGTTACGTATATAATCTGTAGCATACCTTGCTATCCTTGTAATGTTAGCCTCATACATTGTGACATTCTCATACTCCTTTTTCCTCAGACTTAGAAATTGCCTTTCCATATCTTCTTGATGGTCATGCGGAATGTATTTTTCTAAAAACAGCTCTTTGAACTCCCTCTATTCCATATTTTATACTTCTTCATCTTCCTTCGTGTTTTAAATCAATTACCACCATTGGTCAGCATCTCCAGTGAGGCGGTAAACTGCCATGATAACTATTTCCCTTTCACTACTCCCCAAGGCATGTAATATTTTTTCTAAGGAATTTATCCATTGCATAGATACTAATGGATTTGTACTCCCATTGAATGTTGGTGGTTGATTCCTCATGATGTGATCTAACATTGATCCACCACGCAGAGGACCAGGGTGCTCCATATAGGTAAGGTTATTATTCATAACCAGAGTGAGTCGTCCCAGTATGGTGATTAGCTGATCAGCACCAGTTGCATCACCATCTCCACTAGAATTATCTTGATCAGGAGGGAAATCACTACATGGAGTGTGTGCATTGATACAGTTTCTATTTCTTCCACTATGCTCCATTTCTAAACAAAGTCATACACTATATTTGTTTATGAATCGCAATACATAAATCCAAACTTATAAAACACTTAACATAAATTGAACAGTTTATGGATATAATCCATAATCATAAAAATGTTTTCTTTAAGGAAGTATATACTCATAAACCCTTCATAATGGTTTGTAATGAAAATGGGATTTATCCTAAGCATATCCCCTGGGAGTGTCGTAACCAAGAGTGCAGTAAGGCCCGTTGTCGTGCACCAGTTCCCATTCGAGCCTAGCTCAATGCGGTGTTTTTGGGTTTTACCCCTAGGTACATCTGTTCCAGAGATTCCTCTACCTGCTCATATCCAGACAGGGATTTATTGCTCGAAAAACTCACAAAATCTCAACAATACAAAAATTCTAGGACTTTCTTCTATATTAATCCTCAAAGTCTCTCTTAAGGTTATGTGATTTAATTAGAGTTTATCTAAATCTAGTTTCCAAGGTTTGTAATAAACTTACTCTGATACCAACTATAACGCCCTGGCCCTAGATTCCCAGACTCGGTGCATTATAACATAACATTGGCATGATCATAAAAGATCAAGTCTTGAAAGAATGATAAGTTTAGTATCCTTGAAAACACTAGATATATTCATAAGTCTTACATTACATAATAAAGTGAAAAAAACTACAGCAACATCTTGTCTTCATATCCCCTCATACTATCCCTACAGGTCATTCATAAAATACTTCATCACATCATGGGAAAATAAAACATTGAATGGGGTGATCTCAGATGCTCAGTAAGGATAACAATATAGGGAAAACATTCATAAATAAACATAAACATTTAAGGTAATGTATAACTAAAACAAAATCATTTTAAACTTGAACTTCAGAATAACATGGAAATGATAAAATGAAATAATTCGATTTACATATTCACATCGATATTCTACTAGTCGAATAATCACATGCAATATCAATAACCACTTTCATAATGATTTAATGCATAATGCCAGACTATCATAACCCCATAGTCAAGGCCTTGTGCCAAGACTACAAATAAGATTTTTTCAAGGCCTTGTGACAATACACTAGTTTGTCCCATGAGACCTACCGATGCATCGAAGAGCTATAGCAGGCTCCACAGATCACTTATTAAGTCCAATTCATTCCTCATATAAACATGTTTAAACATAACACAAACATTCATATTAAAACTAGCATAAAAAATGTCAATAATTTCTCCATAAACCATGAATGGTATAAAAATAACACATCCACAGTCAAACATATCACAAACCCATCAATACTACATGGAAGTTTTGTATCATAATAAATCATCTTCAAATAAGCATAAAATCCATCAATGGATGTTGACATAGATGAAATCATAACTATTTGAGATAAATATATCTTTTTTTAATTCATTTAAAAGTCAAATAATTATAAAATAAAACATTTACTTTCCAAATATTCTTATAAGCTTGTAAGGGAAGCTTCGACAATTTTATTATGGCGGAAAATATCCTCACCCGCCGTATAAGTTAAAAACTACATTATTACCTTAATTTTGTCGAAAAGGTTAAAAAGGACCTTGTTTGGAAAACAACGGAAATATTCCTCTATAAACGTATTATAAAAAGTCAAACAAGGGTATAAATGACTTTTACCCATATTCTATAAAATAGTAATAATGTTTTGAAATAAATTTTCAAGAAACATGGATGTGGGTGATAAAGAGATCCCAATAGATAATTACGTATAAACAACCTCAGATAATGAAGAGATTGTTATATAAACCCTTACCTTGTACTTTTCCTTGGTAAATGGTTGGTTTACCCACTATATAATGGTGAAATAATTGTTATGAAATTATACTAGAATCATATACATTAATATGATATCATATATGATCTTTTAACATTACTTTGTTAATAATATCTTAGTCTTATTGTTGTTTCTGGTGTCAACTAATTCTTTTTCTTTTATGTGATTTGTTACGTAAGACATGTTTGTTATGGATATGTTGTATATTCTTCATATCCCTAATGATATAAAGTTCTTAAAAATTACTTTTAATCATCAAATGAGAATTAGTCTTGAATGGACACGATGGGGAATTAATCTCATCGCGTTCATGGAGACGGTAGTCCTTACATACGCATGAGGGAAAAAATCATTCTTTTGATATTAAAATCGTACATAATTGGATGGTATATAATATACAAAGAATAATTATATTGTTATATTTATTATTTACTTCAATTACATATCATTATCATACACATCCAAATAATACTGTTTTGAATAACAATTACACCACGACGTGGAGACGGTAAGCCGTACGTACGCACGTATGGTGAAATGTCATTCAAAGGATGGATAGAATAATTAATATGATTGTACCATACTTATAATGGAATAAATGAATATATTATATACTGGAGTAATTATTTATAATGTAAATAACAATGAAAGAAGAAGTGGAAGATGAAAGGAACTTGAAAGAGGATGGTGAAAACATTACCTCTTCTTCGGGTTCTTCCTTTTGATTTGATCAAAATGGATACTTAAGTTGGATTTCTAATCAAAATAATGCCTATAGGTAGAATTGAGGTTTGTTTTTAGGATATTTGGGCAGGCTTTGTCTGAGAAAAATGGTTTTTAATGTGTAATATTGAGAGAATGGGGGTTCCCTTTTATAAGAGGGGTGAGGGGCACCTTAGGAAAAGATATAAATATTATTTTATAATAAATTCATATTCATTTTCCAATGGCTTAAAACTGATTTATTTCAAGGATAAGGTGGGTATGGGTCGAAAACAACTCAACCAATAAGTTTTAGATAGATTTGGGTCACTTTATTAAACTTATCTTTTAGTTTTAACTCTTAGTTAATTAGTTGGACATTTACCATGTCTCTTTGTATTTTTATATTATATGGTTAATAAACATACTATAAACATCCAAGATACCTACAAGGGGTCCCTTAATAATACACTTATCATTATATAAGTCATTTTTCTGAACCTTAGATTTTTAGAAATAGAATATAAATTAATAATATAATATTTGTTTTAAAAACTCATTTATGTCAATTTTGACACTATTTAATAATGTATTTTTGTTAAAGTCATAAAAACTTTATTAATTCCAAAACAAATCATTTAAGGAATCCTAACATGTCATATTAACTAATAATAATTTTTTATGTTATCAAAAATTTCAAATTATATTTATTTTAACATTTATAATTCTAATTATTTGATTCTATCATTAATTAGGAAAATATTGCATCATTATTGTGTCATAAATAAATTTAATTATTCAATGTAAAAAAATTATAAATAAAATACAATTACCTATGAAATTTTTTTATCTTTCTAATGAATATTTATATTTGAAATGATAACTTATATAGCCCTATTTAAAAAAATATTTACTAAAAGATATATGCTTTTGTCATTTTTGTATTGGTTTTAACTTAATTAATATAAAGTGTCCTTATCACCTAAAAGTGGATTCATGGGGTCCCAAAATCAACCCAAATATGCCCATGGTCATACATGTATCAACCAATAGGGATATGAAAAGTTTTAGGGTAAATTAATATTATTATAATATTATTTGTTTACCCTTATTTACCGGATTTACCCTTTAACCATGGTTAATAAAATATTTACCAAACTAATTATTCAAAATGTCTAAAAATAAGAGTTACCTATTTACACAATTTGGAAATCCATATTCCAAATATGGAATTAATTTTTCCAAATTCAAAACCCAGAAGTGGTAGAAATTAATTTAAAATTAATTCCCGCTGTCAAAACGAAAAGCGTGTTTTTAAGAAATAATGACTATCAAAAGATTGACACTTGTTTATGTTCGGTTTAAATGTGAAATTACGTCCAATGACCAAAATTTTATTAAATGGTAAAACTATATTCTAAATATACATTAAAACCACTCAAATTCATAATTTTTCACTATTAATTATTTTGATTATAAAAGTTGTTTTTAATTAAAATTTAGTAATTTTCACTATTCATCTAAATATGAAAGTTATCATAAAAGTACCAATATTTCACCCTAAGCTAATTTCGATATTCAAAATCCAAAAATTAAGTCCATTTTGAATGATAAATTTTTTAAAATTTCAAAAAGTGGGCATTACTATTCATAATGGCTAGTTTGATTGGTTGTGGTGTGTGTTAGAACTCGAAGTTGCGTACAACACACGCTATGGTATTATTCAAAGAGAAGAGTACCATGGAATATTTGGGTGTTAAAAGTTCCTTGTGGGTGTCATTTGTTCATCTCTACTATAGTTGATCAAATTTTCCATAGTTCCCCCAAAAATTTGGGTCGTCTGCCTTCGGCCCCCAGACCACCAAATCTGGGGTGTGTTTCCCCCAAAAACCACCAATGATCTCATCATGGAGCTCGACCCATAAGTTTTCATCATGTTGGGGAGTATGGGATGCAATAATGTGTCCTGACACCATCCAAAATAGATCAAGATACACTAAACCAATAGGTAGCTTCCACATTACCATTCTCTGTCATGTGTTTGGGGCATTAATCTAACTTGAGTATGGGTATACCCTTATACAAGCTAGGGAAATAGAGGACTTACATTAAAAAGGGACTATAATACCATTATGTTGCTAAGTTTTTGTCCAAAAGACCCTTATGTATTGGGTGCTGACCATTATTTAGTTTTTTCTTATTCTTCTGCTCTAGGTTAACAAAATTTACGTACCTCATAGGTTTACAGTTATGTGGGGAAGCTTATGAAGACCCTAAAACAGTGTCATCTATTCTGGATTTGTTTCATTGACTTCTTTCAAAAACACATTCGCAAAACTTATGTCCCTATACTATTTTGGGTTGTTTAATGGATTTCTTTTTTTTTAAATTCTCTAGGTCCTTACTTTCGCTAATAGAGATAGAATAAAAAAAATATCAAAGAGTTGAAGCTGATAGTGATCAAGAGAGGTGAAAGAGATGATCTAGAGTGAGAAGGGATCGTTTGACGCCATTTTTGTAATGTTTCTTTCGAGTGACTTTAAAGATATTTTTTTAATTCAGGTCTCATGCCTATACTGGTTATGTAGAGGAGGAAATAAGGTAAAATAATTAAGAGATTTGATAGGTGAGGATGAACCTTGGAAAGGATATTTCGACATGATATTATTCTTCTCAATTATATTATTATGCTAGAATATTATTTTTGTTTCTTTAATTCTATCTTATGCAAGTATCATTAAATCATTTTCTATTTTTATCTTTTATTCTTCTTGTGTTTTACCTTTCTTTTATATATATTTGTATGTTTTTATTATTTTATTTTCTTAATAAAATGATATAATGTGGTATTCATTCCATGTAGTATGTCCAAAGTATAATTATCCTTGTAAATACATTATGTTCTTTTTTATTACTATATTGTTCGAATTATTCTCACTGTAGATGTTTTTTTACTATGCCCATTGTATTTTGATACAATTTTTTGAATTTCCATTTCTATTTTAATCATTTTATTTGGATAATATCCTTTTGTGTTTTTATTTTGTGGTGGGTTGTGTGATATTACCTCTTAATTTGGAGATTTTGTGTGTTGTGAGGCCTTCCTTCCCATAACACATGACGTTTTCATAGAAAATTAATGGGTTTATCATAATATTGGGTATTGAGTTTGACAGATAATGAAACCTTTTGGCGAATCACCAATAGAAGAAATAATTTTATGTGTTTTATAAGGTTGAAAAATAAAGATTGAATAATACTCATAGTGATGCTGGAAATGTATAACATAGATGTTTCTTTTATAAGTATTTGAATAAATAACTGTATAAGATGAAGGATGATGGAAATGAATATAAAAACTATGAGTTTGATATAGTTTAAGATATAATTTATCATAAAATATCTATAAGGATTAAAAAACTTTTGGAATCACTTGATGAAAAAATATTGCACGTACATTTAAAGATTATAGAAAAAATAAATTGAATGTAGACCAAGGGAGGTTCAGAATGAGGATATTCATGAACTCAAAGTTATATGGAAGAAGTTTAGACTATTTTAGAGAAGGAAATACATGTCTCATTAAATTTTCTAAAAATAAAATTCATTTGAAAAATATTAATAAAATAAAAGTATGCAGGTATACAAAAATAATTTGAGGCAATTTTAATTAATTTAATGTCAATAAAAATCCTGATGATATTGATATGTTCTTTCAAAATATAAATAATCATAGAAATAATTTCATTATTCTAGTAAATTTTTTAGGAATCAGTTGATTCTCGGACCTTTATATGATATTAAAAATACTATTGAATCAATGATTTTTGGATGTTATTGAATACAATAAATGATATTATTAAAAGTGATAAAAACCAATAAATAAATTATTTTGAATCACCAAACATATCTAGAAGATATGAGTTTATAAAAGGAGCACATATCATTCAGATAAATCTGTTAATGATGATATAAAATTTTTGAGTGGAATTCATCGAACATATAACTTTATAAATTATTAGGTTTGGTTGAATAATGTTGAGAAGATATAATATGTGGTTTTGAGGAAGAAATTGAGAGATCTAGAATTTCATTTACCAATAGAAGAATAAGGCATGTGTGAAAGTACTCTAGAATAATAATATGTTTACATCAAAGACCTATTCAAGATTATTGAGTCAAAATAACTGGGAGAGTCAATATAATCTTTTTTTTAGAATTAGTAAAGTTTTGAGACTTTTTGTGTGGGATGCACATTGTGGGTTAAAATAATAAATTCCCACACTAGTCTCTAATTGTTGAAAATGATTCTTATTTGGTGAATCTATGACATTACAGGAGTCAACATGATAAAGTGTATGTTCTAAAATTATGGAAAAATCTTATAAAAATACATTTATGTTGTTTACTTTACATTATCCACAAAAAATTATGTAAAAGTGGTGAGGGGGAATTTTAAATATCCCTTTATCCTAATGAATGATGTAGGTTCTATCAAATTAATGGAAGTATAAATTTATGGTGACCATAATCAGTAAAATTTGGTCACCTAAGATTCACCCTCCCACCGCTTAAAGAGGGAATCTAAATTTTGATTTCCATTATTTTCATGATACCCAACTATGATAAATATACAGTTGGATATGTGATCATTTACTGATTCTAACAAAAGATATTTAAACTCTTATAGTGTGGGGTATGTATGGTTCAGACCTGACCCACAACATATCTATATTTTAAGAAGATTTTGAGGTTATGGAATTTGATGTTGGGGAATTAGAGCAGTGTATCAGTGGAGAACTGTTTTGGGGGTTCCTTTTTTATTTATTCTTGATATTATGTCATTACAATTGGATTCAATACTTGGTGAGTGAGACTTGGTGGTAATTTTCCTGATAGGTGTTTGTTGATTTCATTGTTTTTTCCCTAGATGATTTGTATGATTCTTACACATTTTCTTGAGGTAACTGGGTTTAATTATATTGACTATAATTCTTAAACTCTCCCCTATATATATAAACTATTTTTAGGTTATAGGATGAGTTTGGTGGCTGACCTAACTTGTAATAGATTGAAGCTTCAGATTGCTAATGGAGTTACTACCTATGGACTTATTTGATGTTTTGATTTAGAGACATGTATTTTTCTAATGTATTCATGTATTGTGGAATTATTTGGGGTCTTTTTCTAATAATATTTTGTTGATCATTGGTTTATTTATATATTTCATGGATATATGAGGGTAATGCTTCCCACTTTCAATTTTTATACCCTTAGTGCTTATAATCTTCCCGAGGCCTATTGGAGGTGTGCATCATGGGTCACTCCCTTCCTCACAATAGACATAGGTGGTGTTCCCCATGGGGGTATACCATGAACGAGTGGTATGATAGATTTTCATTAATATTTAATGTGTCTACTAGAGTTCATAAATTTGAAGGATTGTATGGGTTGGTAGGTAAATGATACCTACTGAGCACAATACACTACATAATATAAGAAGACAGACTATGAAAATAGATTTTAACAACCTCTATGATATGATTCAAGGTTTATTGGTTTTCCAATTAACCATGTAAAATTTTTCTGCTTATAGTGTAGAGACCTAAGAGAGGTTCACACATCATTCTAGTTTTCACTTTCATTTGAAATATGGTGATTTTGGGGTTGTAAATGAATTGACCTAAATGAATATTGATGGATTTCATACTACCAATATTATGGGTTTATTTTATTCTTTTGAACTACATTTATATTTTATGTATGTGAAAGAAGGGCTATTTTGTCCAATATTTCTATTTCCTTTTTACCTTGAGTTTTTACAAGTGTAGTTATTTCTTATACCATGCATTCATTCAAGTTTTAAAATATTTCTACGTGTGATTATATAAATGATGATATATCAATAATTTTAGGTTATATTATTTTTCAAAGAATTAAAAACATTTTATAGAATCAGGTCCCTATGAAACAAAGAATTTCATCTATGGTAAATGTTAAATGGAAGCCTTAATAATGTTAAAAACGAACCCTTTTCTTTTTTGTATCTTATACCTTAAACATATTTAATTCTAGATCATTTTTGATGCACTTGTACCTTAAATTAGCATTGAAAACGGTAAAATAGAATGATAATACCTCACCTTTGTTTTATATTTTAAATTCATTTATATGTATTTACTATTTTTTAGTTAATCTTGAATATATTGGGTTATCAGATAGTATAATTGAGTTATAGGGGTTTCATGAAACAAATATGATATAGGAAGGTACATTTTCCTAATTTAGGACTTGTGATTCGTTAAGAAGAGTATGTTTAACGTATGATGTTGGTAATCATGTTTAGGGTTCTTTATATATAAATTGGTTATCAGTTTGTTTAATGAAAATCATATTAATATTTTAACGTAGTTTTGTTTGAACAATTAATATCATGTTGTACTTTATCTATTTAATTTTGTATAAAATTGGGTAATTAGGATGAACTAAATTTTAAATGATATATTTCTAGGGGACTAATGTAAATTTGTGTGTGTTGATTTTGTAATATTTTTCCATGTTGTTCAGTGATATGTTAAGAGGGGTTCAGTGTTGTTTTTTCGACTTACTAGAATTGTGATGTTCGTGTTAGGAATTTTTTTTCATAAATAAGTAGAATGATTCTTTTTACATAAATATTTTTTTGAATTAAGAAGTGGTTTTGTTGATTTCATGAGGGTGTCTGGTAGAAAGGGTTTATTTTTGGAATGGGGGTTTCATTTAAAGGTTTTTTCAATAGATTGAAATGACTTTTTAAATTAGAATGATTTAAATGTGTGGATTTCAAGTAAATGTTTGCATGTTTTAACAGAGAGTTTTAATTATGGATTTGTAAAAGAATGTAAAAATCTGATTGAATTTATTCCCAGTTAAAGGTTGGTTTTTTGAAGAGTTTAATTTATTCTATTTTCATGATTGGGTTTTTTGTAGTCATTGTATGATAAACAAGATTTATGCGAAGTAGAAATGGGTATGTTCAATTACTCTTTGGATTTATGGATGATAATGTGGGGTTGATGTGCAAATTGTTTTTTAAGTGTAAGATAATTATGATTTTGGAGTAATATGATATTTCTTATAGATTATGTGTTGGTTTGTGGTTTAAGGGTATGGGGATATATATGATAATTATGGTATGGTTTAGTTCCCTTTGTTTTTTGTATGAGGTTTGATTGTTCATATTTTCCTTGTTGATTTGTGATATTTAAACATGTCATTGAAGCCTCATTATGGAAACATACTCCAGAAGTGCATGCAGTCACAGACTAAGAATATGCCCAAATTTTAGCACCATGAGTTAATACATTTCTACAGTGAGGTATTAGTATTTGAGGATGAGAAATAGTTAGAAGTGGTAGAGGTTGACTTTATGCTGACCGGGACTCTAGAAAGATTCCATGTTCCATTAATAGAGGGCTCACTACTAGTATTGGCTTAGGAAAAGTAAAAATAAAATCATGTTCAATTGAAAGTGGTTTATTGAGAATAGTTTTTAACCTCGGTTTGGTTATAAATTATTCCCTGGGTGAAGAGGATGAAAATATATTGGATATTTTGGAATTCCAATAAGTTGGATCTAGTGTGTGTTCCCTTTGAATTTTTTTCTATGCATAGGTTGTCTATTTTATGAGCCTTCAAGATGATGAAGACAAATTAGTGTGGAATTTTAAGTCAACATTTAGGTGAGATATTTGGTGGATGGTGGAGAGATTGTAGTTGAAATACTAGGTGGAGGAGATAGATCAAGCGCAGGTCAATGATAAGAGTTTTCTTCAGGCATCAAGGAAGGATGAAGTTTTCAACACAAGTTGTAGAGATTATGTCAGGTGGAGGCTATAATTGAATATTTCTTTCATGGTTTTGCTACAATGTTGATCCTTGGGTTTAAATGTAACTAGGATCTCTTTTTTAGGTTTTCTGTCTTTTTTATGAATTTTTCTACATCATTTTGAATAATTAATTGAATTTTTTATATCATAATTTTTTTAATAGTGATTAATTAATTACTGGTCAATATACAAATGGAAAGGTAATTATTTGAAAATTTTACCAAAAATGAGTGATTTTGGTATATTCTTGTTTTTGGGTTCTTAGTCTTGAAATATTTATAAATCGATGACCTATTTTACATTTGTTGGGTTTAATACATTTTTAATTGTATTACCATCATGAAGTTAATTTTTATTATGATTAATCATAAAAATAATTCATTCATTATTCCATTATTCATTTTTGAAAATTTATTTTTTAAATTAAATTATGAAATTATTTGAAATTTAAAATTCCAATTTCATGACATGACTTCCATTATTTTTTAGTTATTTCTAGCATTATTTTCATTCTAAAATTACTTTTATGTATTCCAAAATTAAAATTAAAAATCATAAAATAAAATAAAATGGAAATTTGATGGAATAAAAGTAGATCAAATTCATGGGTAATGGATGAGGGAATCTTTTAGAGATCAGACCACATATTGGGGGGAGTGAATTCGGTTAAGAGGGATCATGTAGTTTCATGTATAAGGTAGAGGATTATTAGTGATAGGTGCACCATGTGGAACAAGGGGAGATGATTATGGCGCACCTCACAAATATATTAAGGCTATATATTACCATGTGAATTATTTTTAAACCAAATATGAGGGGACTATAAGGAGGGGGATTGAAAAGGATGTACTTGATTCTGGATATTAAAGGATTTGTATGCATGAAGGAGGAAGATTGTAATAGAAGTGAGGGATCTTGGAGTCAGTGGAAGTATTTTTGGAAGCAGATATGTGATTCATTAATTTAACTTCTTTTTCTATTATCATTCTTTATATATCATTATCTTCTATACTAATGAATTAATTATTGAAAAATATTGTATCTCAAATGTACTTGGGATAAAATTTTCTTGGGGAATGAGATTGATCCAAAAAAATATTTCCCTCCAATATTGTAATCATTTTATTACCAAATTTCTTTCCATATTAAATTACTTCCAATAATTTACTTATTAATTATTTAATAGTCAATGATTGATGATATTTATCTCAATTTTAAAAAAATTTAAGATCCTATATATTTTGAAATATTTTTACAAGAAATTTTGAAATAATTAGAAGGAAATAAATTCAATGTTATATGATATTTTAGTCTATGAGATTCATTCACTAATACTATTTTATTGTGTTATGTTTCAGATATGACAAGTTATGTTGATTAAACTTCACTTATCAGAACCTAACAAAAAAATAATATAATTACAGTGAATGGTGGTTTAGTACATTTCACATGATAGAGGATAAATGTTATCAGTTGATCCAAATTCTCTTTTCTCTTCTATTTTTTGATAAAAAGTCAATTTCCTAGTCTTAATCTCATTGCTCTTACACTATTCAATTTACTTCTCTTGATCAATCCTAAAAAATTCTTCATTCACTATGTATTGTCCCTACATGACATTATACTACTGTTAGGTAGGGAAATAAATAATTTTATTTGATAGTTTAAATGATAGTCCTAGAAGATTTCTGGTGTCACTGTTAGGGAAGTCATGAGCTACCTCGGTAGAAAATAAAAACAACTTATAATATATATATATATATATATATATATATATATATTTGAATTTTCTATGTGTTTCCTTGTTTGGTTTCTTGAACTATTTTCAGACATGAAGTTTCATGAAATCTAGATAAATATTTAATAACATATAGCCATTAAATCCAAAAATATAAAATCACTTCAGTTCATTTAAAAATAAAGTCAATGTAAAATAGAATAGGGAGGTATTGGATCATAAAGACAATGTTATTCAACCTTATTCTAGAGAAAGAAACTCTTTGAGATGTATGAAATTGGAGAGTTCCCATTTCCAATGGTTCTAATAAACCCTTAATGCATTAGGCTATCCCTTTTTTTGAAACACTAAGGTAAAATAATCATTATTGTCAATATTACCTTATTTTATGGGATTCCCTAATGAAGACACTTTATAATTCATTAGGGATATCTACAATGTGGAGTGAAAGCTAACATTGTGGGGGTTGGGTGAGGGAGAATTAAAATTATAGTTATTAATAATTTTTCTCAAATAATGATAGAATATGGTTTCAATAGTTGGAACTAGATATGGTTAAAACATGCAATCAAGTCTCTAGCACCTTTATTATGAAATTATACATTAGGAGGATGACATATTAAATTATACATAAGATCAACAGTTTTCTGAATTATTAGGGTGAATCGTTCCATAAAAAATTGGGCTGATTTAATGATTTTATTAAATAAATCCTTACAATAATTTTTCTGTATGTTTTTTCATAGACACGTTTTTTAAAATGTAATCATCCTTATAATAAAAAAATTAAATTTTTTAAAAGATACTTTTCTAATAAAACTGCTCATCAAATTAAAAAAATATTTAGTATAATCTCACAAAATTCATAGCATAAATGTTTTAGAGGAAGAAAAACCCATTTAAAAGACCCAAATTCTCTTAAAGAAACCTATAACAAGAAGCTATGATTTCCAATGAAATTTCTATTTTGGATTAATTCCACCATTGTGGTGTTTTTTTCATTAATACAATATTTTTCCTAACATAGATATGTATATTAAAAACCCAATAATGATAATTTTTATTGTATGGATGTAGGATATATAGGTTGGATTAGTGTAAAATGGAAAGAGGGGTGATTAATTACCCTTTAAAAATTAATGGGGTAATATAATGTTTTATTCACTAAAAAATTATTTTAAAAAAATTGAAAATAATTGAAACCTTTTTATACATTATAGATAATAAATGGAAAAAATAGATATGAATGTGTAATGATAGAACTATATATATTTATAAAATTGGATGTTGAAAAAACAGGTTTGTAAATTAAACAGTTAAGTGAATTGATGAATTCAACAATTGCTTGATTAAAATAATGAAACTGAATAATAAATAAAAATATGTAAATTAAATAGGGTAGAAAATTTTATAAGGATGTTTAGAAGTAGATCAATAGGACCTATTAAATATAAAACCTCAATTTATTCTGTATTTTATATATTAATCCATTGGATTTAATCATAGTCAAGATACCAAACCTCCCTTACTTTTCTGGTTATACCAAGAAACCATAATTACAATCGACACTAAATTTTCTACAGGTATATCTAGAAAACTCAAAGAGAAAATTCATTTTATTTCTTATAGTTATGGAATGAAAACTAATGTCCCACTCATTAATGGTAGTTATCAACAACAATTGAAGAAATAGGAAGAATATAGGATTCATAAAAGCAATCACAGTTTAGTATAGTCTTGATTCACTCTAAAGTATAAGAAGAAGCACTAGGAGAGATTGGGAAATATGGTTGAGTTAGATGACCATTAAAATAAAATCACACACTTGATAGGATGAGGGAGTCAATTGAAAATCAGATCCAATGAGAGAAATTTGGTGATTTTTTCACATTGGAATTTAAGAAATATTGTTATGGTAAGATTATAAGGAAACCAATAGGTCTATTTATTTCCAAAAAACTATACGAACTTTCTAGAATTAATAGGGCATAATTAATCTTGGGAATTGAAAAATTATGATACTTTTTCCATCACTGAATAATGGATCATAGATTTTATCCTGAAGCCACTGGATGCATGGTATCCTTTATTAGGAAGCTGGTGTGGGTGCTAATATTTTCCAATAATCTGCAAAACTCACCTAATGGATGGTGAGATCCACCAGATGGTCTATGAGTATTTTAATCAAGGAAATATTATGTTCATATATACTCTCTAGTTGGTGTACATCAGATGCTTGGTGAGGCGACTTCCTTCTCCACCGACTAGCTAGTTTTTATGTACTAGGTAGCTGGTGATACCTTCTAGTGTCCAAACACCTCCATGGCCTTCTAGATTCCTCCCATTCCTCTATAAGATCCAGTAATATAACTCTATGAGTGAATATATCCCATAAAGATTGAGAAAAGATCCTTAAACATTATTTAATGATTGTAAATTTATATCTTCATGGTTATAACTTCCATCAACTAAAAGTAAATCATCATATAATTTAATGAGTTTTTGTTACCAATAAAACTAAAAAAGGTAAGAAACACAAAAATCACCCCTTTTTTATCATAAAAACTCGAATAACAAATTAGTAAAACAATAATATAAAAAATACAAGATTTAAAAATAATTTTGATTTCATAAATTAAAACAACGTAATTTATCTTCAATGATTAAAACACAATAATTTATCTCCCATTACATTAAATTAAAAAAAATAGAAATAAAATACTAGAGATTTAACTAGAGAGATAACACTATATTTTTTTTTTATTTCTCTTAGGATTCCCCTATAAATTATCATAAATTTATTTATATAAAGGGGTATCATAAATAAATAAAATAAAATTATAAACAACATTTCCAATTACTAATGATATTTTAAGATATATGTAGAAAATTTAACTTAATTTTATTACCTAAGGATTTATAAATATGAATTCAAAATTAATAAAAATATAAAAGAAAATAAATAAATTTTTAGACTGATGTTTAAGAGATAAATAAAACATTGAAAAAAATAGAAGAATCTTAAGTCTTATATAAAATTTTGAAAAATAATTTGCATGAGATTTATTTTCTTATATCATTTTAGAATTCAAAATATTAGATCCCCCTAAAAAATTATTTATAAATATTGATATCTAATTAAAAAAATATTTTGAAATAAAAAATTTCAAAATTCTGATTTGGAATAGAAACAAAATAAGATTAACATCTGAAATTAATTAAATCATTATGGTTTAACCATTTTTGGTTTATAAACTATAGAAAATTCATTTTTAGTTTCAATCTAGTTTTGAAATAAAGTCCCACTACATGTGCCTTGAGTGCATATTAGATTAAGAATGCAACTACCCATTTTCATGTTAATAAACTTTTTGTGTATCTACAACATAAAAAGACCATATTTTTTATACCCTATCAAGAATGTTTCACTTGGAGTATCACACTCACTTTATCAATGTTATGAAAATTTTTAAAATGTTTTTTTGTTTCAGAATAAAATTAAAGATCATTTGATTTCTAGAAAATAATTTAATTTTTCAAAAACAAATTGGGGAATTCTCATGATTTCAAGTTTAAGATATTAGTATCACAATATAATCATAACCAACTGTCCTGTAGGGTTTTCAGTGATATCACGTGGAAGGGGTTTATTGAATATATCATTATGTTTATGGTTGGTGAAAACTAAATCATCAATGATATCATATTTTTGAAATTGAAATCATTTCAAATGGTGGTTTAGATATATATTATTTTTTGTGAGAATATAGGATCGGGTTTTTATAGGTAATAATTTCCTTAGTGTTGTCACACTGGAAAGGTATGTGATCATTTTTAAGACTCAGTTCTAAGGGATTATGTTGAATCCATATGATTTGGGAACAAAAAATCGAAAAAGATATATATTCCAGTTTGTCTATAGAGAGAGAAACATTGTTTGGATTATTTATATTCCATGAGACAAGTAATTTTTTTATCACGATACATTTCCCACTAGTACTTTTTCTATCTAGTTGTATTCTCCAAAATCTGCATCAAAAAATAAAATGTTCAAAAGAGGTTTCCATTGGATTAAATAAAAACACATTTAGCTTATTTAAAATATTGATACAATATTTTGATTGATTTTAAATGATATTACTTTATATTTAAATGAAAACAAGAAATGAACCCAAAACATGATGTCTAGGTGGATGGAAATAAGGTAATGTAGACTTAAAATTACACTTTTATAAATATTATTTTCTACGATATGAATTACATCATCCAATGTGTGCTTACAAATTTTACACATGATAATTCAAATTTCATTAGGATGATCCATTCTAATATTCTTTATAAGTTCATTATTATATTTACTTTATCTTTAAAAAGTTCCATTGGAATTTTTTAAATTTGAAAACCATAGATGAATTTGTGGTATCCCAGAAAATGAATTTAAAAATATTAATTAATTGAATAATAAAATTCATTTCAAGTAGTTTAATTAAATCATCTGAAAATAAAATCATTAACATAAATTTTAACAATGAATAAATCATTTCAAAAAGTTTATTAAAAAAAGAGTTCAATCTGATTTTCCCATTTAGAAATCATTTGACGAAAGGAAATTAATTAACAATTAAAAATGAATATAACCGGATTTTATAGCACCATAATGATATTTTGTTAACATGAATATGTGATTATGGGGATTTAGGATTTTCAAAATTGGGTGGTTGATCCACAATGTTTTTTCAAAAACAAATCGATTTTAATATCTTTTTGAAAATGATTAAAATTAAAATAAGTAAATAATTATATTAGGATTCTAATGGATTATGTCCATGGAAGGGGAGGAATGGTTTCCCCATAATCAATAACATATTATTTATTATATACTTAATCTATAAATTGATCATTGTAATATATTTTATTTCCTTGTTTGTTAGATTTTTTTTGAAAAAACCAACTTGGGTCCAATAATTGGATGATTATCATTTCATTCCATGAGAGTACACATATTGTTCCATTGAAAATTGGTTCAACTATTATTTCATAGAAATTATTTAATTCTCATAATTGATATAATTATCAATTTAATGATAGTAAAGGTGAGTGTGAAAAGCATGATTTTCAACCTCATTTAAGATGGACCTTCTAATGTATGAGATCGGGAGTGTAATTCAATAATAACATTTTCATAAGGATTGTTTTTGTATTGAACAAATTCTATTGGTAAAGGAGTTGAATTTGGATCCTAATCATATTCAACTACATAAAAATATTGATTTTTAAGTAATATCAAACTAACTAGGCCAACATATTTATTAATATTAGGATGTGGTTTTGAAATATTATCATCAAATTTGATGTGAATTGACTATTATATAGTCTTGGACCTCTTATTGAAAATTTAGTAGAATTTAATTTAGTTTGAGTACCCATTAAATATACCTTCATTTTATTTGGAATCAATAATTACAAAATTATCATCGGTGTTAAGGATAAAATCCTTATGACCAAAAAAACATAAAAGAGGCCAACATTTATAATTTTTCTTCTTCAAAGGTTATAATTGGTTTTCTAAATATTGGACTTCTTTAAGAACAGTTAAGGATATATCAAGCACTATTGACAAACTCAACCTAGAATAATTGAATAAATTAAAACTCATTTAAGAGATACCAAAGAATTTCATTGAAGGTACTACTTCATATTTTAACAATTCAATTTATATAAGATAATGTAAGTGAAGAGAAAGAATAATTATGTCCATAAGAAGAACAAAACTCATCAAATTATTTATTAAAAATTTGTCTACCATGGTCACTTATTAGAAAAATTATTTTTGTCCTTTTTAATTTTCCACATTCTAAGAAAAGATTAAAAATAATTCACAACCCTCAGTTTGATGAGATTTAAAGAATACCCAAGTAAATTTTTAATAATAATTGATAATTAAAATGTTGTAAGATTTACCTATGATACTAACAAATTGAGTGGGTCTAAAAATATCATGTTTAACAAGTTCTAATTCATTAGATAAGGAAAAATAATTTTTGAATTTTGAATTAATATTTTTGTTTCTTTTCAATTTGGAAATTTTCACAAACTAAGTTATCTTTAAAAGAAAATTTTGGTAAATATCACACTAGTAGGTTATAGTTGAGCTTGAAAAGATAGTAAATGTTATGATAACCTAGGGGATAATTCCAAATCCATGATTCATTATCCCATGCACCTAAACACATTACCTTTTACTTATAACATATTTTTATTAAATAATTTTTGATGAAAATTATATTTTTTAAATATAAGATTTACATTAGAATACAAAACATTATAAAAATCATTTTTAATGTAATTTTCAAACTGTTATCACATAATTTAATAATAATAAGTAAATTATGATTCAATACCCTAAAAATAAAGAATATTTAATTAAAGATGTGATTTAGTGATCGATCATAAAAATACCAGAAATGTTTCTTTTTGAGACATCTCTAAATGTGTCATGTGCCCCGTTGAAGTTTTTAAGAAGGTTGAATTTTAAAGGATCTCATAAATTATTGCATGATAACTGTTTATATAAATACCAAGTATCTTCTTAGGTTCTACTCTCAATATCCTCATCCTCAATATCATCCAGGTGGAACATAGGAAATTCATCATGTGATTCATATGTTGAAAGAAAATACTCTCTAGCACTCTTTGTTTAGAAATTTAGAGTTTTATTAATTTTATTATTTTATTTATAATAGTTCTTGTTCAAGGGAAAATATGTATTATTGTGACCCTATTTCTTACAACCAAGAAAAGTAAATTAAATTTTTTTAATTTTATTTTTTGAATTCTTCATTATATCATGTAGTTTTCATGTAATTTTTTATCATCTTGGAAGGATTAGCAATCCTTTTTTTCTTTAGAATGTGTTATCCATGATTTATTTGAAATAAATTCTATTTTTTGTTTCATTAAAATCCATATCCATATTTTTATCTTTTCTTTTCAATATTAGTTTCAATTTCATGAGAAATATGATGTTCTCCTCAACATTAGCCTTTTTACCATTGTAATTATCTGTGAATCGATGAAACCTTTTCGTGATTTATTATCTATGATTCATAGAAAATATCTCAATTATATTTCTAAACAAATATAATTTAGTTTCATCAAAAAAATTTGTTCTTACTTGAGTTAATTCTATGATTTGACTTATTTATAGGGTTATTTTTCAGGTAAAAATCTTATTAAATCCATTTTGGTATAAACAAAAATCCATGGTAATTATTTCTTGAAATTATGATTCCAAATTAGAGATGTCATAAGAGTATATTTTTCTTATTTTTCAGTTGTAAAAATATAACCATGAAGATATATTTCCCATATGGTATAACTAATATATATAATAAATGTAGTAGTGAGTTTTTTAAATAACCATAATTATTAAGATCACAAAAGGAGGATGTATCATAGAGTGTCCTTTGTGGGAACCGCGGGTGTTGGAAAAATTGATTTGGAAGAAGAATGTTTCATGAAAATTTGGATAATGATATTAAAAAATAGATTTTATTGCATTTGGTAAAAAAATATATTAAAGGCATCATCAGATACCAAATGTAGGTCGATGTATGGTAAAATGGAAAGAGGGGATTGAATTTCCCTTTAAAATAAAGAAAATAATTAATGTTTTAAAGATGAAAAAATTATTTTTATAATATTAAAGAAAATTAAAATCCATTATAATAATTTAAGGAGAACATATGAAACAAGTAAAAGAGGTATAAAATTTTAATAATATATCTACATATTCTTATAAAAGAGGAATAACAAAAGGAAGTGTGAGTCATAAATTAAATGACTAAGATATTTTATGGATTAAACAATTGCTTTACTAATATAAAGAAATATATTAATAAATTAATATTTAGAAATTAAATAAGGTACACAATTTGGTAATAATGTTCAGAAATATCTCAATAATATCCTCTATATCTACTACCTCAATGGTTCGAGGATTTAATTTTCATATTTAATATTATCTAGGATACCAAAATTTCTTTTATTTTTAGCCTGTATCAAAGAACTATAATTCAAATAGACCATATATTTCCAATGTGTATAGCTAGAAACCTAAAAGTGGAAAAGTCCAACTTTTTAGAAATTAATTAAAGAAATCATGAGTCTCCTAATTTAATGGTAATGGGAATCATTAATGGATTAAAGGGTAAGAAGAGAGGATTTATAGAAATAACAAAATTTTAGAATGTTATTGATTCTTTAAAAATAATATGAAAAGAACTATAATAGATGGTGGAGTGAGAAAGGTTTTACAATTAGATCACACTATTTATAGGAAGATATAACACTTAGAAAATGACATAACATTAGGGTAATATGGTGTTGATATGTAAGAGTTATAGAATTATTAAAAATGTTATATTATAAGGCCAAAAGGATGTGAACATATAGAATAAAAAATCATTGAGAACATTATAGAATCCATTAGGGGTAAGTAAGATAAGATAGACAAAAAGTAATATGTTTAAAAAGCATTAAATTCTTTATCAGAGCTATTATCAAAATGCCACTAGATACCTAGTTTCCACCACTAGAAAGATTTATGGATACTACTACTATCTAAGAATCTATATTACTCACGAGATGATGAGTGATATCCCATCAGAGAGTCATTGAACATTTTCATTATAGATAGAATTTGTCTATCCCCATCAGATGGATAGTTATCCTCAACTAGTTTTCCAGTTCACATTTACTTCTTGGGGAAGTTACTTCCTTCTCCTTTGGATGGATGGTGGATATGTACCAGCTAGCTAGTTCCTCATGTTAGTGTCCAAATACCTCAATGGCCTCCAAGATTCATTCCCTTCCTTATAAATATCTGTGAACATAACTCTATGATTTTACATAGTCTATCCAGACCACAACAAGGATCCATAAAAGTTATTTTACGATTCTAAAAAAATTTCATCGTGATTCTAACTACCAACCAATTAAATAAATTAATTACTCACATTTAGGAGTGTTTATGGTTATAAAAACAAAATAATGTGGGAATACCAATATGATTTGGAATATGTATTATCCATTTTCAAATACTCATAACTATGTTTATAAGAATTACCCATAAATCATTAATAAAAAGGATGGATTTTTTAGTCATGGTAATCCACCAGTTTTCAACAATATCCAGAAAATTAATTCTAAAAAAATATGTTCATTTCATCAAATTCTAAAGGCCTTTTTTGAAGGGATCATGAAACAAGTTCAGATTAGGATGGATGATCAATATACATGACACAAATATGATATGGAGTCTTAAAAACACCATATTAAAAAATGACATTAATAATCTAAAAAATCAAATTTGTCACATTAAAAGAGAATTATGAGGATGAGAAATTGGTAAGTTTTGTATTACAATTGAGGTTATACTGAGAGAAAATTTAATTAAAGTAACAAAAAGGGGGGGTTTTAAAACTCATGTGAAACCTAGAGTGGAACCAAGTAAAGCTGATATTGAGATTTTGGAAGAAATTAAAAACCCATATATTTAATTTCTAAATTCAATATTTTTATAAATTAAAAAATAAAAGAATTAAATCCAGATTTTTCAATTCGAACAACATATTTAAATTATTCTAAAATGAAAAATAAAAAAGGGAAGGAAAATATCTAAGAACAAATTTATGGAATTCGCACTATTCAAAATAATTAATTTCCACCTATTCTAATACCTTAAAATTTGCAATAAAAAAATAAAAAATCTTTTACTTATAATGTTCCAGGTTATTTTCAATAATATCAATGTGAAAATTCCTTTTATACAAAATTTAATCTAGATTCCTTCATATCTGAAATCACTCATAAAATAATTTCAATCAAGAAAAACGTGAATATCTTTCTACCTATATCATCATTGAAGAATGTAGCATTATACTAAAAAATAAAATTTCCACATTACTAAAGTATAGTGGGATAATTTTATTCCCTATAATTTAGGGAATTTTTCTCAAAACAATTATTTGGAGAATATTTTTCTAAGTATCTATTTAATTCCTTACTCACTCTTGCAATAGATTTGATCCGGGGAACTTCAACCTATAAATTGTTTTCCTCTAATTGGTTTACCATTATATTACATATAATATAAGAAGGGTAGATGATATTTTTGTTTTTTTGGAATGTTTTTTACCCATTGATAATCCCATCATAAACATGGAGTGTGATAATAAATTCATTATCGTTCTATTCAGTCTCTTCCTTACCACATTAATATTTGTTATTGATGTTTCTAGATGAAAATTGTTTTTCAATTTTGTGGAAAAAATTGAAAAATTTAATGTTTTCTAAAATACCAAGGAATATAGGAATAATCGAAACTACTATAGAGTATAGATTCTATAAAATGATGTCACTTTAGAACTTCATAAAGAATAATTATTTGATTAAATGGAAAATATTGTAAGTAAACATTCCGCTAAAAAAACTTGTTTGTAGATTGATATAGTTTAATTGGAGGAACATTTTGAATGGTATGAGGGTGAATTTCCATATAATTTATATCGTTTGTTTCATGATCAAATATTTACATTAGATTTAATTATTGACTGCAATGATTTACCCACTATGAATAGTAGTGAGGAACATGTGTTATCCATATCTCAATATTTCTTAAAAGGAAACATTTAATATCATGGACCACATATGTCTAGAAGTCTCCCTAATGGTTAATAATTACCATATATAATGATTAAACCTATTCTAAATCATTTTCAATATTCATTTTTTTGTTCAAAATTCCACAATTCATGTAATCATTACTACGGAGATTCAAGATAGTCAATAGGAATAGTTATTGTGTGTGTTTAAAAATAAAAAATTCTATTATAAGATGGATCATTTTCGATATCAAAGGGATCATCCCGTCATAATGCATGGTAGAAATCCCTATGGATACTGAAATATAAACCAAGGGTAAAGGGATAATGGTGATTGAATCTTAACAAGATAGATGTAGACAGGGAGGAAGTAATTAAATTGTTAGATATTGAGATAAAATTTCATATTTCAGAAACTACTTGGTTCATCTCTAGTCGTGTTTTTCTTTAATGACCGATAATTATATCAATGAAATTTTCCTTCTTATAGTTATGTCATATAGTATAAACCACATATGATCACATCGAGAAAATAATAAAACACTATAAATAGGAAGTGAATGAAATAAGAAGTATTTATAGAAATTAAGGAACCTAAACCAATGGCATAGTAACATAACCTTTGGAATATTAATTTCACCATTATAAATAGTAAACTGAAAAATAGAATAGTAACCATACCTATGAATGATTAAATAAAATTTAGGTTTCTTTTTAATAAAAATATTATATATTTATATCATAGAATAAGTAAACACATTTTATAAAAATGATCAAATATATGTTTTTATTTTTGTAAGTAAAAAATATTAATTTACAATTTTATAATTTATATAATTATTTAAGGGAAAATATTTTTTCATAAAATATATTCATGAATTAATATTTTATAAGATTATGATTATAAGATCATTTTATGAGAATATAATTAATTTTTCAATATTTCAAAAACTTGTATAATTTTAAAATCATTATTTTCAGAATAAATTAAATTTTAAATAATAAATTAAATTTACCATATTTAGATAATTATTTCAATAAAATGGATTCCATTTTTTAATTCTAAATTTCTAAAAATGACCAGTGTGATGTTTTTGGATTTTTCTAATATAGTTGAATTTTGTGGATAGTGAAATACGGACATTTATGTTATTTAACCTTTTATCCGAATAAATTAATTATTATGCCATGGATGGTGTATGGATAATGTAAGAACAATTGTTTTCAACTAACATGTCTTAGTTACTATATTTAGTCACAATAATCAATATTATTCATATATTTTTCCAAAAAAATAAACTATTCAACAAAATAATATTAAAATACCCCTCCCCTTCACTATAAAACCCACCCCTCACCACCTCTTCTCTGGCTATAATGTGTGTCACAATTCATTGAAAAATGCTTCATAAGTCTATCCCCCATGTATAAGTTCCTTTGGTTTTAATAAAACACCAAACTCAAGTGCTTCAAGGAGGTTCTTAAGGAGGAGAATTCAAGAGTCAGAAACCTCTTTCTTTTTTCTTTTAATTCCCTTTAAATTTATTTTTTTTCATTTATTCTCCTTACATACCCTTATCCAAGTGAAATGATAACTCTATTATCTTTTATATACTATAATTTTATTGTTTTAATGTAATAAACCATCATAATTTCTTTCCTATACCATTTTATTCTAAAAATGAAAATAATGTCCATGATGTGTTAAATTATTGCATTTAAGAAAGACGATATTTCAATTTCCATTACCACCTTCAAGAATGATAATAAACCATTTTTATGGTTAAAATTTATTATAATGTATATATATATATACATATATTATATAGATTATTTAATGTTTTGTAACTCATATATATACATATTATTAATTAATAAAACAAAACTAGTTTCTGATGATCAAAAAAAACCAAAATAATAAAAACGATTATCATAAACATTTTATCTAATGAATCATCATCAGATATAGAAAAAATGATATATAAGACCATTAATGTTTCTATAATTTAATTAATAACATATAATTTCAATTCTGGGAAACTATTCTCATTTTATAAGATCTTCCAAACATATATACAAGTTAACCCATCATGAAAACCAAGGAAACAGACACTCCAGAACAATGAAATTGAATCTCATAAGACATAAAAAATACCACAAATGAACATAATATAATTATAATAAATAGAATAAATTTTTATGATTTTATGAATGAAATTATTAATGAACCTAATTTTATTATATAGGACATTATGTACAAGTGCAGAATACTTTCGGATATAAGGTAAGGGAATCTTTCCGAACCTCCATTTTTTCAATCAAGTAATTCTTTATCTCCTTTTCCCCTAATGTAATTTTCCTTTTTTAATATAATTATTCTAAATTATGTTTATATGTCGCAAAATCATGTATCCATATTAATTGTTTCTTCTTTTATGGGGAAACACATTTTTTAAAAAGGTTCATTTATCAATTATTCTTGATAAGTAAGCCAAATTAAATGGAACTTCCCAATCTATTACGTATTTTCAAGTGAACTCCAAAAACTATTTTAATACTCCATTAATTTTATAAAATCCCTAATTTTGTTATGAAAAATATATCCTGTTTTATTTTTAGTTTTATAGAAATAATTATTTATTTTCTATTTTAAAAAATAATTAAAATATTCCCCTAAACCGCACTAAAGTGGCTAATTTTTAAACTTTATTAAACATTTTTTACAAGTTTTTACTTTATTTTGACTTCACATATCATGATATATGCCTAATTTTCGTTATTAATGTCCTAGTATGATTTAAATATATTATTTTATTGACTCTTTTATGATGTAACCATTTTTTATGCTATAGGACATGGTTATGATGCACACATCTTTCCATGCTTAACTCTTGTGTTTATTCCATATGTTTTATTATTCTTGTGGAAAAGAGATGAATGAAAATTATATGATGAGTGTGCCTAGATATTAGTGTAATTCATTGGGTAATTTTTAGTCCTATGATACGTCATGTGCAATGGTCTTGGTGGTCAGCCTTATCTTATGCTCCTCTATGTGAAATGGTTTTTGTAGTTAGATATGAATCATGCTCCTTATTTTTAAATGGTCTTGGTGGTTTTACATGAATCAGGTTACTAAATGTGAAATGTTTATGGAGGTTATCCTTGACTCATTATTATGTCATTTTTTATGTTGTTAAAACATTTTTATGTTTCCATGATTACATGATCTGGTGTTCTATTTGTCTCACTTTATTTTGTTTATTCAAGTTCCATGCATTTTTATATCATCATTTTACACCTTATAAGGTGTGTGATGTTATTAAATTCTATGTTTTCACATTTATAGGATTTTTAGATCATACCTTTCATTCATGTACTCATTATGGTTTCCTATGCATATTTAAGAGCTCAATGGATGTTAGGAGATCATTATGAAGATTAAATAAAAGATGTTTTCATTTTTTTTCATTCTTTCTAATTATGTATAAAATATTTTGAAGACACTATACATTATAATACATGGTAGTAATTGATGGTTAATAATTCTTAAAATCATGAAATAATATTTGTAAAAGACTATGGTAGTTAAATTTGATATCAGAGCACAGTCTAGTTATATTTGGAGATTATAAATTTATAACTTTAGTAAAAACCATAAAGCTTATTCTGTCACTATGGATAACCTAGATAAAATCTTAGGGAATCAAAAGTTTGGAAATACCATTAATTTACACATTTATCCTTATATGTTCAAATTTACCTTGTATTTTTATTATTATCTAATTATTTAAGCCCCCATATTTTACATTCTTTTTCATAGTTAATGGAGGGAAATGGGGGAACCTGTTCCAACTGTCAATGTGATAGGAATTACGATGATTGCACTTATGATATGCATAACCTAATAGAATACTGAGAAAAACATCTTATGTTTATGATAATCCATTTTTCAAAGATTAAAATTAATAACTAGAACATAGTTCGGTTACCCAACCCATTAAAGAAGAAAAAGGATGGTGTCCCATTGAAGCTCGTGTAATAAAGTTTATAAAAAAAGAAATAGTTCCCTATTGTCAAAAATTTGGGAAGAAGCATCTGTAAATCTATCTCAAGGGGGATAGGAGATTCTTTAAATGTTAAAAATAAGTTAATAATGTTTCCAATTTTCAAATAAAAATGACAAGACCTTATAAAAATATACAGGTAAATAATATTAAACCAAGGGTACCATATATGTTTCTATGTCATAAATGTTATATATTTGGAATTATCCAAGTCATTTCTCTATTAAAATGGATAACAAGCATAATAGGAACCAAAGATATCCCAGACCAAGGTAAATAGGATTCCCCAATACTTAGATGGAACATAATTATTTAAGTACAATTAACAACTTCAACAGAGTTTTTTTTGTGTTATTGTATTTCTATTTATTCCGTATTATAATATCTTGTATGTTTTTGAAGTACATCGAGTCACCTCCATAAATGAATTGATTTCATCAGGGATATATTCTATTATTATTTTATCATATGTTTATGATTATGTAAATTTACTTCTTCGAAATCATATTAGACTTAATTTAGTGGAGTTCGATGTTATTTTGGGAAAGGATTGATTATCTTTATGTATATCCAACATCCAATTTTAGGAAATGGAGATCACTATTCACATCCTAAGAAATCCTCCAATTCTTTAAAAGTGTAAGGATGAGGATAAATATCATTTATAATCATCATCTCAATTATAGATACTTTTTCATTATGAGAAAAAATATCTATCCAAAATGATTAAGACCAAGGATATGATAATTCTTAAATACATCCCATTATGAAGGACTACAATATTTTGTTCCCTGAAGAATTGTCTTGTCTCCCTCATGAATGAGAGATTGAGTTATCAATTGAACATTTACCTAGATCTCTTTATATATCAATGAAAACTTATATAATGGCCTACATTTAGTTGGAGGAACTAAAGAATTAGTTATAGGAGAAACTGGACAAGGGTTTTATATTCCCTAGTGCTTCAATGTAGGGTTTACCAGTCCTCTTTTTCAAGACGAAGGATGGATCAATGTGCATGTACATTGATTATCTTGAGCTCAATAATATAAAAATAAAGAACAAGTATCCCCTATAAAGGTTATATGACTTGTTCGATCAAATATATGAGGCTAAGTATTTCCCCAAGGTGGAATTCAGTAGGGATATCGCCAATAAAAATTGAGGAAGAGAGATATTCCCAACATTATCTTTCTAATGAGGTATGGGCACTAGGATTTCATAGTGATTCTCTTCAGACTCACTAAGGCTCCCATAATTTTCATGGACCAAATGAATAGAGTCTTTAGAGATTACCATAAAAATTATGGTAGTCTTTATTGATGATATTCTGATATACACCTAGAGTAAGGAGGGACATGATTGGAATTTTAATATTGTTCCAAAAATGTTGTGAAGGGAGAAACAATATGGAATGTATATTAAATTTGAGTTCTAGATGGAGGAAGTGTAATTGATGGGTAATGTAATCACCAGAAGAGGAATATCTATGGAGCCTTCCAAGAAAATGCCAATATATGAATGGACCAAACCATCATCTATAATAAATATCTATAGTTTTCATATCATATTTGGGACTACTTATGTTTTTTGAGAAATTTATCATGATTGTATAACTTGATAAATAAGTTAACAAAAAACGGGGTAACGTATTTTTGGATGAAATAATATGTGGAAACCATTAAATATATCAAAAAGAGGCTTATTATTACACCAGTACTCACACTGCCGATAAGTGGGGAAATATTTGTGGTATACAGAGGTGATTCAAACAAGGGATAAGGTTGTGTATATATGAAATATTATATCTTTATAGACTAAACATCTAGGTAGTTGAATATTCATCAGACAAACTATCCCATGCATGATATGGATTTAGAGACTGGGATCGTTAGGTTAAAAATCTGACGGCACTATCTTTATGGGGAGAAGTGTTATGTATATGATGAACTTGAAAGACTCAAATATATATTGACATATATGGAGATTAATATGAGCCTGTGAATATTGTGAGAGATCATCAAGGATTATGTCTTCTCAATCAACTACCATCCTGGTAAATATAATAAGGTGGTAGATTTTATATGTATAAAGCATCATGCTTCTTTATCAATGATGATAATTGAGAAGGATCCAATCTTCTTAGACCTTTAAATGATGGACATGGGAATAGTTAAGGAAGCAGCATCATCAATCCTTTCTCAATTTATTTTGTAACCATCCCTTATAGAGAAAATAAATTATTCTCAAAAAAATGATGTGGAAATTCATAAAAATGGAGAAGCTATCAGAAATGGGAAATAAGTAGCGTTCCAAATGGATGAGGATGTATTTGTGAGATTTGGGTCACAACTATGTGTATCATCCAATCCAAATATAAATAAATATCTTTTGAATAACTCACATAGCTCAATATTCAATATTCACTTATAGAGCATAAATATGTATCAATATCTCTAAAATCATTATTGGTTGGACAATATGAAAAAGGATATCATTGAATATACATGAAAGTGCCCACTGTGTCAACAAGCGAAGGAAAAAAGTAAAAAAATCTAAGGGTATGATGCAACCATTACCCATTCCAACATGGAAATGGGAAAAAATCTATAACACCCCAAGCTTACATAGTACCTATTGAAATAAATTCAATAACTTTCACTGCACACAACACCGAGTTCGAGGGCACCAGGATCTATCAAACTAGCAGTTTAAAAAAGTGATAATGAATGTATTAACAAAATTTTTAAATTTATAATATTTTTCAAAATATTCATCATTTTTTAATTTGGAATATCAAAATTATCTTACGGTGATATATTTGTAATTTTCCCAAAAGTTTCCATTTTGATGAATGGTGAAAATTACTACATTGATATTAAAAAATGACTATTTCATTTAAATAATTATTTTAATATAAATTTATATTAATTTATAAATAGATAAATAATAAATATATTAATCCAATGTAGATAATTGGAATCATTTTATAATATAATTAGATATAAAAACTTATTTAACTTTTGAATGTTACTTTTACCCACCTCCTAACCACTTCTGTGGGTTAGAATTACACATAATTTTCTAACTTATGTGAATTGAATTTCAAAAAATGAACATACATGGTGGTAATAAGTATTAAAAATATGATCTAATTGGATCAAAATAATTTTTGGTGAATAGTAACTTTTGAATTTTCTTTACCACGGTTAATGGTAGATAGGGTAATTAAAGGTAAAAATAATATTATAATAATATAAAATCACCCTAACACATTTACTAATCTCATTGGATAATTATATTTCAACCAAAAGAATCATTCGGTCGAAAATATGATCCTTTTTAAGCCAAATGTGCTAGACTAAGAAATTTATTATATTTTTTTTTAAATAAGAGTAAAAAATATCATTTCTAAATATTAAAAACTATATCAATTTTAATACGAAGTTATATAAGTGATATGGTAGAATATAAATAGAATTTAGAAATATAAAAAAAATATCTACATAAAAAAAACATTATTTATAATTTTAGAAATAATTAATTAAATTTAATGGGGACATAATAATGATTCAATAACTGTTTAATTAATTGGGATATCAAATAAATGATATTAAAAATATTAAAATAAATATAAATTGACTTAATTAATCTCATAAAAAAATTTCCTTGACAACATAGTCATGTTGGTGGAATATTTTAATTATTTTCTTTATGTTACTATGTTGGATTGATATTTTTAATAAAGAAAATATTGAATAGTTATAAAATTGACTTAAATGATACTTTAAAATAAAGAATATTTTATTAAATGTAATAAAATTCAAAAAAATATAAGGTTTGAACAACTAACTATGATAGAGTTAAATATTTCATAACTTATTCAATTTTGATTTTTTGGTATTTTATAGATACTATATTAATCATATAGTATAAAAAGACATGTAGACACAGTAACAGTTAAACTGTTTAACTAAGTGTAAATCTGAAATGATAAGGTTAAGTTTGCGATATAAACATGTCTGAAAATCATTGTTTAAGAGGATTTAAACACATCCCCTTATTATCCTCTAAATAACTAACTTTTATGCTATTTAGAAATGAAAATAAATTTATAATAAATTAATAGTTATGGAATTTCCAAAAGCACCCCTCCCCTCTATTATAAAAGTGAACTAATCCTTCTCTTTTATTCACACCTATAAAGCACTTTTTCTTCGAAAAATCCTAACTAATTATCATCCCAACTTCCCTAAAATCATTATAGATTCCATAATTTGGGTATAATGTCAACATATGGAGTCCTTATATTCAATTTAAAAGGATATACCTGAAAAAGAAGCAATTGTTCTATCAACTCTTTCAATGTTATTTTTCTTCTTCTACTTCCTACTCTAATTTTGATTCCATGATAATGTAATAATTACATTATAAAATACAATATGATATTTTATTATGATTATTTAACACCAATATTCTTCTTTTTATTCATCCTATGAATAACAATATCACCATGTGTGTGTACATACGGATTATTGTCTGCACGTCGTGGTGTAATGTTTTATTCAACGCTACTTTTTTGGATGGGTATAATGATGAGTATAATGGACATAAATAATTAATATAACCCGATAATGATTTTTTAAAATTAATATACCATCTAATTCAATACCATTTAACCATAAATGGAATGATATCATTGCTTGTGTGTACGTACGACTTACCATCTCTACGACAGTGTCAGATTCATTATCCACATTAACCATTCAAGAATGATTATAAAATTTATATGATAAGTAAAAATAATTATTATGAAATTAATATCAATATTTATATGAATAAAATACATCTAATTCATAAAAAATAAGACTTACACAACAAAACCTGTATAGGAAAATGAAGCAGTTAACTCCCAAAACAATGGTAATACTGAAATATTGTTAACAAAATGATATAACAGGATCACATATGATATCATAAATATACATATGATTTTTTATAATTTAATAACATAAATTAACCAATATACTTGATTTTAATGCACCCTCGAAAAATGTAAAGTATATGGTAAGGGTTAATTTCACAATCTCATTATTATCTGAGGTTATTTATACATAAGTATCTAGTGGGACAACTTTATCATCCATATCAATGTTTCATAAAAATGTATTTGAAGACATTTTTATTATTCCTATACAATTTTTTAATTTCATTTATACCCATGTTTGAGTTATTATAAAACTATTTTAAAGGAATCTTTCTATCATTTTCCAAAATATGTACTTTCTGAAATTTTCATCAAATTAATGAAAAGAATGTATTTTTAACTTATACGACATGATAGGCTATTTTTTGAAATTATAAACCCTTTAAATTTTTAAGCTTCCATTACAATCTTACAATGTTATATTCATAAGAAATTTTTTCCTTCATAAATTTTCATCTTTTAAATAATTTCAATTTAAAAATGTGATATTTTTATCAAAGAGTTTTAATGAATTTATTAGATTATTCTCAACTATGTCAACATCCTTTGTTGGATTTTATTCTTGATTAAAGTTTCTTTATTATGATACAATATTCAATGTTTTATTGAATTTTTTATGATATGTTTTACAATATATGTTCTATTTTCCTACCATTAATAGTTTATTGTTAATGTATTAACATTTCATATATTAGTTTTAATATGAATGTTTATTTTATGTTTCACCCTTTTCATATGAGTAATGCATTGGACTTAGTAAGTGATTGGTGGGTCCTACTATAGCCTATATGTGCCTCAGTAATTCTCATGATACAAACTAGTGTCTAGGCACAAGGTCGTGATGGTATGGTTATTTAAGGTCCTGGAAAGAGGCATTTACTATATGGTTATGATGTCTGGAGTTATTCATTCCCTCATTATGAGATTAGTTATTGAAATTTTCTGTGATTATCCTACTAGTATAACATCCATGTGAAATTTTAAATGAAATTATATCATTTAATTTTACCATACAATGTTAAGATTATGTTGAAATTGCTTATGTTTCACTTTTATGTCCTACCTTAAATTTTTATGACAATCTAAGATAGCTTATGGTATATTGTTTATCATTACTAAGAATCTCAGCTCACCCATTTCTAATTTTCCTTTTTTCCTCGAGATGTGAAGAAGTATATTATGATTGACCAGTAGGGATAGTTTAAGGGATATGGGTGTTTTGAAGAAGTCACTATGTTGTTTTCATTTCATGATGTAATGTAAAACTTATGTTTGTATCTAGTTTTCCAAGTCTATTAAATTGATCAGTCATTTGAGATTTGATTTCATGTGATCATGTCAATGTAATAAAATAAGACACTACATCTAGAAAACTGGGTTTAGGGATTTATAGTTGGCATTTGAGGATGTTTGGTATAAACATTGGAAACTTGATTTAGAAAACACTTTAATTCAGTGACACAACCCTACGATTGACTTCAAGGATTAGTATATAAGAACGTCCAAAAATTTTGGTAATATTGATATTATTTGAATATTACTAGAAAATGAATCCTTGTTTAGATAATGTAAGTGGATTTGGTTCTCGAACAGATGTACAAAAGTGTAAAAACTCCAAAAAGGAGTTCCAGTCATGACTTGTGGTAACCTTGTACATGAAAAACGGATTTATTGTGCACCGTGTTTGACACTCCCCCAGGATGTACATAGGATAATTCACTTTTTATTTAAAAACAATTATGATGGATTTATGATTAAATATGTCCCCAAAAAACCATTTTTATGATTATGGATTCAATATGCATAAATTTTTTAATTTATGTTAAGTATTTTACTAGTTTGGAATTATTCCTTATGATTCATTACTAAAACAAGTGTATTCCATTATTTATAAATGGAACCTACTGGAAGGAATGGAAATTGTATCAACACATGTAATCTATTTAGGGATTACCCTCTTATGAATTATATTGATTTTGGAGCTGGTGATACAACTTGTGTTGAAAATTTTATAACCATATTGGTATAACTGAGTCAAGTTAGAAATAATAAACTTACCCGTATAGAAAAATATGATCCTCAATATGGGGGATCAATGTCATACCACTTCATGAGACAATAGAATCCAATAGTTAATGGTACAAAAAATCCATTTTTATCTGAGCAATGGATAAGTTCCTTAGTTAAAATATTTATTTCTTTGGGGAGTAACGAAAGGGAAAAAATTGTAATGAAAGTATATCATCTATCAAGTGATGCAGATCAATAGTGGTTATTAATTAAAAACATGAAGTAGGATAAAGAGGTATATAATATGTAATAGAAGTAATCTAAATAACTATTCTTAGAATAATACTTCCACCGTGATCTACGAGTGGATATAGAGAGTAAATTTAACAGTCTGAGGCAGAAGGAGGATGAGAATGTTGCAAAATAAGAATCTAACATCAGAAGGATAGCAAGGCATGCTGCAGAATGTATATATAAACCGATAAGTAATATTGATTAATTATTTTGTGGTTTAAAACCTTTACTATAATGGTAATTCATATCATAATCTTTCTCATCATACACAGATATATTCTCATGTGCTGTCAAGATCAAAAAAGAATTCTTTATGTCTTATGAATTTAAAGAATATAAAGAAAAGAGGAGGGTTGTTTAACACTCTAAAAAAGTAAATAATGTCAAGAAAGGAAAATTTGACTTTCCACCCTATCATAATTGTGTGATGAAATAACTCGGTACTTGTATAAGGGGGATGCGAGTTTGTTACATGTGTGGAAAAAACGGCCACCAATCTCATGATTTTAATGGAAAGAAAGAAGCTACCAATGTTAAATTCTACAATTTTAAAGAGTTAGTAAATTATGAAAATGATTTTCCTAAGAATCAAGGTAAACATTCCACAAAAATGGACAAGGTAGTAAGTCCATTTTTTAGCAATCATAACTACTAGGGTTGAAGTTCCTAATGATGTGGTGGAAGGAACATTAATAATTTCCTCAAATTTATCCAATGATTTATTTGATTCTGGATCCGCATATTCCATTATATATACTCATTTTTCATTAAAAATTAGATATTTCCAATTCCAATTAACAATGGTGTTGTCGGTCAAATCCCTAAGGGAATTCTCATTACAATAAAGATGTGTTAGTAAATTCCCATTATAACATATAAATTTCCTTTATCTCCTAAAGTTGTCATCATACCTATGGTCAACATTGATATAATTATCAATTTAGACTATAAATCAAAATATATTGCAAACGTTTATTGTAATAATAAATAAGATTTAATTTTTGAGGAAAATGTTGAATCCATTATCTTTAGGGAAGAATCATTACCCCTATTTCATATCAAAACCCACCACTGGTAGATTTACTAAACGAGATTCTTGGGGAGGAATATAAAATAAAAATTAGGTATGAAGAAATAAATACTAAAATTTAGGATGTACCTATTCTATGAGAAAATATCGATGTTTATCCATAGAATTTATCTAGACACCCCCCAGAGCGCGAATTTTAGTTTTGTATTGATTAAATTCCTAATAAAAGGCTAATATCAAAAACTCCATATATAATTTCTACAATGTAATTAGTAGAGATGAAGAAAAAACTATAGAATTTGAGTAATAAGGGATTTATTCACCCTAGTGTTTTTCTATGGGGAGCCCCAATAATTTTTGTTAATAAGAAATATGGATCAATGAGACTCTGAATTGTCCATAGAGAAATCAACACTATTACAATAAAGAAGAAGTATCCTCTTCCTCTCATTGATGATTTATTTTTTCAACTTCATGGAGCTAAATATTTTTTGATGAATTATGGTTTTTCTAGATATCATCAATTATGTGTAATGAGAGAATATATTCCAAAGACAAAACTCCAAACCAGGTATGGGAATTAAAATTATATAGTAATACCATTCGGACTGAGTAATGTGCACAATATTTCCATGGATCTAATGAACAGAGTGTTCAATGAATATATCGATGATTCTTTGGTAGTATTTGTTGATCATATCTTGGTTTACTCAAAAATATATAAATACATTGAGAACAACTTTTGGATTGTTCTGAAGACTCTTAGAAGAAATGAACTGTATGGGATGTTTAGTATGTGTTAACTATGGATTCAATAAATTTCATTTCTGGTCCATATTGTCTCCAACAATGGAATCACTATTGATCCTTCAACGATAAAGGAAATCCATGAATTTATAACACTGACAAGTATAACCGAGGTACGTATTTTTATTGGTTTAGCAGGTTGCAATTGGAATTCTGTCTAGACATTTCCTGATTGGAAATCCTATTAACCAGGCACACATGTAAATGGGTTAAATTAATTTGGAGAAAAGTGTGTGAAGAATGATTTGAATAATTGAAGACATGATTAGTCAATTCACCTATCTTGACTTTACCATCTAAGAATGAAGGGTTTTTTATATATATTGATTCATCAAAGAAATTACTTGGTTTTGTTATTATACAAAATGATAGGGTTATTTCATATGCAACAAGGAAGTTAAAAATTCTTTAACAAAACTATCCAACTCATGATCTTGAGTTAGTAGTGGTAATCTTTTCTTGGAAGATATCGAGACACTATCTCTACACTGAGAATGTGACATATATAATGATCAAAAGGGTTTGAAATATATTTTATCACAGAAGTAACTCAACATGAGACAAAGGTGATGGATTGAGCTACTCAGGGATTATTATTGCATAATATACTACAACCTAGGGAAGGAAATAAGGTGGAAGATGTTTTAAGTTGGAAGGACCATGGAGTTCTAAATAGAATGATTATTGAAAATGATCCTATTCATGGATCTTGTAAATACGGTTTTGGGAATTATCGTGGAAGGTAAAACATCACTAATTATTCAAATGGATTCTAAACTATCTTTTCTGGAAAGGATAAAATGTTCTTATACAGATAATGATGAGTTTCAAAAAAATTAAAGGTGTGAATGAAGGGAGATTGATGGACTTCATTTTTGAAAATGGTATTTTGAAATTTGGGAAGAGGCTTTGTGTTTCCACTATACCTAATATAAAAAAGTGAATTATTGGATGATTCTTATATTCCATATTTCTTTATACACTTTTGTAGCACTAACATGTATATAGATTTGAAAGAACATTTTTTGAGGGACAACATGAAGGGGTATATTGTTGATTTTGTTTTTAGATGATTGGTTTATCAACAGGTGAATGTTAGAAGACAACAAACTAAAGGATTGATGCAACCTTTTCCTATACCTATGTGGAAATGGTATGATATTAATATGAACATTGTCATAGTGATACCAAATTCTCCCAGATGAAATGGTGTGTTATTTTTTATTATTGATCATCTTACCAAATCATCACATTTTCCTGATATAAGAGAATATTTACCACCTGAATGTTTAGAAAAAAAACATATTATTTGTTTTGGTATGACTTAATAGTGTACCCCGATCGATTGTTTATGACAGTCATCCTCGTTATACATCAAGATTCTGTAAAAGTCTTTAGAAGGCCCTAGATACTGAGCTTCGTTTGAGAATTTCCTACCACCCTCAAACTGATGGACAATCAGAACTGATAATTCAAACTTTAGAATAGTTGTTGATATCTTTCTCACTTGAAATCTTAGGTATGTGGGATCAATATTTAACTCTAGTATAATTTTACTATAACAATAGCTTTTATTCAAGTACTCATATGGAACCATATGAAGCATTATATGGAATGAGATTTCGTACACCCACAAGTTGGGATGATGTTGGTGGAAGAAAACTTGTAGGCCCATAATTTGTTTGGGAAACAATAAAATCTGAAGATTATTCAAACCCATATCAAAATAGCTCAATGTTGGAAAAAGATTTATGCCGATAACTGAAAGATGTATTTGGAATTTCATGTAAGAGATCATCTTTTCTATAGGTGTCTCCATGGAAGGATGTTATAATATTTGGTAAGAAGGATAAATTAAATCCCTAGTACATCATACCTTTCAAGATTTAGGAGTGAATTGGAGTTGTATCATACTTTTTGGAAACATTGCCAAGTCTCTCCAAAGTTCATGATGTGTTCCACGTATCACTGTTAAGGAAATACATGTGAGACATAACACACGTACTCACTAATGAAGAAATATAACCAAAAAACAATCTATGTTATTGTTAATATCCTATCAAAATTATTGATACCTATGAACATGTGTGGATAAATCGGAAAACTCGTCTGGTAAAAGATATTTGGAGGAACAAAAAAATGGAAGAGGTGATGTGGGAACCTAAAGAACATATGATAAAGAACCACCCGAATCATTTTGTTCGGTGATATTCTGGTATTTATTTATGAAAAATATCTTTGAATAATGGAATAATGTAACACCCAAAGCTTCTATGGTACGTTTCCTTTGAAATAAATTCAATAGCTTGAATTGCACGCAGCACTAAGTTTGAGTTCACCATGGCCTATCAAACTAGCCGTATAAAAAGTTGTAATGAATATTATTAACCACATAATGAAATTTTTAAATTTTATTTTTAAAAATAGACTTCATTTTTTAATTTAGAATATCACAATTAGCTATGGGTAAAATTTTGATAATTTTCGAAAAGGTTTCCTTTTTTGATCAATATTGAAAATTACTGCAATGTTGTTAAAAACTAACAATTTTATTTTAATAATTTTTTATTATAAATTTATTTTTATGTAACAATATATAAATAACACACATAAAAATCCAATATGTTTCATTGGAATCATTTTTTAATATAATTAGATATAAAATTTTATTTAACTTTTGAATGTCACCTTTACCCACCATTTAACCACTTCATCATATTATCCTGAAATGTAATTTTACCACTTCTGGGAATTGAATTTATAAAAATAGACAAACATTATTATAATCAATGTGAAATATTTTTTATAATATCATCAAAATAATTTTTTTATTAGTAACTTTTGAATTTTAGTTACCACAATTAAAGGTAAATAAGGTAATTAATGATAAAAATAACATGATAATAATATAAAATTACCCCAACACTTATCCTAATCTCACTATATAAGTATATTTTGAAAAAAATAATACTTAGTTAAAAAGTAAAATATTTTTTAATCCACTTCTGTTAGATTAAGACCTTTATTATATTTTATTTAAAGAAAAGTTAAAAATATCATTTTCAAATTATAATAAATACATTATTTCTAATATGAAGTTATATAATTGATATGTTCGATGATAACTATTTTTTAGGAATATAAAATATTTATAATGATAATGGTAATTTATTTATAATTTATAGAAATGTATAATTAAATCAAATGGTGACATAATATTTATACAATAATTATTTAATTAATTGAGATATCAAAAAAATGATATGAAAAAAATTAAAATAACTATTAATTAACATAAGTAATGACATAAAAGAATATTAAAGACTACATAGACATGTCAGTGACATATTGGAATTATTTTTTCGAAGTTATCATGTTGTTTTGATATTTTTAAAAATGAAAATATTGAATAGTATGAAAATTGACATAAATGATAATTTAAAATAAATAATATTTTATTAAATGTTAAAAAATTCATTAAAATAAATGGTCTGGAAAAATAACTATGACAGTACTAAATATATCAATAATGGTCAAATTGGGGTTCTTCTTTCATTTTATAGTAACTATACTAATCCTATAGTATAAAAAGACAAGTCGACACAGTATGAGTTAAACTATTTAACTAAAGGTTATTCACAAATGATAAGGTTACTTTTGTGACTTAAACATGTCTAGAAAATTTTGGTTGAGAGGTTTTAGAACCTTAATAATCTTATACTATAAATAACTCACTTTGGAGTTCTGTAAAACTGAAAATAAATTTATAATAAATTAATAGTTTTGGAATTTTCCAAAGTGCACACCCCAGTATTATAAAATGGAACCACTCCTTATCATTTATTAAAACCTCTAAAGCCCTTTAGCTCATCCAAAACCTACCCAAATTTCCTCAAAAATTCCTTATATTCTACCTAGAGTCCATACATTGGAAATAAATACAATATATGGACTCCTTTTGTTCAAATCAAAAAGAGATACCTGAAAAAGAGGTAATTATTTTATCAACTCTTTCAAAATTCTTTTCTTTTTCTATTTCCTCCTCCTATGTAGTTTGCAAAATAAAGTAATAATTCCAGTTTCATCAATAAAATGTAATTTTATTATGAATATGGAACAACCATATTCCTCCTTTTATCCATCTTACATATAACAATATCACCACACATGTGTATGTAAGGCTTACTGTCTCGACGTCGTGGTGTAATTTTTCATTCAACACTACTTTATTTATATGTGTATAATGATGAGATAACATATATAAATAATAAATACAACTTGATAATTATTATCTAAAATTATGATACCATCCAATACCATACCATTTAACCATCAAGGGAATCTTATCATCGCTCTTGTGTACATACGGTGTACTGTCTCAACAACGATGTGAGATTCATTCTCCACGTCAACCATTAAATATTGATTATAAAATATTAATGATGAGTACATATAATTATTTTGAATGTTATATAATTTTTTATACAAATAAAATAAATCCTATACAAAAAAACATTACTTACCCAACAAAACATGCATAGGAAATTGAAGGAGCCAACACCCGAAAAAATGGAAATACTGAAATATTATTAAAAAACAATATTAGAGGATAATATATGATATTATAAATATGGATATGGTTCTGGGATAATTTAATAACATACTTTAACCAATATAATGGAGGTTAAAATACCCTATAACAAAATAAATTACATAGAAAGGGTTAATTTCACAATCTCATTATTCTCTAAGGTTGTTTATATATAAGTATCTACTAGGACATCATTATCATACATGTCCATGTTTATTAAAAATTTATTTCAAAATATGTTTACTATTACTAGAAATTTTTTTAAAATCATTTTTACCCATGTTTGAGTTTTTATATATTTTTTTGAAATGAATCTTTCCTTCATTTTCCTAATGAGTTACTTTATGACCTTTTCGAAAAATTAAGGAAAGAATGTTTTTTTAACTTATATGGCATGAGAAGCTATTTTCCACCATTATGAAACCTTACCATTTTGATGTGTATATTATAATTTTACATTTTCTTTTCATAATAAATGTTCTCTTTTATAATTTTGTTACTTTAAAATAATTTCATTGTAAAAAAGAGATTCATCACTTGAAGAGTTTTAATGAATTTATTAGATTATTTTCATCTATATCAACATAATTTATTGGATTTTTCCTTGATTGAAGTTGACTTATTATTATACAATCTTCCGTATTTTCATCTATGTCAACATAATTTTTTTCATGAGGCCATTAAAGTATGGTTATTACGTCTGACATTATGAATTCACTCATTATGAGATTAGTTATTGATATTGAATGTGATTATTCAACTAGTAGAATATCCATGTAAATTTTAAATGGAATTAATTTATTTATTATTTCCATATTATGCTAAATATTATTTTTAAAATTCATGAATTTTAATTTTGTACCCTGCCATAAATGTTTATGCTTATTTATGATAGATTCTTATTTATTGTTTATCCTTACTAAGCATCTAAGCTCATCCCCTTCTTATATTTAATTTTTTCCCAGGATATGGAGAAGTATATTATGAATGACCTGAAGGGATATTCTAAGGGATATGGGTGTTTTTAAAGGATACACTATTTTGTATTTCATTGAATGATATAATGTAATAATTATTTTTGTATCTACTTTTCCAAGGCTACCAAACTATTCAGTCCTTCGGTATTTGATTTCTTGAGATCATGACAATGTAATAAAATAATGCACGGACTCTAGGATACTTGGGTAGGGAATTACGACATCACTGTGGACTTTTTCACTAGACTTGTAAAGACATCCATAGGAATCAATTTTATATGGGTTGTTTCTGATCATCTTACAAAGACAACTCTCTATACCGCAATTTGAGAGGACTTCCTAGTCAATAAACATTCCCAAATATAAAAAAGAGAAGTCGTGAGGCTATGTGGAGAACCACTATCAATTTTATTTGATTGAGATCCATTATTTACCTCCACATTCTATAAAAGTCTCCAACAAGCTCTAAAAATGAGTTTCCCTTCAATTCAACATATCATCCTCAAACTGATACCCATTTTGAGTACACTATTCAAACACTGGAAGAAAAATGCAGAGCATATTCAATGGACTTAAAAAGAATATGGGACCAACACCTACCCATGTTCAAGTTCTCCTAGAACAATATCATCCTCTCAAGTGTGAAAATGGATCCATATGAACACCTTTATGGGAAAATTGAAAAACTCCTGCGTGTTGGGATGAAGTTAGTGAACGTAGGACTCTAGGACCTGAAATGTTCAATGAAATGGTTGAAAATGTGAAAACAATTCAATAACATATTCGAGATAACCTATTTTGAATGAATATCTATGAATACAATCATGTACAGGACCTACAGTTAAGGTTGAAGACATGGTTTTCCTCCATAAATCTACATGGAAGAGGATCATGAGATCTGGGAGGAAAGAAACGCTATGCCTTAGGTGTATCTGCCCCTTAATGTTATTTATTATGTTAGAATAGTGGAATATCGACTAGAAATTATACCGACCATGTATCAATTACAAGATGTATTCCATATATCCATCTTAATGGAGTATATATTGGATCCCTCACATGTAGTGAATTAAGATGTTGTATATTTTGAAATTGATCTCTCTTATGATAAGCCACCAATGAAGATTTTAGATCATAGAGATAATGTTACATATAACAAGACCACTCACCTAGTCATGAGGAACAATATTCATAAAGAGGAAACATGGGAACTGAGATAATTAATGAAGGAAAAGTACCCTTATCTGTTTTCCCCTTAGTTTGTAAAATGAAATTTTGTGGGAGAAATTTCCCAAGTGGGGAGCAATGTAATAATCCATAATTTTATCAATGAAATTTACCTTCTTATAATTATTTCATATATTATAAACCAGAAAGAATCACATTGAGAACCTAATAAAAACTTTATAAGTGTATAATGAATAAAATAGTATGTATTTATAGAAATTATATAACCTAAAAAAATAGAATAGTAACCTTACCTTTTGAATAATAATGTTACCATTATGAATAGAAAATCATCCAATGGTATAGTAACCACACATATGATATTATTAAAAGAAATGGTATCTTATGATTGAAATTTTGATATATTTATATAATAGTGTAAGTAAATAATTTTTTTTAAAAAATGATAAAACTGGTGTTGGTATTTTTTTGAAGTCGTAAATGTTTAATTAAAATTTTATAATTTATGATTTAAAATAAAATATATTTTCACAAAATAGATTCCTAAATTAATATTTTGTGGTATTATGATTATAATGTAATTTTATGAGTCATTAATTAATTTTTCAATGTGTCATAAAATGTGTATAACTGTAAAATTGTTATTTTTCTAATAAATGATTGTTTCCATTAAAAATTAAATTTATCATATTTCGAAAACTGTTTTCATAAAATGGATTCCATATCTAAATTTTAAAAATTAGAAAAAATTTGTGGTGAATGTTTTGGTTTTTTTCTCAAATAGTTTAATTTTTTGGTTAATAGTGTATGACAGTAATTTTCAGTATTTACCTATTTAGCCAAGTACATTAATTAATGACTCATGGAAAATGTATGGCTGTTTAAAGAAAAATTGGTTCTAACTCATAGAAAATAGATACTATATTTAGTCACAATAATCAAAATTATTCATAGTTTAGAGCCAAAAAAATAAACAAATGAATTATCATCCAAGATGTGTAGATTTATCACATTCAAGGATGATGAGTTTTCTATTTCCATTACTACCTTCAAGGTTTCTCATAAAACATATTATGGTTTAAGCATATTTTAAAATAAGTATTAAATTATTTTTAATTTTTCTTGATCTAGTATATATACATATGGTTAATTATTAAAAAAACTAGTTTGTAATGATCGAAAAAAACCAAAATAATCTAAACAGTTATCATTAACCTTTTATCTAATGAATCATCCTCACATATGAAAAAATGATATATAAGACCACTTAATATTATTTAATTTCATTAATAATATAAAATTTCAATTATGGACAACTATTCTCATTTTACATGATCTTCCATACACGTATAGATGTGCCCTGATCATGAAAACCAAGGAAGTAAACTCTCTCGAACGATGAAATTGAATATCATAACTCATTAAATAAACCATAAATGGAATGAATAAAATTATAATAAAAAAATTAAATTTATAATAGGTTCTCAGTTAAATTATTAATTAAACTAATTTGATTAACCCAGACATTAAGTACATGTGAAAAATACTTTCGAACATAAGGTTAGGGATACTTTCTGAACCTCCATTTTTTTCTTTTAGGTTACGCTTTCTCTCTCTTTACCCCAAGTTAATTCTTATTTCTTTTTATATAATTCTTATAAATTATAATTATATATACCAAAATCATGTATCCATATTAGTGAATCCTTGATTTATAGATAAATACATTTTTTAAAAGGTTACATCTTCATTTTTTCTCGATAAGTAGGTCCCTTTAATGGGAACATTCTGATACTTACCCATTTTCAAGGGCACTATAGAATCCGTTTTAATCCACCATTATTTTAAAAAAATTCAATCATTTTATCATGAAAGAACAACTTTTTTTCATTTAATATTGTATACAAAAATATTATTTTCTTTTAAAATAACCTTTAAAATTTTCCATTAACTCGTAATAAAGTGGCTCATTTCTAAAGTTTCTTAAAAAATATTTTACATGTTATCACATCATTTTTACATCACCTATCATTATATTTTCATAATTTTCCTTATATATTTTCTTGTAAGTTTTAAATCGATTCTTGCATGGATAATTTTAGGATTCTCCCATTTGTTATGTTTATAACATGGCTACGACGCCCACTTCATTCCCTGGGTAACTCTTATGTTTATTCCTTATGTATGATTCCTCATTTGGAACACATACATATGAACATGTTATTATGGGTGCACCAAAATAGTGATCTAATGAATTTGGTAATGTTTATTCTCATGATACATCATGTAAAATGGTCCTGGTGGTTATCCTTGACTCATGCTCCTCCATGGGAAATGGTCTTAGGGGATAACCTTGAATCATGCTCCTTATTGTGAAATGGTCTAGGTGGTCAGACTTCACTCCTTATCCTCCATATGAAATGGTTTTAATGGTTATCCTTGACTTATAAGTATATAATTTATAATTTTTTTCCGAATTTATTTATAGTTCTATGATTGCATGATCTTGTGTTATATATCTTACACGTTCATATGTTTATTTATGTTACATTCCATTTTATATCATAATTTTATTCCTTACATCACATGGGATATTATTTACTTCTATTTTTATTCCCTTCTTGGGATTTCTAGATCACTTATTGTGTTCATTTATTCCCCATGTTATCCTATATAGCAATAAGATCTCAATAGATGCTAAAATCTCATTATGAAGTTTAAATAAAAAATGTTCTTATTTTGGATTCATGATTTATAATTAGGTATCTAATCTTCCAAAGATAGTATAGTTTATGATACTTGGTTTTATTTGATTGTTAATTATACTTAAATCATATAATAATATGTGTAAATGTATAAGGGCATTATATGTTTCAAAAAAGGGAGGTGTTTTAGTTATCACCAATGATAATAATGATAAATTTAAAAATAGAAAATTTCATAAATAGATAGTCTATAAAGACTATTAGAAACATAACTCAGTGAAAATATAGGTTCTTTTTACAATTACCCTCTTATAGCAAATTCTTGAGAGGCTGGTGGGAAAATAATTTTTCAATTTTCTTAATGGCTATTCTAGTTCCAACCAGAATTCAATATCCCCTAAAGGCCATAGAAAAACCACTTTCACTAATTCATTTGTAGCATTTTCCTACATAAAGGTAACCTTTTTCTTGTTTAGTGCACTATCCAAATTTAAGAGATGTATTTTGTCTATTTTAACATACATTTTTTAGAATATTATAGTTGTATTCCTGGACGATTTTTATATTATTGGAATCTCTTTTGAAATTAATTTGTAGAATAGGAAATTAGTCTTGGGAGGATGTATTGAGGCCAAGATTGTGTTTAACTGAGAAAATTTCAAATTTATAGTTACTAAATCAATAGTTCTTGGTTATAAAGACTCAGTGATGGGAATTTATTTTGATAATTCTAAACTTGAGGACATTTAAAGTCTTCCACCTCTAAAACATTTGAAATGAAATAAAATATTTTTGGGGAATGTTGGTTACTACCATGGGAAAAGAAGGCACGGACCATGCTGGGATCTTGGTACCTTAAAATAAAACTAAAAGAAAATTACATGGCATTACTGGGGGGATTTATGAATTAGGGTACGTGTAGTACCCTTAATGTCATAGTCAACATGGGAAGCACAAAAAGAAGGAGCAATAAAGGACCACCACGAACAACATTCCTCAATAGCTATTTTGGAGAGGACATCAGAAACCATATTGACTTCCCTGCATGCATGAGTGATACTGAGAGTCAGATTATTGGATAATCTATGTCATTCCACCCATTGAGGTAGAAGCATCCATGAAACCTTCCTGGAATTTTGACCAAGAGCCTCCACCGCAAGCATCAAGTCAGATTCGATCCAGAGATGAAACCACCCAAATTGGTTTGCAAAACGTATAACCTTGATGATAGCCCAGAGCTCTACCTCATATGCGCAGCCATTACCAATGAAATGATAAAAAACTCCCTTGACAAAGCCTCGACAGATGTGGAAAACACCACCACAACCTGAAGGACCTGGTTAACCTTCTGTCGTGCCATCAATATTAACTTTGATCCATGATGATATTGGTGGGATCCATCGAATGAACTTCATCATCTTTGATTTTTTTACCCTGCTAGAAACACCAAGAGTGCGGAGGGTGACAAGATCATTAAAACAGGTGTTCATATTACATGTTTGGATACACCCATCCATCTGAACAGCACTGTGCATGGAGATAATACCCTCATGTATGGAACATGATTTATTCCGGAATATAGCAGAATTCCTTATAACCCATAAGAAGGAAATAGTTGCTGCTGAAGCAGCAAGAAGAAGGTTATGAATTTTCTCACTGCAATTGAATTCCGTAATAAAAATCATCCTTTGAGAAAAGGTTCCATTGGGAATGTAGACACAAAATACATCTTGTGTGTGGCTCCATAATCTGTGTGCAAGGTTGGATTCAACAAAGAGGTGATGCACACTTTCAGCATCCCGTAAACAGAGGCTGCAGACCAAAATAGGATTCCATCCTTCTCTTTTAATGATAAACCATTTTTTAGATGAAAACCACTTATAATATTTCAATCTTCATAAATATAAAATTACTTCTTCAATCATCATTATTTCCCCTAATTAGAAGTTTCCATTAGAAGTAATGTGTAGTACTAGTGATTTATCAATCGAGTTGATATTGGAAAAAAGGAAATATAAGGGGTTTTATTTGAAACCCTATGCAATTATTTGACTAGATGATGTTTAAAATAATTACACCACCACTAATAAGGAATTTTTATCTATTTTTTATCCATAAAAATCAAGGCAGTACTTGAATAGTTCAAAAATGATTTTATTTACTTATCATTCAGCCTTAGATTATTTAATAGATAATAAGGACACTAAGAAAATATTTATGATATAGATACAACTATAATTATAATTTTATTTAGATATTATAGATAAAGGGAGTGCTGAAAATGTTGTAGTTGATCGCTTTTCCATCTTATCCAACACAGACAACAATGACCCTAGAGAGGTTAACTCATCATTCCTTGATAAAAATGTTGTCTATAATATCATTTTAGGTGATGGTTTTTTTATTATGAAAGTTTATATCTATGGGATTCATTCCAATAGATTTCACTTTAAATGAAATGATTGGATTAATTTCATAGCTACAATAATACTTTGGGTATTACCCTTTTTTTATATGTTGTTGATTTGGTTTTTTATGGAGATGCATGTTTATGGGAAATAATCTCACATTCATGATATTTTTCACACTTCACCTGAGGGTGAACTTATTAGGGAATATAGGACAACCCAAAAGTCTTTTAGGTTGGTTTTTACCATCCCACTCTATTCACGGATTGGAAGAGTCTTTTAATTGTTTATGATTAGTGTAAGAGGATAATAAATTTTGGTACGAAGATGGGTCTGCCATAAAAATGTTTTTTTACATAAATATTTGTTATGTATGTAGTTTATATTTCATGGGAACATTTATATCAACTCATGGGAATGAGTATATGATTTTTTCTAGGGATTAGGTTTCAGTGTGGGTTAAGTAATTGGCACCCCTAATAACAATGCTTCTTGTGTTGTATAATTTACCATTAAAAACATATTATCAGTTTTTGGAGTGACCAAATATATCATTATAGAAAATGAAAGACATTACAAGAACATTAATTTTTAAACATCAATGGAAATATATAGATTTTTTAATAAAATTGGAACTACTTATCTCCCATAGTCTTGTAGAAAAATGAGGTCTCAAATAGGAAGCTTAAGAAAATTATATAGAAAATGATTTGTTAGTCTAAAAATTATTTATATTTTAATATTTGTAAGGCCTTTAGGATTATATAATTAATTTAAAAAATCATAACATAATGTCTACTTATAGATTTAGTTTCGGAAAAACATGTTATTTTCTTATGGAACATCATCATAAATCCTTTTCTTCTATGAAGGCTTTGAATTTTTATTCAAAAAATTATGGTGTAAAAAATAATACTTGAGTTATGTTAACCATATGATAAAATAATGGATACTTATAAAAATTCTAGAATATAAAAATTGATGACAAAGACATTCCATGAAACCAGAATTCAAAATATGAGCTTTAAAGTTGTGAATAAAGTGTTACTTTTCAATTTGATGATTAAATTAATCCTTTAGAAGATGAAATATAAGTGTTATTGACATTTTACTATCTTATGGGTATTGGATAATGGATGTATATTATATTTAGGTGAGGATAATATCACTAATATTGTTAATGGGAAAAGGATATAATATTTCATTAAGGTAAATCCAAATCTCTTGGCTGGTACTTTTATCCTTGATTCCTGAGATTTCACTGAGTTTAAGAAAAGACTTTAAACTCGGGGATTCTTAGGATTTATCCCCATGATCCATTGTTTTTATTATATTTAATAAAAATAATTACCACTTTTTTATCTGTGTTACTAGGTCTCTTTTTCTATTGTATTCACTTTCCAATTTAAATTAGATCCATGAATTGATTAATTTCCTTTCTGTGGTAAATCGCATACACTTGTGTTACGTTTGCATAGTCTCTTGTCTTGTTGTGGTCGATCTTGAAGATGGAATAATTTTCTGTTGTGGTCAATTTCTTCTATGGGTTCATTGTCCTTATATTCATTCAGTCGACTAGAAAATTTCCTAATCTTCCATGTAAAGTAGATTTCCTCTTTTGGCCAATTTAATTTTAAACATATAGTCACATTACCTACTGTAAGACCCTCACATTTAATTTTTTTCATACGATTAGTCTCTTTCTATAGTCAGTTCAAGACATTGTTAATTTTCAATGTTTATTTTCTTATCACGGTTTTTATAATCGAATGGTTTTTCTCATAGTTAGTTTCTTTTTATGTAAGATCCTTTTCATTATTGTATTTTTTATTATATATCAAGTTTCTTCTTGAGGTTTATTAACAGACCTTAATAGTTCGTCATTTATTTGGATGTTTGATGGGTAATCAATTACCTAATTAATATTGATTTATTATTTTTTTGGTCGATCAAATTATCTTCAAATGGTATCTTGGAATGGCCCCTTTGTTTGATTAATTGAATATTATCTTCCTATGTTACGTTTTTTTGAGGTCGCTTGAACACACACTATCAATTAACCTAATGCAAGGCCCTCATAATATTTTGTCTCCATGATTAGTTAGAGTCATGTTTTGATCACCAAGAGAATAATTCAAAATCAATTTCAAGGGATATAATGAGATTATTTTCATGATATAAATTAAATAAATTCCCTCTCAACCTTACCTCTCTTCTTATTCTATTATTAAAATTAAATTCATAGTTTCTTGTGTTTTATTGCTTTTTCTTTTTGGGGAAATAAATTACAATTTTATAGTGGAATAAGAAGGTATGGTTATGTCATCCTTCAAATAACTAAATCTTTATATTCAAGAAATATATTATATTTTCCTAAATTTTGAAATTTTATTTAAATTTATATATATCTATTTTTTAATCATATTTCAATTGGGAATTACATTTGAGGCTGTCACATTAGTAACTTTAATTGAGTGAATCTATATTTATTTTTTGGGTATTATTATTTATAATATTTACGTTAAAGAAAATAAAATTTAAGCACATTTAAAATCTTGTAGGACCCTTAAAATACTTTTGGATTTAAAAATATCATTATTTAACTCACAAATCAATATTCTACGTTTTTATTATCTTTTTAATTATTGTATTCTATCTTCAAAGTAAAATCATGAAATTTTTAAAAATATTTTCAAAAATAACATTATTGAGTCACTGTGGAAAGTGTTTTTTTAAAATTTCTTATACCCTCATTGAAAAATTGAGCTTATATATTGAAAAAAAATTATACCAACATTTTTTTATGTTTCTCCCACTTAGAATTTTGTATTCAAAACAATTATGGGTTTTTAGTGTATGAGAGAGTGGTCCCTCAATGTATTAAATTGAACTTCAATATTGTACACATAAAAATGGCCAAAAATATTTTAAAATTTTTTATCTTTAAGATTCAATTGAAATTTTAGAGGGTGACATTTTTCCTAAATTTTAATGGTTGTAATTCCGCTTTTAGGATGTTTACTTTTGATTATCAATTTGATTTGATTGGGTACATCTTATTGTTTACCTATTGAAAAAACATGCTTTTAGTAACCACTTGGGAGTGTTTATTAAAATAATAATTGGATTTGAGATTTTTAATTTGAATTAAACTCATAAGATCTTAATTTAAATGATCAATTAAGAAAAATATATTCTATGTTTAACTTTTTATTAAATTTTTATAGAACACTAGGATTCTAGTAACTAGCCCTTTCTTTATAAATTTTAAGTATGTAAAGTGGTTGGTTGAAGTTTGGGGTGGTTTGGAAGAATTTTCAAAGGTTTTTTGGGGCTTTTAAAATGATCATGGTTTAAACATGGTTAGTGGAAACTATGTAACTCCAATAGGAAATCATGCATAGTGAAACAAGGGCTTGTGGGTAGGCACATAGTTTGGCCAGACTATGTGGCCACCCAAAAAAATCATGAAAAAGGGGACAGAGGGATATTGATCAGTTAGTTCATTGTTTTTCTATTCGTGAATGATTTCAATTAAAGGTGCTTCTTGAGGCAGATGCTAGAGAATAGTTAGTGCGCTTTTTCCGAATTGTGTGACTAATTGTGCATGGTTTAAAACTGAGATCCTAAATAAGTGTATCTCACTAATTTTCACCTATATTCCTTTATTTTTTCACTATTGTAATCTCTAGTCAATATTTATTCCTAAAATAGGTTGTGGAGGATATACCCATCGATTCGGGTGAGATCCAAAGGTAGATCATGAATTATTGAAGCTTAATTCGTGTGGTAAGTCTTTGTTTTTTGTAGTTTTCCTTATATATACTCACCTTCCATGTCTTGAATTTGTATATCAAGTCTTCTGGGGATGGATATTGGGTTTTTAATACCAATACTGATTATATGTGGCTTTTTTTATGTTAGGTAAAGATATCTAAGCTAGGTTTTTGGATATTCTACCCAGTTTTGTCAAATAGTTTGGGTTTTTCTTCGTTTTCGCCATACTTCCTGAGGTAGGTGGCTTCACAACCATGTCCAGTTATTAGAACGAGAAGGCTTAGAATCAAATTGGTTAAAATTATTGACTTAGTTTTGAAATTGGTGTGAAAATCATGCAGGAAGCCTTCTTTAGTGATGGTTTGTGATTTATTGGATTTGAGGATTTATGGGAATTAGTTGTGAAAACTGATTTTTTTCTTGATTTTAAAATGTTGATTTCAAAAAATGTCTTTTTTGTATTGGGGAAAATGCTTAGACTTAATTTGTTTTGGAAAAATGACTATTTTATTGAAATGATTGAAATGGTTTTGTCATACACGGGTTTATGTGAGTTCATGATGTCGATGTGGCCCTAAATAAGGGGCATGTACCATTAGGTTCAAAGGTATGTGACCCTAGATTACAGATGCGCATCATTAGGGAAAAATATAATTCTCCAATTTTGAATGATTTAGTTGATTGATGAGAAACTGATCATGAGTATGGAACTTTCAATGAAGCATGAATGTGTGGGTTTATGGGGGCATCATGGAATGGTTATGCCAAAAAGGAATATGAAATGGTTGAATTCATTATTTGGTTTCTTCCTTAGATAACGGTTTTTATTGGAAAACTATTTTTCTTATTATTGGTATGGTTTTTTTATGAAATAGTTTATATTTTTTCATATAAATTATTTTATATCAATTTTCAAACAAATTTTATCCTCCTATCATGAGTAGAAAATTAATTTGAGTAAATCAAGTTGAGTTTCATTACTTATCTATGTTTTTTCACTTTGGTTATTTTGTATATACTCTATATTGGGATAATGGTACATTAAATGTATCACATTTATTTATTGGTTCTTTATGATACTTGGGATGTATTGTGGAGTTTGTTCATGGATAATGTTGGGATCTGTGGTGTGATGTATTTTTATTCATTAGGTTCTGATGGTTTTGTCTTCCACTTTTTACTTTTATGTTATTTTTCTTACCAGGTGGTACTTTATTTTAGTTTGGTTGTAATATCAATGGAATTATTTGTATTTTTCTTTCATTTTTATTATGCATCATTTAGTGGATATATTTTTTATTATATGTTTGGTTAGGTGGTTTATTTCTATAAGGTAAAATGGTCCCCAATTGTATTGAATCCCTTTACATTTACTGCTAGCCATTGGTCCCTTGGGGATTTCTCTTATATACAAGTAGCATTTCCTCCTTGAAATAATCCAATGATTAGGGGTGGGATGTTATAAGTGGTATTATCTTGTTCGGTCCTTGAATTACATGTGGAATTAATAGTGATCGATCCTAACATCTTTTGGGGGAAATGGTAAGATTTTATCAGTCTTGGAGTAGAAAATCATTCTTGATAGTCCATGAATTGGGATGGTATAAAGTATTTAGATTTTCAAGACTTGAAATGTAAATTATAAAAGATTTAGCTATACTTTTTATGTTGAACTTCATGTTACCAAGTAATTGGGTGCATAAGTGTTTTGTAGACCCTTATAGGAGTTAAATCACATTACCATGGGTTTCTCCAATGAGAATACCGTGACATTCATTATTGAAATGAATTCACACTAGAAGTTCATATTTAATATTAAGTAATTATTTGTGATTTGGAGAAAATGTGTTTATTTTTGAAAAATGTTTATTTTTTCAAATGTGATATTTTGAAAAGGTAATGGTGGTGGAATTTAGAAAATGTTTGATTTTCAAAAGAATTATGGAATTTTAAAAAATTATTGAATGTAGTTAATGGTGAATTTGGGAAAGCAGTGTTGTGATATATGATCTGATAGAATTTTAAATTGGTAAGCCTTCAGTTTCTATAGAGTGATACTTTTGGAATTTTTTTGTGTTTATAGAAATGGAACTTGGTAGGCATCATAAACAAATAACCAAAAGAAGATACGATAATGTGGTTTCTCCTAAACTCCTAGTGAACCAACATCTATTTTATAGTCTAGATCAATATTTTAAGGCTATTGATAGAGGGAATATGAGGGATGAACGATGGAAAGTGGATCAGTCCTTCATTTTCTAGAAGAATAATCTACCCATAATTTAGGTTTATTAGGAACCAAAGATGGAAGAGTTGTGGTTGGATGGGATGAATCGAATATTCGAGTTCCTTTCCATACCAAAATAATGAAAATTAAAGTTGTTGATATAAATGATTGATGATCTTTCACACCATGGGTTGGATTTAGCAGTTCCGGATAAATTAGACCTAGGGCTTGCATGGGAGGATTTCATAGAATTGTTCAACGTACAATTCTATTCTCATATGTCTTGGATTTTGAGAGTGATAGAAAATTAAAATTGAAGTAGGTGAATATCTCTTTGATTGATTATGTGGATAAACATATGAATTTATTCCACTTTTCATAAAAATTTGATGCTAGTGGATCCTTCAAGGAATGCATTTTTTGAATCACGGTTGAGGAAGGATATTCACTCACATATTATTCTTCTTTAAATAATGTATTATATAGATATTCCTAATAGGGCGTAGGTGGTAGAAATGGAAATATCAAGAGATATAGGTGGAGGAAGAATGTTGATACCTATAGTAAATGGTGGTAACTCTAATGTTGTGAACTATCAGAAGAGGGGAACCTATTTTCTAGGTAGTGGAGTGAATCAGAATCAAGCAGATGGATCAGGGAATATTCCTCCAAAACCCAAGAGAAAATCTGGATGTTTTCACTGTGGTTCATTTTACCACATGATGATAGAATGTATGGAACCATTGAGAGCATGCCACAATTGTAACCAAATGGGGAATCTTTAAAAAATTCACAGTGCTCTGAGGTCGGGTATTTGATACACTTCTCATGTATCATAATTGTTGAATTCTTCAATGGGATGAGGGAATGTGAGTAATTATTATCAAATTAATAGATCTATACATGGGTATTCTAGTAATACAATTACTCCTTGGCTAGGGAAATCTCAATAGGGAAGTAAGTAATAAAGAGTAATGAGTAAGAAATTATATAGAGTTGATAAGGTTATTATGGATAATCAAACTGTAACATCGATGGTGAGTGGTGAGATTATTTTTTAATTATAACCTTATGCACGATTTGGTTGATACGTGTGAATCCCATTCATTTATCTCATCTCATGTTTATTTTATGGATTTAAATGTTGAGATGTTTCCATCTTTTTGAAACATAAAACTACTCTTTGTCAAAAAAATGAAAATACATTATTTTTAAAGCATGTTCTGTAATTGTTGACGGGGGTGAGTTGATATGGGGTTTATATATGCATGATATGGATGTATATGAGATAATTATGAGTATTAATTGGTTTAACATGTTCAAGTATCACATTGATTATTAAACCCAGACTGTCAGTTTTATGATTGATGATGGTATAGAGAGACTCTTTAGAAGATATAGAAACGTAAATTGTAACATCCCAAGTTAATAAAGAATAATTCATTTGAATGTTTATTAATATTTGTGAATTTAATATTAATTTTACTTTAAATGGGATGCTATGTTCGATTGCGTACCCGATATGCAACAGTGGGTTTCTTTGAAATCATACTTTTCACGCTAATAATATAATATTATTATTTGAAATGGTAGTTAATGCGTAGCCATTGTATTGGAGGTAATGAATAAAACTAACTATAATATGATTATACATGTTTTTAAAATGTTCTTACATTTATCCAATAAATTATAGAGGCTTAAAATGTGGATGAATCTAATTTTAAGCACAATTTTCTTGAAAAGGTCGATTTACCGCCTTTTAATGGAGAACCCTCTTTAAATATAATTTTTCTCACTCTTATATGTCCTATTTGACAAAATAAAATTCTTATTTAGAATAAGGAAATCAAAATTTACTTTGGATGAAATTTTGGTATTTTTCTGATAATGTCCATTTTTTAATGAATAGTGAAAATATAGTATTTTAATTCAAAAGTGTCTTTTAATCTAATTTATTTATATGGTTATATTATATTTTTAATTGGTTTTAAAGTTTAATTAGAATATATTTTTAACATTTAATATAATTTTGTTCATTTTAAGTAATTTTATTTGGAAATTGGACATAAACAAGTGTCAATATTTAGATAGTTATTATTTCATAAAAACACGCTATTTGTTTTAAAAGAGGGGATTAATTTTAAATTAATTTCTACAACTTTTTTGTTTTGAATTTGGATAAATAGATCCAATATTTGGAATCATTATGTCCAAATTGTGTAAATAGGTAACTTTTTTTAGACATTTTAAATATTTACTTGAGTAAATATTTTATTTATCATGGTTAAAGGGTAAATATAGTAAATAAATGTAAAATATAATATTATAATAATATTAAATTACCCTAACATGTGTCCTAATACTATTTTCTGATATATATCCGACCATGGGAATCCTTGGGTTGAATTTGGGACCCCATGGAGCCACATGGGAGTAACAATGACATTTTATATTAATTAATTTAAAGTATAGACAAAAATGAAATATACAAATATCTTTTAGTAAATAAATTTTTACATGGGGTTATAAAAGTAATATTTTTGACTATAAATATTATTTGGAAAGATAAAACGATTTCCAACATCATTGTATTTTGTTTATAGTTTTTGGACATCAAATAAATTAAATTATTTAACACACAATAATGATGAAATATTTACCTCATTATTAAATGATTTAAATAAATAAGATTATAAATTTTTAAAAAATATCCAAAACCAGTCCAATTAATATTTGAATATTTTATTTAGACCATGAGTCATCTTAAATTTTATATTAATGAATATTTGACATTTTTAAACAGAATATGTTGTTATACTAAAATAATTATTTCAAACTTTCCTAAAGAGCCCCTCCTCTCTCTTATAAAAATCCCTCACTCCTAACTCATTTCACAGAATTATCAAGCATCTGGATTGTGCATACTATGCTCCAATAATCTTATAAGATCCCTCTCTTCAACCTAGAAACCTTACCATAGGTATAAAGCACTTCAAGAAACCCTTTTGGTTCAAATCAAAGGGAGTTACCCGATTTAAAGGTAACATCTTCTCTTAAGTTCTTTGGTTTTATTTTACTTCTCCAACCCCCTAAACTCATTTTATTCCTTTATTTTATCACAAAAACAGTATTATAAATACACTAGGATGTTTTTATGAGAACTATTATAACTACACTTACACACACCTCCATCTAATGGGTAAGGAACATAATGTTTATGTGGATGGAAAACTAACGCCTCAGGAAACGATGATTGTTCAATACTCTCATACCGCCTCTCATAGTGGCCATTATGATTGAACTGTATTTATATATGATATATATAATTTTTATTTTTTCCTTATTCTTCTGTATTTCCCATTTATAACCGACCATTATGGTTTCCATAATGGGTAAATGCGATAATTTCATTTTAGGAAGTGCGGACTACCACCCCCTCAAAGTGATATGAATCGTTAATGCGTTACGTGGGATGAATAAAGGATGGAGTTAGTGATTTTATTTTATATATTATATTTAAAATATAATATACATATGTATCGTTATGTTTTAATTCCATTAAAATATAAAATGGAAATGAAAGTAGTGTTCATGCGTACGTACGGCTTACCGTCTCCATGAACGGTGCATTTCATTTCTTACCTCTAAATGTTATGTACTAATATAAATACATGTATATACTGAAGATATATGATATATATGATATCCAAATCATTAATATCATTCTTAATATAATGGATATTTTACCACATGTACAACTTGTAATTATAAGGCGGTCATTTTTACTCAAGTACCAAATATCGACAAAACAATCGTTAATAACATAAATTATTACATAATGTTTATAACATGGTAATAAGTGATATAAATAGAATAATAAACTTGATAAAGGTTATTAAGCAAGTATAAATTAACTTTAGTTTATTATTTAGAATATTAAAGAATGATCGATTCATGTCGGACACAAAGTAAGGGACTTCATCTCAATCTCCATTCATTGAGGATAATTTTTTATTATTCTTGACTTTATTTTATATAGTGTATAAATACTTTTGACTTTTCATTTCATTCAAAGGGAATATTTTACTACGAATCGTTTTAAAAAATGACAAAAAAAATAATGTTTCTTTTTAATGTACGCAGTGACAACGACCTTTCTGTCGCTGCGAGTATTATTTGATCTTTGGCTTCCTAATGAAGTCGTAATGTATTTTAAAAGGAAACTAAATACCATATACAAATTTTATGTATTTTGGTATTGAAAATTATTTTGATAATGGATTTGTTATTTCAATATATTTAAATGATAAATTGAGATTAAAATGTGGAAATTATATCTTTCCTTTATTTTTGTTAATTTTGTTATGAATATGTTATGGTTCTTGGGCACTGTCTATGCATATGGGTGGTTCTGTGTCAAACCTATGGAAGGTGAGCCCGATATATCTCTCTAATTCATTGGGTAATGTGATGGAGGTAAATTTGATTGTTTCTTCTAAGATATTTAGTTAATATACAGTGGTGGGTATTCCAGATGTAACTTCCTACGTAGCTATGATACCTACAATGTAAGTATGATATGGATGCCACAAGTTACCTTTATGATTTATGTTTTCTATTATGTTAATCATAAATCTTATTATTTCATGAGCTATGTTAAATATCTTATGTTATGTATGTAATGATGAACTAATGTTTTCATTCTATTTTTTATAACCCTTGCTGAGCTTTTTATGCTCATCCCATGTTTTGAAATGTTCTTCATAGGAATTAATGATGAATAGGTTCAAGGATGGGATCAAGGAAAAGACATTATATCTAAAACATGGAACTAGACATTACTCTTTTTTTCAAGAGTTTTTATTTTGTGAAAAAATGGAAACTGAGTGGAAGTGTCTACTTTGTAATAATTTGATATGTAATAGTAATGTCCAAATTCTATAAAGATCTAAACCTAAAAGTATCCTCAGTGTGAATTATTCATTTAATTCAAGATTATGTAATGTTTTAAGGTTGGTTCCTTACAGTTGGTATCAAAGGTTGGTTTAGACAACTTTATGAGTTATAATATTGTTAAATTAATGTCCATAAATAAATTTATGTTAATATTTAAATGATATAGCATTTACAGATTACCATGATTCTTTTCCTAAGATATTTCTGTGTTCAGAATGGTTTTCCGCTTAGGAAACAAGGAAGCTATGTTGGGACAACATCAGGAGGAAGACAACCTTACAAATCAGTAACCAAAGATGGTTATAATTGGAACTGAATAGTTTTTTGCAGTGATGGAACAGTTCACTCATGCTAAATATGGTGGTGGTATCAATGCATGAGATCATCCAGATCAACCACATAGGAACATGTCAGTAGTATATCATTTCATGAGGCAGCATCCCCCATCATTCAGAGGATCATCTGACCGTATGCTAGAAGAATGGTGGATTAAACCACTGGAGAAAATTTTTGATGTCATGGAGTATTCATAAGACCAAAAGGTTAGTCATGTTGTTTCCCATTTTGAAGGTGAAGTTGATTAGTGGTGGTTAATGGTGATAAATATCATGGATATTGAGGAGATTTATTCACTTGATTGGGATGAATTCAAAGGTATATTCCTTGAGAAATATTTTCTAAGGTTGTTTGACTTAGGATGGAAAACAAATTCCTAGAATTGAGTTAGGAGGATGATTCAGTGGCTTTTTATGAATCAAAATTCACTCGACTCACAAGGTATTCTCTGAATATCATACATGATCTTGATAGTAATCAACCGTTTTTACTTAGGATTAAATCCAAATTATCGAAGGGCTTTATCTTCTCGTGAGTAAAAAAGTTATGAAAAACATTTTCATTGTGCAGAGAAGGTGGAAATTGAGTTTTCTGATGATCAGGTGTTCTTTGACAAACAACATAATTAGAGGTCAAGGTGGCAGGTGAAAGGAAATACCTCTCCAAAAAAGTATATTGGTAAGAAACATAAATTTTCAGTTTAGGAAAATTGTGGTAAATAGCATGTTGGGGAATATCTTTTGAATTCTGTTAAGTGCTACTGATGTGGTAAAATGGGACATAACACTCGTAATTTCACTAAAAAATATCAAGCTAATGGTAAAAAAATGATTTACAGTCATTAAATGTTTTAAATGCAAGGAAATGGGTCATTATGAAAATTAGTGTCCAATGAATAACTCAACTGAGGGAAAGAAGCCAGAAAAAAAAAAGCAAAAAAGGGTGGTGAAATCCTTTGCAACTACTTCATTAGATGTTGGGCCATCAAATGAAGTAGTATCAGGTATACTTTTTGTTTGTTCAGATTATGCCAATGTGTTGTTTGATTCAGGGTCTACACACTCTTTCATTTCTGAGAAGTTTTCTTATAAACTGGGAATTCCATCTCAAGATTTGAATACGGAACTTATGGTAAAAATACTTGGAGGAAATATTGAGACAAAAAGAAAACATAATAACCTTCATCTCCTTGTGTGCAAAAGAATCTACCTGCAAACCTTATTTTTTTTACTATAGTAGAGTTTGATGTTATTTTGGGTATGGATTGGATTTCTCTTTATCATGCTAATATTGACAGCAGATCTAAAGAGGTTTCTTTTCAAAAATATTTTATATTTGTGTACAAGAATGAACAATTACTTTTGATAACATATCAGGAAGCTGAGAAGCTGGTAATGGATAGAAATGTATGTTACCTTGCTCAAATTGTTGAAAATAAAGGAATTTTTTAGATTAATGATGTTCCAGTGGTAAATGAGTTCCTTGATGTTTTTCCCGATGAGTTTCCTGGTATTATACCTGATCGGGATGTTGAATTTATTGTTGACTTAGTTCCTGATGCTAAACCAATTTCAAAACCTCATTATCAAATGGCTCAAATTGAAATTTTAGAGTTAAAGAAGTAATTATATGAGTTATTAGATAAAGGTTTCATTCAACCTAGCACATCACCATGGGATTCTTCTGTACTTTTTGTTAAAAAAAGATTGTTCAATGAGACTCTGCATTGATTATAGAACATTAAATAGCATCACTGTTAAGAAGAAGAATCCTTTTCTTCAAATTGATGATTTGTTTGATGAGCTCCAGGGAGCTCAGTATTTTTCAAAGATTGATCTGAGGTCGGGGTACCGTCTTTTGAAAGTAAAGGATGCAGACATTCTGAAGGCTGTGTTTCATACTAGATATATCCATTATGAATTTTTAGTTATGTCGTTTGGTTTAACCAATGCACCTGCTCTATTCATGGAACTTATGAATAGAATTTTCCATGAGTTCTTGGATAAGTTTGTGGTTGTGTTATTTGATTATTTTTTGGTTTTCTCTAAAAGTAAAGAAGAACATGAAAGTAATTTAAGGGTTTTCTTGCGAACTTTAAATGAAAAGAAACTGTTTGGAAAATTCAGCAAGTGTGAGTTTTGGTTACAACAAATTTCTTTCCTAGGTCACATTATTTCAAAAAAAAGACATAATTGTTGATCATGATAAAAAAAGTTTTTGAAGAATGTCCAAGACCCACAAATGTAACCGAGATCCGTATTTTTCTTGGTTTGGAAGGTTATTACTGAATGTTTTTTCATAAGTTTTCATGGTTATCTAGTCCAATGACTAAATTAACTCGAAAAGGTGTTAGGATAATTTTCAAAAAATAATTTGCTGATTGTTTTCCTGAATTGAAAATAAGATTTTTGAATGCTCCAGTTTTGGCACTACCTTCTAAAAATGGTGAGTTTGTTATCTACGGTGATGCTTCATTGAAATGAATTGGTTGTGTTTTTATGCATAATGATCAGGTAATTTCTTATTCTTCACATCATTTGAAACCCCATGAGTTAAATTACCCTACACATGATTTGGAAATAGCTGCTGTTGTTTTTTCTTTATAAATTTGGAGGCATCTTTGTATGGAGTAAAATATGAAATATATACTGACCACAAATGTTTGAAGTATTTATTCACAAAGAAATAATTGAATGAGAGATAGAGGAGATGGATGGAATTAATCGAGGATTAGGATTTCATGATCCATTACCATCTGGGAAAATCAAATAAAGTGGTTGATGCTTTGAGTCGAAAAGGTAATGATTCATTAACCATACTACGTTTGGAACGAGATCCTTTGGTTTTTGATTTGATAAAATTTGGCATAGAATTTTTTGGTGCAGGAAATTCTTCTGCTTTGTTTTAGGTGTTAGTGGAATCATCTCTATCATACATAATTTTGTGAGCACAGAAAGAAGATAGTGAGTTTCAGAAAAAGGTAGAGTTGTTTTAGAAGGGTAAGTTGACCGAATTTAACATTGATAATGATTGTGATTTGCAGTTTGGAAAGATATTATGTGTGACTTATGATTATAGTTGAAGAATTAGTTATTATTTGAAGCTCATAGTTCTCCATTTTCAGTTCATCTCGGTAGTACAAAGATATACAGAGATCTTCGAGAGTATAACTGGTGGGATAGAATGAAACGAGACATTGTTGACTTTATTGTGAAGTGTCTGACTTATCGGCAGGTTAATGCAGAGCAGTAGTTAATGAAAGGGATGCTTTAGTTTTTACCAGTTTCAAAGTGGAAATAGGAAAATATATCCATGGAATTCATTGTGGGATTACTAAATTCATCTAGAGGTAACAATTCAATCTGGGTTATTGTTGATCGATTGACTAAATTGCCTCATTTCCTTCCTATCTGAGATATGTTTTCTCTAGATCAACTTTCTCGGTTGTATGTTAAAGAGATAGTGAGGTTGCATGGTGTTCCCCTCTCCATTGTATCTGATCATGATCTCAGGTTTACTTCTAACTTTTGGAAAGGCCTTTAGAAGTCATTTGGTACTGACTTAAATTTTATTATAGCTTTTCATCCACAATTAGATGGGAAATCGGAACGAACAATTTATACCTTGGAGAAAATGTTACAAGATTCTTCACTGGATTACGAGGGAAGTTGGGAAAAACATATTTATTTGGTTGAATTTTCATATAATACCAGTTTTCATTCCAGTATACAGATGGATCCGTTTGAGGCATTATATGGAAAGCATTGTCAAACTCTAGATTTTTGGGATAAAGTAGACGAAATAAAGATGATGAGACGAGAATTGGTAGAATAGATGGTAGAAAAAGTTCAGTTGATTTAGAAGGACATGAGAACAGTTCAGAGCAGACAGAAAATTTATGCGGATAACTATGGGAAGGATCTATCTTTTGAAGTAGGTGATCATGTCTTTCTCAACGTTTCTCCATGAAAAAGTGCGATGTGTTTTGGTAAGAATGGAAAGTGGAGTCCGAGGTTCATTGGACCTTATGAAATCCTAGATAAAGTTGGAAATGTTGAATATAGAGTGGACTTACCTCCACTTTTATCTCAGGTACACAATGTTTTTCATGTTTAAATGATGGAAAAGTATATGCCAGATCCATCTCTTGTTTTGAGCCTAGAGGTAGTTCAGTTGGAAGAGAATCTCTCTTATGAGGAACAACCAGTCCAAATTCTTGACCATAGAGAGAAAATGTTGCAAAATAAGGTAATTTTTCAGGTAAAGGTTTTGTGAAAAAACCATATGGTTGAAGAGGCAATGTGGGAATCTGAATATGTTATGAGGGATAAATACCCCCACTTATTTAATAAGTGAATAAAAATTGTGAGTACACAATTCTCAAAAGGGTGAAGGATATAACATCCCAGGTAAATAAAGAATAATACATCTGAATACTTATTAATATTGGTGAATTAAATATTGATTTTACTTTAAAAGGAATGTTATGTTCGATAGTGTACCCAATACGCAACAGCGAGTTTCTTTGAAATCATACGTTGCACACTAATAATATAATATTATTATTTTAAATGGTAGTTAACACCTAGCCATTTTATTGGCATTAATGAATAGAAAAAACTAAAATATGATTATACGTGTTTGTAAAATGTATTTACATTTATCCAATAAATTTTAGAGGCTAAAAATGTGAATGAATCTAATTTTAAGCCAAATTTTCATTACAAGGTCGATTTACCACCTTTTTATGGAGAACCCTACTTAAATCTACTTTTTGTCACTCTTATATGTCTTATATGAAAAAATAAAATTCTTCTTTAGAATTGGGACATCAAAATTTACTTTGGATAAAATTTTGGTATTTTTCTGATAATGTTCATTTTTAATGATTAGTGAAAAGCTGTATTTTAATTCAAAAGTGCCTTTTAATATAATTTATTTATATGGTTATATTATCTTTTTAACTGGTTTTAAAGTGTAATTGGAATATATTTTTTCCATTTAATCTAATTTTGGACATTGGAAGTAATTTCATTTTGAAATTGGACATAAATAAGTGTCAATCTTTTGATAGTTATTATTTCTTAAAAACACGCTATTTGTTTTAACAATGAAAATTAATATTAAATTAATTTCTTCCACTTTGGTGTTTTGAATTTGGAAAAATGGATTTCATATTTGGAATCTGTTGGTCCAAATTGTATAAATAGGTAACTTTTATTTATATACCTTTTAAAAATTTACTTCAGTAAATATTTAATTTACCATGATTAAAGGGTAAATATAGTAAATAAAGGTAAAATATAATATTATAATAATAATAAATAACCCTAACATGTTTCTTAATCCTATTGGATGATAAATATCTGACCATGGGTATCCTTGGGTTGAATATGGGACCCCATGGAGCCACAAGGGATTAATAATGACATTTTATATTAATTAAAAGTATAGGCAAAAATGACAAAAACAAATATCTGTTAGTAAGTAAATTTTTACGTTGGGTTTTACAAGTTATCTTTTCGACTATAAATACTATTTGGAAATATAAAAATATTTCCTATATCATGGTTTTTGTTTTATAATTTTTGGACAACAAATAAATTTAATTATTTAAGACAGAATAATGATGCAATATTTACCTCATTAATACATGATTTTCATAAATAAGATTATAAATATAAAAATAATATCCAAAACCTATCCAATTATTATTGAATTATTTTATTTCGACCATGAGTCATATTAAATTTGATATTAACCAATAGTTGACCTTTTGAAACCGAATATGGGGTTATAATAAAACAATTATTTCAAACTTTCCTAAAGTTCACATCCTCTCCATTATAAAAATCCCTCACTTAAAACCCATTTCACACACTTCTCAAGCCTCTGTCTCATGCACCCTCTGATCAAATAAGCTCCCAAGATCACTATCTTCAACCTAGAAGCCTTACCTTAGGCAGAAAGCACATCAAGAAACCCATTTGGTTCAAACTAAAGAGAGTTACCCGATTTAAAGTTAACCTCCTCTCTTAAGTTCTTTTGTTTTATTTTAATTCTCCAACCCCTTAAATATTTTTATTCCTTTATTTTATAACTAAAAAATTATCCTCAATATGCTAGGATGTTTTTATGAGACGTATTAGAACTACACTTACACACAACTCCATTTAATTGGTAAAGAGCATAATGTTTCTGTGGATGGAAAACTAACACTTCACGAAATGATGATTGGTCAATCATCTCCTACCCCCTCTCATGGTGGCCATTATGATGGAACTGTATTTATATATGATATATATAATTTTTATGATTTTTTTATGCTTCTGTATTTTTCATTTATATCATACCTTAATGGTTTCCATAATGAGTAAACGCGATAATTTCATTTTAGGAAGTGCGGACTACTGCCACCTCAAAGTGATAGGACTCGTTAATGCCTTATGCGGGATGAGTAAATGATGGAGTTAATGGTTTTATTTAATATAATCTAATGGAATTATAATATAAATATGTATCATTATGTTTTTATTCCATTAAAATACAAAATGGAAATGGAAGTAGCATTCATGCGTACGTACGGCTTACCATCTCCATGAATAATGCATTTCATTTCTTACCTCCAAATGTTATGTACTAATATAAATACATGTATATACTAGATATATATTATATATATGATATCTAGATCATTAATATCATTCTGAAGATAATGGATATTTGACCACAGAGACAACTTGTAATTATAAGGTGTTCATTTTTAATCAAGTACCAAATATCGACGAAACAACCATTAATAACTTAAATTATTACATAATGTTTACAACATGGTAATAAGTGATATAATATGAATAATAAAATTGAAAAAGGTTCTTAAGAAAGGATAAGTTATCTTTAGTTTATTATTCATGAGTTTAAAGAATGATCGAGTCAAGTCGGACACGACGTAAGGGACTTCGTCTCAATCTCCTTTCATTGAGGCATATTTTGTTTTATTCTCAACATTGTTTTATACAGTGTATAAATACCTTTGAATTTTTATTTCATTCAAATGGAATCTTTTTCTATGAAGAGTTTTACTAAACTAAAAAAAATAATGTTTCTTTTTAATGTACGCGGTGACAATGACCTTTCTACCGCAATGAGTATTATTTGATCTTTGGATTCCTAAACAAGACCTAATGTATTTTAAAAGGAAATTAAATACCGTATACTCTTTTTATGTATTTTGGTATTGAAAGTGATTTTGATAATGGGTCTGTTATATCAATATATTTAAATGACATATTGTGATTAAAGTGTGGAAATGTTATCTTTCCTTTATTTTTGTTTTATGTGTTATGAATATATTATGGTTATTTGGAATTGTTTATGCATACAGGTGGTTCCATGATAAACCTAGGGTGGGTGATCCCGAGATAGCTCTCAAATGCATTGGGTAATGTGATGGAGGTAAACGTGAATGTTTCTCCTAAGATATTTATGGAATATACTGTGATGGGTATTCCAAATGTAACTCCCTACGTGGCTGTGATAGCTATAATGTAAGTATGATATGGATGCCACAAGTTACCTTTATGATTTATGTTTTCTATTGTGTTAATCATAAATCTTATGATTTCATGAGGTATGTTAATGATCTTTTGTTATGTATGTAATGATGAACTAATGTTTTCATTCTTTTTTTTCTAACCCTTACGGAGGTTTTTATGCTCATCCCATGTTTTGAAATGTTTTTCACGGGACTAAAAGATGAATAGGGTCAAGGATGGGATTAAGGAAAAGTCATATTGTATAAAACATGGAACTAGACGTGACACTTTTTTTTCAAGAGTTTTTATTTAGTGAAGAAAATGGAAACTGAGTGGAATTTTCTACTTTGTAATCTTTTGATATGTTATAGTTATGTCATAATTCTCTAAAAATATAAACCTAAAAAGATCCTCAATGTGAATTATTCATTTAATTCAACATTATGTAATTTTTTAAGGTTGGGTCCTTACAGTTGGTATCAAAGGTTGGTTTACACAACTTTTGGAGTTAGAATATTGTTAAATTAATGTCCTTAAATAAATTTATGGTAATATTGAAATGATATAGCATTTATATATTACCATGTTGCTTTTCCTAAGATATTTATGAGTTCAAAATGGTTTTCTATAGAGGAAATAGAGAAAGTATGTTGGGATGACATCAGGAGGAAGAAAACCTTCCATATCAGCAACCTGAGATAGTCATGGAACTGAACAGTTTGTTACAGTGACGGAACAGTTGAATCAGGATATAAATAGTGGTGGTATCCATGCACGATATCATCCATATCAACTACAGAGTAACATGTTAGTAGTAGAGCATTTCATGTGGCAACATCCACCATCATTCAGAGGATAATCTGACCCTGTGCTAGTAGATGGGTGGATTAATGAACCGGAGAAAATTTTTGATGTCATGGGGTGTTCAGAACACCAAAACATTTGTCTTGATTTTTATAGATTTGAAGGTGAAGCTAATCAGTGGTGGTCGATGGTGAAAAATATCCGGGATAGTGAGGAGATTGATGAACTTTATTGGGATGAATTCAAAGTTATGTTCCTTGAGAAATATTTTCCAATGGTGGTTTGACTTAGAATGGAAAAACAATTCATAGAATTGGGGCAGGAGGATTACTCAGTGGCTTCTTATGAATAAAAATTCACTCGACTCTCAAGGTATGCTCCTAATTTCAAATGACATCTTGATAGTAAAATCAATTGTTTTTACTCAAGATTAAAGCCAAAGTATTGAAGGTATTTAGCTTCTTGTGAGTTCAAAATTTATTAAAAACGTGTTCATTGTACAGAGAATATCGAAATGGAGTTTGCTGATGATCAGGTGTTCTTTGAAAAATGACAGAATAAGAGGTTGGGGTGGAAGGTGAAAGGGAAGAACACTCCAAAAAATTATGATGGTAAGAAAATTAAATTTACATTTTATGAAAAGTGTGTTAAAAGCATACTGGGGAATTTCTTTTGAACTCTAGTTAATGCTACTGATGTTTTAAAATGGGACAGAAGGCTCGTAATTTCACTGAAAAAGTTGAAGGTAATGGTAATAAAAAATATGATTTACAGTCGTTAAAATGTTTTAAGTGCAATGAAATGGGTTATTATGCAAATGAGTGTCCAACAAAGAACTCAACTGAGGGAAAGCAGCTAGACTACAAGAAGAAAGGTGTGGTGAAATCCTTTGCAACTACTTCAGCGGATGTTCGGCCATCAAATGAAGTAGTATCAGGTAAACTGTTTGATTGTTCAGATTATACCGATGTTTTTTTTGATTCAGGGTCTACACACTCTTTCATTTCTAAAAAGTTTTCTAGTAAACTGGGAATTCCATCTCAAGATATGAATACAGAACTTATGGTAAAAAACCCAGAGGACATATTGAGAAAAAAAAGAAAACATAAGAACCTTCATGTCCTTGTGTGCAGAATTAATATACCTGCAAACCTTATTTTTTGCCTCTAGTATAGTTTTACGTTATTTTGGGTATGGATTGGATTTCTGTTTATCATGCTAAGATTAATAGTAGATCTAAAGAGGTTTCTTTTCAGAAAGATATTCAGTTTTTGTACAAGAATGAACAGTTTCTTTTGATAACATATCAGGAAGCTGAGAAACTAGTAAAATATGGAAATGAATGTTAGCTTCCTCATATTTTTTAAAATAAAGGATGTGTTGAGATTAATTATGTCCCAGTGGTAAATGAGTTCCTTGATGTTTTTCCTGATGAGGTTCCTGGTATTATACCTGATCGGGAAGTTTATTTTACTGTTGACTTACTGCGTGATGCTAAACCAATTTCAAACCCCCCTTATCAAATAGCTCAAATTGAATTTTTAGAGTTAAAGAAGCAATTACGGGAGTTATTAGATAAAGGTTTCATTTGATCTAGCACATCACCATGGGGTGATCCTCTCCTTTTTGTTAAAAAAAATGGTTCAATGAGACTTTTCATTGATTATAGAGCATTGAGTAACATCACTGTTAAGAACAAGTATCCTTTTCCTCATATTGATGATTTTTTTGATCAGATCCAGGGAGCTCAGTATTTATCAAAGAATTATCTAAGGTCGGGGTACCATCAGTTGAAAGTAAAGGAATCAGACATTTTGAAGACCGCATTGGGTACTAGATATGGCCATTATGAATTTGTAATTATGCCTTTTTGGTTAACAAATGCACCTGCTATATTCCTGGAACTTATGAATAATTTTTTTTTTGAGTTCTTGGATAAGTTTGTATTTGGGTTCTTTGATGATATTTGGTATTCGCTAAAAGTAAAGAAGAACATGAAAGACATTTATGCGTTGTCTTGCAAGCTTTAAAAAAAAGAAATTGTATGGAAAATTCAGCAAGTATGAGTTTTGGTTACATAAAATTTCTTTCCTTGGTCACTTTGTTCCAAAAAATGGCATAACTGTTGATCCTGGTAAAACAAAAGTTCTTGATGAATGGCCAAGACCCACAAATATAACCTAGATCCGTCGTTTTTCTTAGTTTGGAAGGCTATTACCAAAATTTTGTTGGTGATTTTTCACGGTTATCTAGTCCAATGACTAAATTAACTTGAAAATGTGTTAAGTCCATTTGGACAAAAGAATGTGATGATTTTTTTCAGGAATTGAAAAGAAGATTGGTGAATTCTCAAGTTTTGGAACTACCTTCCATAAATGGTTAATTTGTTATCTACACTGATGGATCATTGAAGGACTTGGTTATGTCCTTATGCAGAATGATCAGGTAATTGCTTATGCTTCATGCCAGTTGAAACCCCTTGAGTTAAATTATCCTACACATGATTTGGAATTAGCTGTTGTTGTTTTTGCTTTAACAATTTGGAGGAATCATTTTTATGGAGAAAAATGTGAAATATATACTGACCACAAAAGTTTGAAGTATATATTCACTCAAAAAGAATTGAACATGAGACATAGGAGGTGGTTGAAATTAATAAAGGATTATGATTGCGCGATCCATTACCATCCATGAAAAGAAAATAAAGTGTCTGATTCTTTGATTCAAAAAACTAATGTTTCATTAACCATGATACATTTGGAATGATATCCTTTGGTTTGTGATTTGATAAACGTTGGAATAGAAGTTGCTGGTGCAGAAAATTCTTCTGTTTTGTTTTAGGTGTCAGTGTAATCATCTCTTTCAGACAGAATTAAGTGAGCACAGAAAGAAGACAGTGAGTTATAGAAAAAGGTATAATTAGTTTAGAAGTGTAAGTTTCTTGAATTTAATATTGATAATGATTGTGTTTTTCTGTTTGGAAAGAGATTATGGGTGCCTTATGACTTATATTTCAAGAATGAGTTGTTAGGTGAAGCTCATAGTTCTCCATTTTCAGTTCATCCCGGTAGTTCAAAGATGTACAAAGATCTTAGGGAGTATTACTGGTGGGATGGAATGAAATGAGATATTGTTGACTTTACTGTGAAGTGTTAGACTTGTCCGTAGGTTAAAGCAGAGTAGAAGTTACCCAAAGGGATGCTTTTGTTTTTACCGGTGCCAGAGTGGAAATGGGAAAATATATCCATGGACTTCATTGTGGGATTACCAAAGACTTCTAGAGGTAACAATTCAATCTGGGTTATTGTTGATTGATTGACTAAATCGGCTCATTTTGTTCCTATTCAATATAATTTGTCTCTCGATCAACTTTCTTGGTTGTTTGTTAAAGAGATAGTCAGGTTTTATAGTGTTACCCTCTCCATTGTATCTAATTTTGATCCCTAGTTTACTTCTAACTTTTGGAAAGGCCATCAGAAGTTATTGGGTAGTGAATTAAATTTTAGTACATATTTTCATCCTAAATCAGATGGGAAGTCAGAATGAACAATTCAGACCTTAGAGGATATTCTACGGCCTTGTTCACTAGATTACCAGGTAAGTTGGTACCAACATATTTCTTTGGTTGAATTTTCATATAATAACAGTTTTCATTCCATTATACATATGACTCCATCTGAGGCATTATATGGAAAGTGTTTTCGAACTCCAACTTTTTGGGCTGATGTAGGTGAAAGAAAGCTGACGGGACAAGAATTGGTAGAAGAGATGGAAGAAAAAGTTTTGTTGATGCAGAAGAACATGAGCATAGCTCAGATCAGACAGAAAAATTATACAGATAACCGGAGGAAGGATCTATCTTTCAAGGTAGGTGATCATGCCTTTCTAAAAGTTTCTCCATGGAAAAGTGTGATGTGTTTTGGTAAGAAGGGAATGGTGAATCCAAGTTTCATTGGACCTTATGAAATCCTGGAAAAATTTGGAACATTTGCGTACAGAGTAGATTTACCTCCATGTTTATCTCAGGTACACAATTTTTTTCATGTTTCAATGGTCAGAAAGTATATGACAGATCCATCTCATGTTTTGATCCCAGAGGTAGTTCAGTTGGAAAAGAATCTCTCTTTTGAGGAACAACTAGTCCAGATTCTTGACCATAGAGAGCATGTCTTGTGCAATAAGGTAATTTTTCAGGTAAAGTTTCTGTGGAAAAACCATATGGTTGAAGAGGCAATGTGGGAATCTGAAAATGTTATGAGGGATAAATACCCCCACTTATTTGATAAGTGAATAAAAATTGCGAGGATGCAATTCTCAAAATGGGGGAAGGATGTAACATCCCATGTAAATAAATTATAATACATTTTAATTTTTATTAATATTTTTGAATTAAATATTAATTTTACTTTAAATGTGATGCTATGTTTGGTAGCGTACCCGATACGCAACAGCGGGTTTCTTTTGAAATCGTACGTTGAACACTAATAATATAATATTATTATTATAATGGTAGTTAACACCAAGCCATTGTATTTTCAGGAATGAATATAAATAACTAAAATATTAGTATACGCATTTTTAAATTTTTATAACATTTATGAAATAATTGTTAGAGGCTTAAAATGTGGATGAATCTAATTTTAAGCATAATTTTCTTTAAAAGGTCGATTTACCGCCTTTAAATGGAAAACCCTATTTAAATCTAATTTTTGTCTCTCTTATATTTCATATATGACAAAATAAAATTCCTCTTTAGAACCGGGACATCAAATTTTACTTTCGATGAAATTTTGGTATTTTTCTGATAATGTTCATTTTATACTGAATAGTGAAAATACTGTACTTTAATTTAAAAGTGCCTTTTAATATAATTTATTTATATGGTTATATTATATTTTTAATTGGTTTTAGAGGTTATTTATAATATTTTTTTTACCATTTAAGCTAATATTTGTCATTTTTAGTAATTTCATTTTGAAATTGCACATAAACAACTTTCAATCTTTTCATAGTTATTATTTCTTAAAAACACGCTATTTGTTTTAACAGTGGAAATTAATTTTAAATTAATTTCTGCCACATCTGTGTTTTGAATTTGAAAAAATGGATTCCATATTTGGAATCATTATGTCCAAATTTTGTAAATAGGAAACTTTTATTTTTATACATTTTAAATATTTACTTCAGTAAATATTTTATTTACCATGATTAAAGTGTAAATATAGTAAGTAAAAGTGAAATATAATATTATTATAATATTAAATTACCCTAAATTGTGTCCTAATCCTATTTTCTGATAACTATCCGACCATGGTCATCCTTGGGTTGAATTTGGTACCCCAAGGAGCCACATGGAAGTAATAATGACATTTTTTATTAATTAATTTAAAGTTTACACAAAAACGACATAAACAAATATCTTTTAGTGAATAAATTTTTACATGGGGTTATATAAGTTATAATTTTGACTATAAATATTCTTTGTAAAGATAAAAATATTTCATACATCATGGTATTTTTTTAGAATTTTTGGACATCAAATAAATAGAATTATTTAAGACCCAATAATGATGAAATATTTACCTCATTAACAAATGATTTAAATAAATAAGATTATAAATATTAAAAAGATATCCAAAACCAATCAAATTCTTATTGGATTATTTTATTTCGACCATGAGTCATCTTAAATTTGACATTAACGAATAGTTGACCTTTTGAAACCAAAGATGTGGTTATAAAAAAATAATTATTTCAATCTTTTTTAAAGAGACCCTCCTCTCCAGTATAAAAAGCCCTCACTTCTAACAAATTTCACACACTTATCAAGCCTTTGGCTCATAAAAATATGCTCCAATAAGCTCCCAAGATCCCTATCTTAAATCTAGAAGCCTTACCTTAGGCAGAAAGCACTTCAAGAAACCCTTTTGGTTCAAGCAAAAGGCAGTTACCTGATTTAAAGGTTACATTTTCTCTTAAGTTCTTTTATTTTATTTTAATTCTCCAACCCCCTAAACTCTTGTTATTCCTTTATTTTATAACAAAACCAATATCCTCAATATAATAGGATTTTATTATGATATGGATTCTAACTACACTTACACACACCTTCATCTAATGGGTAATGAACATAATGTTTCTGTGGATGGAAAACTAACGCATCACGAAACGAGGATTGTTCAATCATCTCCTACCACCTCTCATGGTGGCCATTATGATGGAATTGTATTTATATATGATATATATAATTTTTATGTTTTCCTTATTCTTCTGTATTTTCCATTTATATCATAACATTATGGTTTCCATAATGGGTAAATGCGATAATTTCATTCTTGGAAGTTCAGACTACCACCCCCTCAAAGTGATATGAATCCTTAATGCCTTATGTGGGAAGAATAAAGGATGGATTTAATGATGTTATTTAAGATATTATACTGTAATTACAATATAAATATGTATCATTATGTTTTCATTCCATTAAAATATGAAATGGAAATGAATGTAGCATTCATGCGTACGTACGGCTTACCGTCTCCATGAATAGTGCATTTCATTTCTTACCTCCAAATGATATGTACTAATATAAATACATGTATATAATAGAGATATATGATATATATGATATCTACATCATTAATATCATACTGAAGATAATGGATATTTGACCACGTGGACAACTTGTAATTATAAGGTGTTCATTTTTACTCAAGTACCAAATATCAATGAAACAACCGTTAATAACTTAAATGATTACATAATGTTTATAACATGTTAATAAGTGATATAAAAGGAATAATAAACTTGAAAAATGTTCTTCAGAAAATATAAATTGACTTTAGTTTATTATTCAGGATATTAAAGAATGATTGAGTAAAGTCGGATACAAGGTAAGGGACTTCATCTCAATCTCCTTTCATTGAGGAATATTTTGTATCATTATCAACTTTCTTTTATATGGGGTATAAATACCTTTGACATTTCATTTTATTCAAAGGGAATAAATTTCTACGAAGCGTTTTACTAAAAGACAAAAAAATGTTTCTTTTTAATTTACGCGGTGACAAAGACCTTTCTGCTACCGCGAGTATTATTTGATCTTTGGCTTCCTAAAGAAGTTGTAAAATCTTTTAAAATGAAACTAAATACCATATACACTTTTTATGTATTTTTTTATTGAAAATTATTTTTATAATGTATTTTTTATGTCAATATATTTAAATGATATATTGTGATTAAAATTTTTAAATATTATCTGCCTTTATTTTTGTTTTATGTGTTATGAATATGTTATGGTTCTTGGGCATTGTTTATGCGTACAAGTGGTTCCGTGATAAAACTAGGGCGAGTGAGCCCGAGATAGCTCTCTAATGCATTGGGTAACGTGATAGAGGTAAACGTGAATGTTTCTCCTAATATATTTAGGGAATATACTATGATGCGTATTCCAAATGTAACACCCAATGTAGTTGTGATAGCTACAATTTATGTATGATATGGATGCCACAAGTTACCTTTATGATTTATGTTTTCTATTGTGTTAATCAAAAATCTTATGATTTCATGAGGTATGTTAAATATCATATGTTATGTATGTAATGATGAACTAATGTTTTAATTATTTGTTTTATAACCCTTACTGAGCTTTTTATTCTCATCCCATGTTTTGAAAAGTTTTTCACAGGACATAAAGATGAATAAGGTCAAGAATTGGATCAAGGAAAAGTCATGTTGTCTAAAACAGGGAACTAGACATGAATCTTTTTTTTCGAGAGTTTTTATTTTGTGAAAATGGAAATTGAGTGGAAGTGTCTAATTTGTAATATTTTGATATTTAATAGTTATCTCCTAATTCTCTATAAATCTAAACCTGAAAAGATCCTCAATGTTAATTATTCATTTAATTCAAGATTAAGTAATATTTTAAGGTCGGGTCCTTACATAAATGAAGGTGAAATAGGATTCTTGGTAGAAAAAGTGGGATAAATATCATACTAGTTGGTATAATTGACTTTATCATTGATGTAGGGGATTGAGAATAATAGTTTTCCAAGAGTTTTTATCACTTTTCAGGTGTTTTTCTCAAACATTTCCTTGGGTTTCCACCCAAAGAGAAGTGGAGTTTATTATTGAACTCATTATGGTGACCGATACTATTTTCATTCAATATTAGAAGATGTCAATAACAAATTTAAAAAGTATGAATTATATTTGGAAGAACTAGAAATAAATTTGTTCATTTAGCCTAGAAGATCTCTATGGGAACCACTGGTCTTGTTGGTGAGAAATTATGATTGAACTCTAAGGTTATGTGTTTATTTTCATAAACATAAACAAGTAAAAATAAATAATCTATCTCCACTTAGATGAATTGAATTTCTATTATATCAATTGAGGGGAGCTCAATGTTTATCCAAATTTTTATTGTGATCAGGATATCACCAATTCCCGATTCAGAAAGAGGATATTTTCATGATATCTTTCAAAAGTGGATATGGACATTAAATGTACGTGGTTATGCATTTCAGTCTAATTAATTCACTAGTTTTTGTATAGCATTGGTGAATTGGGTATCTCAGAGTTATATAAATTATATTATGGTAGTGTTCACGGATTAGATATTGGTGTATTCAAGGGCAAGAGATAAGCATGACAAACACATGGTGACAATGTTACGAATCTTCAGAGATCATTGTTTATATACCAAACTATCAAAGTGTGATTTTTTGGATACAGGATGTAGGTTTCTATGGAGATGTAATATCATAAATAAGTGTTTATATGTATACAGAAAAGATATAGGTTTTTATCTCTTGTAAAACCATAAAGAATGGTGAAATGCATGGATGGTTATCACCTATCGACCGGTCAAGGTTCCGGTGCTCTGCTAATGTGTATAGCATCACTCGGGTCGAATCCTCGGCGATGATACTTTGTAATAGTCGTTTGTTTTTAGTTGATTGTATTTTGATTAGGGGGGTTTGTTTGTAGAGCTTAATTGAAATGATTGATTGAATATAATTGATTTAACAAATTGATAAACATTGGGGTGAGTTCATCATTAGGGAGTTAAGCTTGTGATATCATGGAGCTTTGCTTTATATTGCAGTTAATTTAACACCCACTTCACAAGATAATGTTGATTTGAATTACTAAGTGTTAAGGATTTAATCCAAGAACTAACTTAACTTAGTGTTCTAATATTAATCAGAGCTTTTTTATAGTAGTGTATTTATGGTTCCAATAATCCATGGAAACCACACGTTAAACAAAACAAGTCATTAATCTATGACATGTTAAGTACAACATACACAATGTTAAATTAATGAATACTCATCGAGCAAATACTCTCAATCACTTAACATCCCTATATTTGGACTCACCCCAATGAGATATTTACTCAACCATTTTGTTGTTTAATAGTATGGTTATAATATATATGATGATAAATTAATAAGATAAGAAAAATAAAGGGATAATAAAAGATTTTTGCATCAAACACACACACACACACGAACAATGATGAGAATTCAAAACGAACTTTAGATTGAATGATAAAGAAAAATAAGGGAAGGGGAATTAACTGTATTTAAACTATTTTAAGAACATTAATATGAAACTACAGAAGGTGGATGGGAATAAGATATATTTAAGAATAAACTTGCATTAAAACAGAATTAAAAAAACAACAGTTACGAGTTTACAAATGAAGAAAAGCACAAAAGTAAATGAAATCAAAGAGAGGAGGAAAGGTCTCTCAATTAAAAACATGAGTATGGAATTTCCTCCCAATACTTTGTAAAGTCTTTGGTCGTACCAATTGATGCTCCTCACTTCTAAAATTCCAACCCCTATCAAGGAGATAAGGTGAGAGTATTTATAGCCAAAGGAGTGGACTGTTTTCATTCCCAATCTGTCCCTCCACTTTCATCACCAATTTTACTATTCAGACAGCCTAATATCGAGATATCTCCTTCTTCAAAGTTGTATATAATAAGGTTGTCCGACTACTCTCAATATTTGGAGGCATTTGGACCTATTTATCAAAAGGTATGTCCGTTTTATTACACAATTTCAATCTGTCCATTTAAATCGAGTCTTTTTGAAGTCCAAAATGTGAAAGGATTGTTGTATAGGAAGATGCCTTCAAAACCGAAAGATTTATTCAACATATTTGTCCGCCTATATCTCCTATTTCACAATGAAACATATCAGCTCTATTTGATTATTACATCATGATATATGTTATGAATATTTTCCAGATATTAATTCTCGTCTAGAATGGTGGGATGGAATTCAATGCTTTATTTGGGACACTTGTTCTTTTATTTCGGCCCTGAAATTTTTACACATGATTTTTTTGGATAATCAAGATCACATGGTGGAGTTTCACAAAATAAGGGGTTCTGGAGTGAGACCAGAAACTCAATCATCATGGCTGGTCCAGTTTCTTCACAAATTCATTGGGTCATCTTGTGTGGAAAATTTGATCCTTCAAATGGAAGAATGGGCCCATGATTCCTTCTAATTATATGTGATAAATTTAATAAGGAATCCTAAAAAACAATAACCACCCAATTTGAATTAGTATGGTGAGATTTATAAAAAAAATTGTAAACTGACTCAATTGGACTACTTCTAAAAATGCTCAAAAATTATACTTAGTATTAAAACATTAATATTTAACACAAATTATGCACATTTCATATAAAATAAGAAAATGGGAGTATATAATAAGTCATTAAAATATTAATAACATCAAATCCCCCACACTTTGTTTTGTGCATGTCCTCATTTTCAACAAATATAAAAATATAACAAAATCATTTTCACTCACCAACAAATATTAAAAATTTATTTTCTTCAATCAGAGGAGGTTTAGACTATTTCACTCATCCATTTTGAAATCCACCACAAGTTGTTACAGAAACAATGTTTCAAAACTAATTCATTTTTTCATGCTCAAATTTAGAAATGGAAAATGTGGACACTCAAAACTCACACCTCTCAAGATGATAAAATTCATTTCTGGAGGTTCATTCTTTCACCAACCAAAAGTGAAAATCTTAGAGTTTGAAAGAGCTCTCAGCTTCCAATACCTATCAAAAGTGCACAATAATCAAGAGGTATTTTTAAGGGGGTTTTCTGTGGCTATGGGATGGTAGGAATATAATGTCAAAGAGAGAATAGAAGAGGGGTAAAACACCAACATAGAAAAATCAATGGGCATTTTTTTTGAAATAAAACATGGAAGGAAAATAAAACACATATTCACAAGGGAATGATTTTGTGAAGAAAGTCATGATAGTAGAAGAAATTTGAAGGGGATGAGAAGATGAAATATTTACAAACCACAAAACTTCTTCAAATGACATAAGAATATAATGCAAGTGTTCTTTTTTTTCTTTTTTTCTTTTTTTCTTTTTTTCTATATTTTTTCAAAAGTTAATCTTGGAAAATATCTCACCCTAATATCCCAACCCATGACTTATCTCCTCAAGACACTAATTTTAATTTTTATTACATGATCAAAGGTTGAGAAAGAGTGATTTTTGACCTACCTGAGAAACAACCCTTTTTTCATTTTTTTTATTTTTTTTAAACACTTTTCAATAACATTTAAAAAATTATATAAACGGAAGTACATTACATTCCCCAAAACACACTGAATGACAACCTCTACCCCACACTGAAATGGATGCTTTCCCTCAAGCAGATGATAAAGTGTTGAAAATCAATAATAGGGTACCCAAATAATGAAATCCATTCCCCCACACTTAAATTTCAAAAAATTATGCAATTAAAATCCATGTTGATATTAGGTGGGAAAAGGTGTTGGGCTTGTAATGTGACTATAAAAGAAAAGGTTTTCATAGGCTCAAAGGGGCTTTCAAAAAAAGGATTAATGTAAGGGAAATGGAAGGCTATTTGTCTATTGTGATTCTCATGTGGTTCAAAAAATGCCTCTATCATATTAATGCACACTAAGGTAGGAAATTCAGCTCCAAGGTCCACAAACTCAAGACTCACAAATGGGGGTGAAAACACACATTTTGAAAAGATGGCCATAGGTTTCCTTGGCATGAAATCAAATTTTGGTCCTCACAGGTCGGGAAAATCATTTTCCAAATCAAAAATTGAGCATTCCAATTTTTTTAATTTTGACACAATATTCTTTATCCAAATTTATGATGAAAATACAAAAATTTTGAGATGAAAACATGTCTGTTTACTCCCAAAAATGGTTGGACAAAATTTCAAAACACGATGGTGAGTAAGCAAGACTCTTGATTTTTTTTATTTTTTTTAAGTGATTGTTTTTTTTTGTTTTTTTTGTTTTTTATGTTTTTGTTTTTGTTTTTTATAAATATACACCCACACAAAAGAGAAATTAAAAAAGAAAGGTTTTGAAAAAGAAAGTGGTAAAAAATGAAATATAGAGGAAGAAAAAGAAAGTGATAGAGAGAGGAATAGATAGAGATAGAGTTAAAGGGAAAGAGGTGCCCCTTGGTTTGGATTTGGCGGGCCTCCATCTCCATCTAGTGGTTGGTCGACTGGATAAGATGGGGATCCATTGGAATTCGATGATGATCTAGGATTGTGTGTCCTCTCATGGTAATGCTTTAACCAATGTTCATTAACTATGAATGTCCTTTTGGAAGAGGGGTCTTGGACTTGCACTACACCAAATGGGTAAACATTAGTAATAACAAAAGGATCTTCCCAACGAAAATTAAGCTTACCTGGGTGAAGCCGAAATTGAGAATTGAAGAGCATTACCTTTCACCTTCATGAAATACCTTTCTCAGGATGTGTTTATCATGGAGTGCCTTTGCCTTTTCTTTGTACATATTGTAATTCTCATAGGATTCAAGTCAAAGATCCTCCATTTTAGAAAATTGCAACAATCGTTCTTCACCAGATTTTTCACAATCCAAATTACTGGTTTTCATAGCCCAAAAAGACATATGTTGGATTTTAACTGGTAGATGACATGATTTACCAAAAACTAGCATAAAAGGAGACATCCCAATGGGTGTTTTATAGGCAGTTTGATAATTCCAAAGTGTATCACCAAGTCTTTCAGGACAGTATTTTCTGGTGGGTTTTACAATTCTCTCAAGCACTCTTTTCACTTCTCTATTAGAATGTTCATCCATGCCATTTGTTTGGGGGTGATATTCAGTAGAAGTTTTATGTACAATCCCAGTCTTTTTCAAAAGAGATTCCATGGTTTTATTACAAAAATGGGTTCCTAAGTCACTTATCAAGGCACGAGGCGTGCAAATCTATGGAAGATGTGTGTCTTTAAGAACTCACTAACTATATGTGAATCATCCTTTCTAGTGGGTTCAGCCTCGACCCACCTAGAAACATAATCAACCGAAAGAAGGATGTATGAGAATCCATTGGAAGGGGAAAATAATCCCATGAAATCGATGCCACAAACATCGAAGATCTCACAGAAATTTAAAGTCTGTTGGGGCATTTCATTTCTCTTGGAAATTGTGCCAAACATTTGGAAAGTGGGACATGATTGACAGAACTCATGTGAGTCCTTGAAGAGTGAAGGCTAGAAGAATCCAGAGTCTAGGACCTTTTGGGAGGTCCTTTGTGGTTCAAAGTGGCCACCACTAGGCATTGAGTGAAATAATTCTAAGATAGAGGAATGTTCATCTTTATCAACACATATCCTAATTACCTTGTCTGCCCCAGTTTTCGAAAGTTTATTTTCATTCCAAAAATAGTGTTTTGAATCACTTTTCAACTTCATTTTCTCATATTTTTAAAAATTTTATGGAAAACCACTACAAACCAAGTAATTTACTATTGGGGCATACCATTGTATTTTGGGGGTGAGAGATGAAACTTGCTCAGTGGGGAATTCAAGATAAATGATTTTTGAATGAGAAGAATTAGAAATTCTACTCAATTGATCAGCCACAAAGTTTTATTTTCATGGTCTATCTTTTATTTCAATGTCAAACTCTTGGAGTATTAGGATCCATATTATTAGCCTCGGTTTGGAATCACTTTTTTGAGTAAGAACTTCATAGAAGAATGGTCTGTGAAGATGATGATTTTGGCACCTAAGATATAGGGCCAGAATTTATCTAAGGCAAAATCCACTGCTAGAAGTTCTTTTTCAGTGATAGTGTATTGAGATTGAGTTTAATACAATGTTTTTGAAGAATAATAGATGAAATGAGGAATATTTTCTCTTCTTTGACCAAGAACAACCCCAATGGATCTATCAGAAGCATCACACATCAACTCAAATGGTAAAGACCAATCTGGGGGTTAGATTATTAGGGCAGATGTTAGAGCAGTTTTTAGTTCAACAAAGGCTCTCTTGAAAACATCATCGAAATGGAAAGTGAAATCATTTTGGAGCAACCAAGTGAGTGGGAGGGAAATCCTTCTGATGTTATGGATGAATCACTGATAGAATCTAGCATGACCGGGGTATGAATGGATGTCTCGAATAGAGTTATGTTTAGGAAGTGATTGGATCACTTCAATTTTGGCAGGATCAACTTCAATACCCTCTTTTGAAACTATGTTCCCTTGAACTATCCCATTTTCAACCATGAAGTGAAATTTTCCATAATTTAACACAAGGTTACACTTGACACACATTTTAAGGACTAGAGAGAGTGAATTGAAACAAGATTCAAATGACTCACCATAAATGGTGAAGTCATCCATGAAGACTTCCATGCAGTGTTCAATGAATTCAGAAAAGATAATCATCATACACCTCTGGAATGTTTCAGGAGCATTGCAAAGGCCAAAAGGCATTCTTCTATATGCATATGTTCCAAAGGGACATGTCAAAGTAGTCTTTTCTTGTTCCTGATGTCCTATTGGGATATGTAAGTAGTCAGTGTATCCATCAAAAAATCAATAGTGTCCCTTTCTGGATAATCATTCCAGCATTTGATCAAGGAATGGAAGAGGGTAGTGATTTCTTGTTTCATCATTCAATAACTTATAGTCGATGCACACACGCCATTTATTCTTTACTCGAGTTGTGACTACCTCTCTATGATCATTTGTGACAACAGTTATCCTACCCTTCTTAGGTAAATCTTTAATTGTACTAACCCATTCACTATCAGAAATTGGGTAGATAATACCATATTGAAGACACTTGGTGATCTATTCCCTAACTACCTCAAATATGTGTGGATTGAGTCTTCTTTGTGGTTGTCTAATTGGTTTGTATGACTCCTCAAGATGGATGTGATGCATGCAAAGGGTAGGTTTGATTCTTTCTATGTCATCTAGGGTCCACCCTAAGGCCTTTTTGTTTTCCTCTAACACCTGAAGATGTTTGGACTCTTCGGTTTCAGTAAGTGAATCAGAGATAATGATAGGATATGAGTGATCGTTGAAACGGAATGCATATTTTAGGAGTTTAGGAAGAGGTTTTAGATCAGTATCATCTTTCATTTTTGGGTGAGAAAACTCAGTAATGGAGGAAGGGACTTCAATTGCTTCAGATTCATTCTTCTTAATACTATCCAATGTGGAGTAGTAGAGATCAGAATTGATGTGGGATTCAAGAGAGTTTTCAAGATCCTCTAGATTGATAGAGTCTATGAATGAAAGGTCCACATCAACTTCACCATTTATGACTTTGTTAATCATGGTGCAGATTTCACATGATCCTTTTTCATTAGAACAAGAAGAACATGGTGGATTGGGGTTTTATTGAATCTTAGAAGTGTCCTCAGAAGCATGGATTGAGAATTCATAGTGATCCTCAGATGGGTATCGCATGGTTTGGAAAATGTAGAACTAGACCAGTTGGTCACCGAATTCCATGGATAAGATTCCTGAATGGACATCAATCTTGGTTCTCGCAGTCATGAGGAATTGTCTTCCTAGAATTAGGGGAGATTGATAAGAGTTAGTCTCATATTCCATGTCAAGGACATAGAAATCAGCATGGAAGATAAGATCATTGGCTCAGACAAGGACATCCTCAATTATTCCCTCAGGACTAGTTGTGCTTCGATTGTTCAATTGAATGACAACACCTGTTGGATGTAAGGGACCTAGACCAAGGTTGTAGAATATGGATTTGTGCAAGACATTAATTTATGCTTCTAGGTCTAGGAGTGCATCATAAAAGTTGGAACTTCCAATTTGGAATGGGACTGTAAAGGTCCCTGGATCCTTTCACTTTATGGGAATAGACTGCTGGGTGGAAACATTTTCGAAGGTCCTAAGTAGCCTCTTGTGGGTAAAAAACTCCTTGAGAAACTTGCCATAGTTAGGAATTTATTTTATGGCATCTAAGAGGGGAATGTTGACTTCAACAGGTCTAAACATTTCTAGCATTTCAAGATCAGGTTCAAAGGACTTCCTTGGTTTAGAAATAACTTGAGGAAAAGGAATTGAATTCCTAAGTGGAATGGAAGGAGGTGAGGGAATGGATTCAGGTTCCTTTTCAAGTTTCTTTTTCTTTTCATTTTCTAGTTAAAAATTCAAAGGAGGGTTGGAGGACATATCTTGAGGCATAGAAATTTGCTTTCTCGATCTAAGTGCAATTGCAATTACATTACCCTTGGGGTTGGGTAATGGTTGAGCTGGGATTTGGGAAGAATTGGACGGTTTCTGCTGACAATGGTGGGATGCAATTTGTCCATTGTGGGTTTCAATGTTCTTTTAGTCTTGAATAAGTGAAGGAGGCAAGATCTTCCATTGCACTTTCCCACTGTTTCATGGAAAAAGAGGCTTGTCCCATATTGGGATTACCTAAAAAAAAATTCTTGCTAAATCGATTGTATTGGTTTTGGAATTGGTAAGGCTCACTAGGATAATGGAATCCAGGAGGAGGATTGTTCCTTTGAGGATGAGGAATAAAAGGATAAGGTTGTTGGAAGTTACCAATGCCTAGACCATATTGAAACTGGTTTTGTTTTTAAGGAGGGAATTGAGGGGGATGAGATATGGGATTACCATACCTAAGGCCTTGGTTATCGGAAGAAGAGAAGGGCTCAGAGTGAGGTTGGTTGAAGTTTCTAACAAACTGACTTGATAGTTCGGGGTTGGTGTTCTACTGAGCATATGGTTTATTGAGCTCCATTGGTCCAGATGAATCAGATTGATCATATTGAAGTTGTGGACATGTGTTAGATAGATGAGATGAAGAGTTATATATTACACAGTTTTTGACAGGTCTAGGAAACATTGACTATGGAGAAGACGAGGTTGGGGATTTGGTAGCCATAGCTAGTTGTCGCACAAGACCTTTAAGTTCACTCATCCACTCAGTCATCTTATTTGGATCAATTGATTGATTATCTAGGTCTTGTTTGACTTGAGAATGTTCTCGAGTATGGAATTGTTCTATATTTTCAGCCACGTTACTTATGAGATCTCTTGCAGCTGCAGGAGTTTAATAAACAAGAGAACTGCCACTTACGACATCAATCAAAGTTCTCTACATAGCCAATAAACCCTCATAGAAGTATTGGAGAAAGAGTTGGTCAGGAATTTGGTGATGTGGGCAGGTTTCAACAAGCTTTTTGAACCTCTCTTGGTACTCATGGAGTGATTCACATGGGAACGGATGGATACCACTTATTTCCTTTCGGATAGAAGTAGTACGAGAAGCAGGAAATAATTTCTCTAAGAAGAGTCGCTTCATGTCATTCCATGTGGTTATGGAACCAGGAGGAAGGTAGTAGTTCTATGACATAGTAGTGTCATCTAGGGAGAAAGGAAATTCTTAGAGTTTGATTTTTACCTCAGAAACTCCTTGAGGCTTCATAGTTGAGCACACTACTTGGAAATCTTTAAGGTAGAGATGTGGATTCTCACCAACTAGCCTATGGAAATGAGGGAGAAGATGAATCAAACCCGATTTGAGTTCAAATTCAGCCTCTATGATTGGATATTGAATACCAAGGGGTTGGTAATTCATATCAGGGGCAGTGAGTTCTTTAAGTCTTTGTTCCCTAATATTAGCCATATCTAATTCAACTGGATGTACAAGGACTAGTTCTTGAATGAGTTGATTATCTCTTAAGTTCCTCATAAGTTGGCAAAGAGTTTTCCCAATTTCAGGGTCAAACAGATCTGAGGGATTGTTTGGGAGGATATAGGGCATTCAAAATGATGTTGGAAGAAAAAGGAATATGGGTTTTTCTTTTTTTGTTTTCCATTTATGATTTTTATGAGAAGACGGGTTTTTCTTTGTGCTTTTTCTTCAATTTTTTTTTAAATTTGGTTTTTTTGTGTTTTTTTACAATAACCAGAATCTAATGACTACATAAAGCACCATCCCAGGAAATGGAACCATTTTAAATGCACGTCCTATTGTCACCTATCGACCGGTCAAGGTTCTGATGCTCTGCTAATGTGTATAGAAGCACTCGGGTCGAATCCTTGGCGATGATAATTAGTAATAGTCGTTTGTTTTTAGTTGATTGTATTTTGATTAGGGGGATTTTTTTTCAAAGGTTAATTGAAATGATTTATTGAGTATAATTGATTTAACAAATTTATAAATATTGGGGTGAGTTCATCATTAGTGAGTTAAGTTAGTGATATCCTGGATCTTTGCTTTATATTGAAGTTAATTTAACACCCACTTCGCAAGATAATGTTGATTGGAATTACTAAGTGTTAAGGATTTAATCCAAGCCTTAACTTAACTTAGTGTTCTAATCTTAATCAGAGATTGTTGGTGGTAGTGTATTTTTTGTTCTAATATTCCATGGAAATGACACGTTAAACAAAACAAGCCATTTATCCATGACATGTTAAGTCCAACATACACAATGTTAAATTAACTAATACTCATCGAGCAAATAGTCTCAATCACTTAACATCCCTAAATTTTGACTCACCCCAATGAGATATTTACTCATCCATTTGGGTTTTTAACAATCTAGTTATAATGATTATGATGATAAATTAATAAGATAAAAAATATAAAGGGATAAGAAAAGAGTTTTGCGTCTAACACACACACACGAACGGTGATGAGATTAAAAAATGAACTTTAGATTGAATGAGAAAGAAAAATAAGGGAAGGGGATTTAACTGTATTTAAACTATATTAAGAACATTAATATGAAACTACAAAAGGTGGATTAGAATAAGATATATTTAAGAAGAAACTTTCATTAAAATAGAATTATAAAAACAATACTTTCGAGTTTACAAATGAAGAAAAGCACAAAAGTAAATGAAATCAAAGAGAGGAGGAAATGTCTTTAAAGTAAAAACCTGAGTATGGAATGTCCTCCCAAGCTTTTGGAAAGGATTGTTTCGTGCCAATTGATTCTCCTATCTTCTAAAATCCCAACCCCTCTCAAGGAGAGAGGGGGGAGTATTTATAGCCCAATTAGTGGCATGTTTTAATTACCAATTTGTACCACTAATTTCATCTCCAAGTTGGCTATTCAGACAGACTAATCTTAAGATATCTCCTTCTTAAAATTTGTAGATAATAATTTTTGTCGACTACTCTCAAAAGTTGGAGGCATTTGGACCTATGTAGAAAAATTTATTGCCAGTTGATTAAACAATTTGAATCTATCCATTTCAATCCGGTCTTTTTGAAGTCCAAAATGTGAAAGGATTATCGTATAGGAAGATTCCTTAAAAACTGAATGATTTCTTCAACACAGTCAGCCGTCTATATCTCCTCTTTCACACTGAAAAATATCATCTCTATTTGATGATTAAATCAGGAGATATGTCATGAATAGTTTTTGGAGTTTAATTCTCGACCAGAATGGTGGGTTGGATTTCAAAGATTCATTTGGGCCACTTGTTATTAGATTTGGGCCCTGAAAGTTTTACCCATGATTCTGCTAGATAATCATGAACAAATGGTGGAGTTTCAAAAAATATGGGCTTCGGAAGGTAGACCAGTAACTCAATCATCATGGTTGGTCCAGTTTCTTCACAAATTCATTGGGTCATCTTGTGTGGTAAATGTGATCCTTCAAATAGTCGAATTGGCCCATGATTCCTTCTAATGATATGTGATAAATTGAATAAGGAATACTAAAAAACAAGAAACACACAATTGGAATCAGAAGGGTGAGAGTTATAAATAAAATAGTAAACTGACTCAATTTGAATACTTCTAAAAATGCTCAAAAATTATACTTAGTATTAAAACATTAATATTTCACCCAAATTATACAAATTTCATATAAAATAAGTAAAGGTAGTATATAATAAGTCGTGAAAATATTAATAACATCAAATGGCTTTTAGATACACAATTTCCTTACCCAATATGGTTATTGTCGTGGTTGTTTCTTGAATTTTCCCAACTAGTTTCACCGATGACATCTTTTAAAAGGAAAAAAGTTATATTCCAATATAATAATGAATTTAAGAAGACTTTTAAAGAGATTAATTTTATCCTTACATTATCACCAATCTCGATAGTTCAAAAATCTACACAATGGTATGTGGTGTACTATGAGTCATTGGGATCTAGGTTGGGATGTGTTCTCATGAAAGGTGATCATTTTATTTCCTATGGCTCATGGTTGTTACAATTTCATATGAAAAATTACCAAAAACATGATTTAGTGTTAGCTTTTGTAGTCCTTGCTTTGAATAAATGGCATCATTACCTCATTGGTGTGAAATTCAAAGTGGGAGAGAGGGATTTTGGATGGTTGGTGTATGATTTGTCTAACTATGTGGGCCAATCATATGAAGTGATTATTAAGGTAGAGGTTGGTACATAGATAGAACCGATTTTTCCTAACCATGTTACTAACAATGCATGGTTTAAAATTGAGATCCAAAAAAAGTTTATCTCACTTTTTTTCACCTCTAAACCTATCTTCTCTCATTGTTTTTGGCCCTAACATCATATTTTATCCTCCCGAATGAGGTGGAGGTTTTCACACATCGATCCAAGAGATATATATTGGAGACTCTTAGAGTTTTGAAGCTACATTACTGTGGTAAGTATTCATTTGTGATGTTATTCCTTAGATCCACTCATCTTCCCTCTATTGGGTTTATATATCTAGTCTATTATGGATGGATCTGGGGTTTTTAATGCCAATCATTATTAGATATGGCTATTTTGATGTTAGGTAAAGATAACTAAAGTCGGTTTTTTGATATTTGATCATGTTTTGTAGAATAATTCATGTCATTATTCATTTTTACCTCCCAAGGTAGGTTAGATCTCTCTCAACTCCTCTTATTATAATTGGAAGTCACAATTCACAATTGGTTAAATTGCTCAAATTTGGTTGTGAAATTAGTGTGAAATGCATTTAGAAACCTTATTTAGTGATGTTTTGTGAATTTTTGGATTTTTGGATTTGTGTAAATTGGTTTTGAAAAGTTAATTGTTTTCTTGATTTTATGTTGATATTAAAATATGGATTTGTTTGATTATGGTAAATGGTTTGATTAAAATGTTTAAAAAATAGGATTGTTTTATTGAAATGATTTTAAATGGTTGGTTTGAATTGGTTTTGGATTAAATGGTTTTGTGTGAGTTCATACTTTCTATTTGACCCTAAATATGGGGCGTTTTCTATTAGGGTACCTAGGGATGTGGCCCTAGAAAAGGGGAATGTGTCAATAGATAATAAGAATATTGGCCACTTTGTGGTAACTTAGTGGGTGGATGAGGAACTTCTCATGATTATGGAACTGTAAGTGAAGTATTCATGTGTGAGTGTGTGCATTAATAATGGAATGGGTATACCATAAAGGAATGTGAAATGTTTTATTTCATTATTTGGTGTCTTCCATGGAAAATGGTTCATTTTGGAAAAATATTTTCTTAAAAAAAATAGATTTAAAGATAAGAAATTATAAACTATTTTATATTGGTTTATATAAATTATTTTCATATAAATTTTCTTAAATATTCAATATAGTGGAGTTAGTAGGAAATCCATTTGGGGAAAGCCTACTGAGTTTCATTACTTACCCCTAATTTGGAAATTTTGTGATTTTGAAAATACTATCTATTTGGATATTCGAAAAGTAATGGTATCAAATTTCCTTATTGGTTCTTTATGATACTTGGGTTGTATTGTGGAGTTAGATAATGTAGCATTTTGGGAGTTGTGGAGTGATTCCATTGGAGTCTTTGGGTTTTTTTTGTTTTCTCTTCTACTTTTCAATTTGATGTTATTAATCTTTCATTTTGGTACTCTATTTTAGTTTGGTTTTAATATCAATGGTATTAATTTTATTTATCTTACATTGTTATCATGCATCATTTGGTGGTTATTTTGTTATTGTGGGTTTTGGTGGATCATTTATTTTTCTAATGGAAAATCATCCGCCAATTTTATTGAATACCTTGGGATTTATTGTCATACTTCAGTTCCATAGGGATGTCACTTAAGGGAATGTATCAATTTCAACTCGACTCAAGACAATGATGAGGGGTGGGATGTTACACTTAATTTACTATTGGATGAGTTATTTATTCCTCTAAATTATTCACCCCTTAAAATCCAAAAAATGTTTATATATTATTTTAGAGAGCAAATTTATGAATGTATTATTTCCTTAATATAAAAATATGTTTATAATATTCAGTTGTATTAAAATAGAAGTGTGTTTAATTATTTTTAAAATTCTAAGATTAAATCATTTTTGAGAAATTTAAAAAAAAATATTCACTAAAAAATTTAATTTTTTGATTAAAATGACTTTTAAAACTTGATAGATTCTATGAGGGAAAATATTTTTAAAATCCATTTCATTGTGTTATTTTAGTTTTTTTATCATGAGACATATTTTCTTCCACTAAAATTGTTAAATATGTTTATTGATGTTGAGAATTTTGATATATGTGGATAAATTTGAGAGAATTTGTTTGTGATTCACTTTGCAACTTCATTTTGAAATAATAAATTGAATATTTTATATAAAAATTTATTTTCAATAGTGAATCATTGAAGATTTTTCAATATACTATTGGATCTATAATAAAATCAATATTTAAATAATAATGATTGATCTTCATCCTAATTGTCTTAGGTTTTTAGTGTTAATCTTTTTATATTATGGGAAACATTTTTTAAATAAATTATTAATTATAATTTCATCTTAAATGTAACTTATAAAGGGTTTCACCTTAAAAATTATTCATTCATTATACTATTATCTAATTTGGAAAATCATTTTCATTGATTAATTTTCTACATTAAGGGATATTGAGAATTCCAATTTCATGAATTGGGTTTCATTTTTTTGAGTTATTTAATGACTTGATTTTCATTCATGTATAAAATTCAATGTAGAAATACCTAAAATGAAAAATAGGAAAAATCAAAGATTGTGTAAATTTAAAGGTAAGAATGTATCACAACATTATAGGGCTTAATTGAGGGAAGATTTTGGAAATTGTCCCACCTATGATTGGAGAACATTTAGTTTGGAGGGATAGACTACTATTACCTCTGAGGATTATTATGATCAATGATATGTTCTCCATGTGTAACATGAAAATATGAGAATCGTGTTGCTAATTTTGAGATCGTGGGTGGAGATTTCTTTATGAATTACTTTCAAAATATAAGGGGAGACCTTGAGAATTGTGTTTGGAGAGTATATACTCTATATTGGATAACAGAGGATCTGGAATAAAAAAGTATGCAGTTCAAAATAATGATGAGAGATCATGGATGGGATGATAATTGATTCTATGGGGGATATTTTATTGCATTCCTATAACTTCTATGTATTTTAGATTTATTTTTTATTCTGTTACATATATTCAATTAAATTTATTTTTGAAAATTTATTTTTTTCTAAAATATTTATTGCATAAACTTTTAAGGGGGTTAACATTAATTTGAAACTCTTATTTCTTTTAGATCTTATCATAATTTCATTACTGGATCAGTTTCCTTATTTTCTTTACCCATGTAAGTTACTTTCTCAATGCTCATTAATAAATGATAGTTTATCTTGATCTCAATTTTAAAATTTTTTAGTATTATATTTACTTATAAATATTTTTTAAATAAATTTTTAAATCAATATAAGGAAATAACACCAATTATATACAATAGTTGAGTTGAATTAATTTTTACAATAATTTATTATCATAGTGTTGAGTTTCCCAGTAAAAATGTTATGGGGATTAACCTTCACATATCTTCTATATGAAAAAGATAGTAAGAATTATTTTTATAGATGGTGGTTTAGTATATTTCACATGATCAAGGATATTTGATAATTATAAGTCAATGAAAATTCCACTTTCTCTTACATTGTTTGATAAAAACTAATTTTACCTCCATTTTTACCTATTATGATTATTGAAATTGTGTGTATAATCATTTCTCACATAGTTTTTTCTTTATCAATTTTTTTCATTGCTATTTTGATTACATTATTTCATGTTCTTTTCTTCTCTTTCATTTCTTTCATTTCATCAATCAAAAATATTTCTAGTCTTTCATTATTAAATGACACTTCCTAACTCTATTCTAGTTATATATATGAAAATAAATAATTAAATTATGGGTTGAAACGAAAACTATAGAAATAGGTAATTGGATCTTATTCTTTTTTAGTGGTGTAGGGAACTGATAGTTTCAGTTCCCCATAGTCTTTAGTGGTTTGGGATTATTAAGGAGGTTTATTTATTTAGTAGTATGGTCATGTTTCAATGGGTATTTAGTTGGGATGGGGTGAATTTATTTAAAATGTATAATATTGAGTTTGTTTTGAGTTAGTTCCTATATTTCATATTAGAATCAATGTTTTAAATGATCTTTGTAATTTTAGTTAATAATTTTTTGGTACATTCTCTCTCTATCACTCCCATACTAATTTTCTAAATCAAAAATTTTTTTATCTGAAATAAAATAATATTGGATTTTCAAGGATACTATAAAAACTATAATGATATTTCCAAAATTATTTGGGGGGTTTAAAAATCATGTTAACCAAAAAATTAGTTTAGAAAAATTATTTCATAAATAATAGAAAAAGGATATTTCTATTTTACCTAAATGTATGAACATTTTTAAAAAGAAAAGGTCATGATTGTTTGAATGAATTGATTTAAAAACATGGGTTCACAAGATTTTTCCTCCATTTGATTATGATAAATGAGAACTGAGGCCCTTGTATTAAAATAAATAAATCTTATAAAAGGCGAAATAAAATAATTTTACTTTTTTCTCGTAGGAAAATAGAAGCCACGTCATCAGGCTAGGTGGTCAAGTATTGGACTCCTTCTGCATCTTCCCATTTGTTCCCTAGCCCATAACCTATATAATTTCCCCCCCTTTAATAATTGGTGATAAAATAGTTCAAGGAGTATAGCATGTTAATACTATTTACCCATTTATCATCCAGCCTCCATGAAATATTCCTCTAATCCACTCTAACAGATTCCACAAGGGTGGTGGAATCAGATTCAAACTATACACTATTCTTATTTCTTTTAAGAGCAGTATCAACAGCTATTATGAGACCCTTCATCTTTAATTAATGTGTTGTGATATTTCCACAAGGTTCATAAAAACATTCAATGAAATCCCCTTTCCCATAACTGAATATGGCTCCATAGCCTGAGGGTCCTGGATTTCCCCTAGAAGCTCCATAGGTGTTCCACTTAATCCATCCTGCAAATAGGGGTGTCAAGAAGACTTCTATAGACTATCAAGAGGCGGGAAAGTTACCAGTAATATTTTGCCTCTAAAATATCATCCAGTCTTCTACTAGTTTTCAACATTTTTTGAATTAACTTCATTTGCGGTTTGAACATCAGTAAGAATAGAGGCCAACCCTCAGCCAACATTGAAGCAGGACCTACTGTGCAGCACTGAATTTATGCTAACAAGATGTTTTCTTGATTTTGAAAGGGATTAATATTTATAAAGGGGAGGTTGGGAAAATAATGATCTATATTGTATTTTCATTTTATTGATACTAATAAATTTTAGTTTTTTGTTTATAAGGTATAATGGATGTCATTGTTTTGCTACTTAGTATTTAGTATCTAAAATTTGTGATGTTTGGGGTGATTTTATTTATGTCTATAACATGTGGTAAAGTAGTTTAGTGTGAGAACATTGTTCATAATTTTTTTTAAAAATATACATTTGAAAATTTCTTTGTCTTTATACATTGTTCTTAGTAACTAATTATTGGGAAGCCTTATAAACAAAATGGTCCAACCAAACAAGTTGTGGGATAAAGATCAAACATAATTAAGAGATATCCCATGTGGAATTCATGGTGGCATGGGTTATAGAATTCACGAGAAGGTGGGTTTTCACACTAAGTTGGACAATAGTTCATGAGTTAGGATGAAAGGAGGTTCCAAATCCATTATGAAATGGCATGGAACATTGACATTTTGATGGTTTTTGAGGTGTGGTTTCAGGATAGGACCTCGAGATACTCATATTAATCCATTGAAGGAATAAATTTACTTATTGAGATATTTCAGAGTGAGTGAAATATTGATGCGGGACTTGGGAATGTAGAAAATTTTCATCCACTTAAGCAAGACACACATATATGCTTAATTTATTGGATATGATGCGTAATAGTTGTCGGATCAATGCTATGATATCATCTTCAACGTAAGAATAAGATTTTACTATATACATTGGGTGGTATTCATGTATTGATTACCATTAGATTATTCCAAGCATTCTTTCTCTATTTGATCTACTTGGATAATTTAATATGATTATTATATACATTCTTATTTGTTTTCTTGAAAAGGAAATGTTTAATATGAGAAAATGATACATTAGTGAGTGAATACAATGATTTTTCATTGCTGTATGAAGAATAAGGTGAGCCGAAAAGTTATAACTTTGACAAAATATGATGTTTGAATAGGTTTTCCAATGAGGTCTCTCCAGATGAAGAGTAGTGATCTTGTAATTGCATGTTCACTTTAGGGTCAGAAGATAACACTGAGAATTTCATCATTTTAAATATTTGATATCATCTAAGATATTTAATGAATTTATTGGGACTCGAATCTCATTGAATATCATATGATAGGCAGTGTAAATCATTGGAGATCTTCTTTTCATCAACTCTTTGTATTCTTATCTCTAGGGACCCATTCCATTGGTTTTTCTCCTATGTTATCTCAATATTCCGATCATCGGTTGTCTATTATTGAATTCCTTGGCTACACTCACCCTACTATGACCTCTTATTCCCCTACACTTCTCCAGGCAGTAAATGGAGTGTTTTTTCAAAGATATTTTGGGTTATGTGGTCCATTTGTTGATATATTTCTTGGTGCTTCCAATTTCGACATTCTTATGTTATGCTTACTATGGGTTTTCATTGAATATGGTTTCGTTTGGTGACCTCTGTCTCTCAACCAAACACTTACCATACATTCCACAGAACCTCTCTGGTTCATAATTGGTGTGGTGGAATCTATGAGGTTCTGGGATGTGTGGTTTGGTGGTTGTCGATGCTCCAGATGAGTCATGAGGTTGTATTTACATGTGAATTTTGTTTCTTGTTTTTTAGATTTTATTTGTGTTTCCTACTCAATGCGATCTATATAGATTTTTTTATATTATATTTTTGATCACTTTTTTAAGATCATTCGGTGTGGAAGTTGATATGGGTTTATGGTTTCGATGATGTTTGATTCTAGGGGGTTTCAAACATCGGTGCTGATGGTGATGATGATGATGAAGTGACCGTCAAGTGGTTTTTCTATGATGGTATATGTGATGGGTTGATCTCCAGTTGGGTTCTCACCTGTGAAGTGCTAACATCAAGATGTTTGGCTCAAGGTACAATGACACTCTATATTTAATGTACCATGGTGATGGGAAATGTGGGCCTATTGATTTCTAAATATCAAATTTATGATGGTGGTTTTTGTTGTATCATGTTTTTTGTACTCTATAATCTAGGTGGTGGATTTCTAGTATCCATCTGAATTTGAGGTTCCCACTTAACTATAAAGTGGATTTTGAAAATACCAAAAATGGATTTGGAGGCATGTACGCGAAGAAGATGGATCACTTGAATCCTTCATGTTCATGTGAAGTATTACTAGTTACATATTCATTATTCATATATAGTGGGCTTAAAAAAGATATGTGATATCACATTCTCACTTATATGAAGATGTTTGAGAATAATGAGATACATAAACATATGTGTAAAACCTACATGCACATGATATTATGAATGTTGAAAATAATTGAATGAGTCCCATGAATGTGATGTTTTTTATGTGAATAAGAATATAAATAACCCTATAAAATAAAAAATATTAATATTAATATTAATATTAAATTTCATGTGATATGGTTTACAATGTTTACCATGCATTGTGTCATCAATGCATTAAGTGAAATTGTTGATATTGAAATAATAATTCAATAATAGAGTGGATTGAGTTGTAAAAAATTCATTCTTGTATAAAATAATCTAAGACACATTATGTGTGCATCACCTTCACACGTCATATTGAGGTCATGAATTCATCCAACTAAATTAATAACATCTCCTCGGGCATTATTAAACTAAAAAAACAGATCATACATATGTTATCTTAAATACTTGAGCAATGCTAGTGAGCTTCAAAGGCTCTTAAAGTGGTTTACATGAGAAAGTCTGATCTAGCAATATCATGGAGTATGATCATCCTCAATCAGTGAAGAAGCTACAATAATGTGTAAAATATATTTCTATAGTTTAACATGTCATCAGAAGAAGAATGTTATAGGTTGGGGTATAACTAGATGCTATAAGATTTTGATTGGGGGGGTCTAACCAGTCACTAGAGAAGAATGTGTTGTTTTTTGATAAACCTACCAACGATGGTGGATTGGAACTAGGTGTATAACTAGTTTATAATTTGGAACATATCTAGTTGGTGTTATCTAAACTTATTCTATTATAGTGTAGAATGCATGTGGGATGGACTAACCAACATTTAAATGGGTATGTTTTTATATAGAACCTTGTAAATCCTTGTATTATTTTCTTTCTATTTATAATATTATTTTAGGTGAGGTTGTGAGACACAATAAGAGAGTAGTGAGTCTTTAATTGGCCATAGATGTTGAATTGAAAAAAATTAATTTGTAAAAGTAAAAGGGATCACTAATTTACTTTTTTCCCTCTCATTGATCTCACACTGATCTGGGTTATACACATTTTAGTATTTGGATATGCACCTTGTTAGAAGGATGCCCATTTGAGAGTAATATAACATTGTTATTGAGTCTTCTAAATTTCCTCTATTGAGGTATGGGTTATGAGTGTATAATAGGTATTTTCTCTGGGTTTTGCTGATTCTAGGGGTAAAAGGTTTACACATTATGTGTTCTACTCCTCTAGCTTATGGATCAATCTCTTAGATTCCATCAACATTTTTGTTTGGATATTTATCTTAGAATTTTTTAGGAGGTTCTTTCCATATCATTATTTTATATTAGGGTGACCAATCCCACATCATTAATACTAAGACTATTTTTTAATTATTGATGATCTTGTATGGTAATGGAACTGACTCTATTTGGGAGGTATCTCCCAATGAGTTCATGGTTTAGAGTATACATGGTTTTCCTTTGGGGTTTCGTTCTAATTCTCAAGGACAAGAATCATTTAAGAGAAATCTAATGTAATATTCTTGACCATCCTACTTAAAATTGGATTTTTGGATGTTGGAGATTTGTGGAGGAGTCTTGAGGAAAATCGATGGAGTTTGAGGTGAAATGTCACTATAAAATTTGATATATGTAATTGAGTTACGTTTTTCACTATGAGAGGCTATTTGGAAGGCCTAGTACTAGTTTGGTGAATGTATATTTGGAATAGGGACCTAGGAGGTTGGATTTGATGAGCCTTCCATTTCAGGGACACTTATGGAATGGAACCTGATCTACAATATGTATTTAAACTAGAGATAGTTAGATATGAAGTGTGGGTTGGGGTTATATTTTGGTTCTCATGGAAGCAATGTGGAGTGTATGGTGATCAGGGTGCTTTGTTTTTCTGGGTTCTTATTTTTTGGTGACCCTTGGTATGGATCACCTAAGTTTCACTATGGTGTTGGTATAGTGTTATTCAAGAGGTGGTGAAGGTCATGGGATTACAGTGTAATCCTTGGTGTGGATATGTGGAGAACAACTATATTGTTTAATTACCATGTCGATTTTGAGGTGGTTGTGGCATAGGCTTTGGATTATATCGTAGAACCCCAAAGTTTTCACGCTATACCTACGTTGGTTAGAGGATGGTTGTGGAATAGTGATTATGTCAACCAGGGTTCCATTAAAAAGTGTAGAGGCTACAAAGTGGATAGGATACATTCATCATGGATTTCCTCTAGTGTTATAGGATCTATTTGTTGACCACATATTCAGTTCTAGATGTCGATTAGACTAAGGTCTGTTACATCATATCATAACTGGATGAAATTTGGTTTTTTTAAATCTTATAATTGTGTAATAGTCTTATACCTTATATTATGGTCCTATATTTTCAAACATGGTTATAAATTCATGGGATCCATCAAATTCCATCCATTAACCTATATTTTCTTCAGCTCTTGGGAAATTCCTAGGTGATATTATGAGACTTCTCATCCCCTCTTACTTTTCCTTGATCCTCTACATCAGAAGATATATTTTTGGAGATACAATGTGTGTTATGTTACTTTACTTCTTGGTTTCTCCCCATTATTCTTTTGGGTATTCTCATCTATTGTTATGATTACAATTAGGGGATGTTAGGTATATTATTCTTTAAGTAATTTTATGGTATAGCTTTATCAAGGATTCCCTTATATAAGTTTCGTCTTACCATCATCTCTTTCATGACTTGTCTTGTGTAACACATTATTAAACTTCTCTTAAGAAAAATTATTATGTAACTCTACTTTCTTTTGTGAAAATTGTGGAATAAACATGAATATTTTTTCTTCGGGTGAAGTGTATGGATTTTACTAAAAAATATTTCAAACCAAGTATAATTTAAACTGACTATAATTGGGTTATTTTCATGTGTTTACTTATATCCATGATATTTATCATGATATATATGCATTTTTTATGATTTTATTTACAACAACTATTTTTTTCTTTTGTGTTGACGCTCTGATATCTTGGTTAGAATCACCATTCATATAAGGATAATTAATTAAATATTATAAATGAATTGGTTTTTTGGAAATTTAGTAATCCAAGTATATTTATTAAAAAAATGGAGGTTAATTATTTTTCATTAGTATAATTTGTTTCTATGTTCATGTTGTGACTATGTTTCCATAAATGGGAATTTTTTGTGGCAGTGATTTTGTGGTTATTGTGTTGTGATTTATATGGATGTTATTGGGATTCAATGTATGATGGGTAGTGGGGATGAGACGGTTGGCATGAGATGGGGGTGGGACTATGATTGTTGGGTATTATGACAGATGTTGTTGTTATTAGTTGGGATAAGAATGGAGCTATTTTTTGTAGTGGCTTAGTAGTAGGTAAATGTGAATGATAATAATAATAATTGAAATTGGTGTGGGGTAGAATTGATTTCAAAATGGTTTGTGACATATATATAAATAATTGTTAATGAGGTTGAATTGGATATAGTCAATGTGGTTATTGGTTAGAAGTTTTTTTCCATTAAATATGAAACTAAATGTTTTAATGAGTATAAATTGGTTAGTAATTAGTAAATATATAAACTGGGTATTTTATTGATTATAAAGGAACTTTTGACTATTTATAAGGACTTATTATATGTGAATTTGGTCTAGTCAGGGGTGTTCTAGTTCGCAGTGGTGGTGGTGTTTGGTGATGATGGTGTAGTGGTGGTTGTCAGATGTGAGGGAGTTGTAATTTTGTGAACCCTATATTGGCACTGAAAAAATGAATCTCGTAATGAACCTAAATCTTAATACACTAGTTTATAAGCACAGTTTGTTTCATAGAATTAGATTTTACTTTTAATGTAGCATGAAAAGATACACATATCGAATGATATGATTGTTTGATGGTGATACGTATAAAGAAATATAAGAAGATTGATTCTTAAAAAAGTATAGAGTTTTTGAAAAACACAATCTTTTATGAAACTAAAAATTTCATGAAAATGAAACTTTAGTTAAAATTAAACATTTTAAAAAATAAATCTTTCACTAGTGGAGGATAGAGTTCTAAAGAACTCAATATTTCATGTCAGATGGTAACTTTTATGAAATGTGTCTTTTGGTTAACCTATGGCCTATAAATACCTCAATCGATTCATTATGGGGGAAGGAATAGTTGAGTTGTGACACTATGATGTAAATTCTCAAAACTCTAAAAACTTTCAAGAAATAAATAATATCATTCTCCATATCTACTAATATTTTGTAATTTCACTCACGTGAACCCTTCCATGTATGGGTGAATGTTTGAGGATGGTTCACGAAACATCTATCCGTGAAGAAAACTATTGATGTAAAATGAACATTATTTGAGAAACTTGAATTTCTAAAAAACTATAATGTTTCAAAAAATAGGGTTTTTTAGATTCTTTTGGATCACTCCTTTCAATTATAATACTTCCATAAAATTTTAGAACCATATTGGAACCCCTATCTTTCATGAAACCCTTCACCTAGGTCTCTTATACTCATACCCAATGGTCTATACATTAGGTCTTCTTCCCCCAAACCCCCTCTTAGAATCGAGAATGGGCTACGATCTCAATCCTACGGCATGTTCCCTTTGCAACCATCACTAATCCCCATGAGAAATAGAGAGTCACACTATGAACTTTTCGAGGCTGTTCAGGTATATTTTGTTTTGCAGAATATACAACCCCACCACCCCTCCCAAATACTACCATTAATCAACATACTCCTTAAGGATCACCAAAACATATTTAGTCGGGTTATTCATTTTGGTATATTCACTATTCCATGAGTTTATTCCTATTAGTTTCCTTTAATATATTGAGTCTAAATACTTCTTAGGAAATTCCTAAAATTCCAAAACATGTGTTTTATGCCATATTGATCCTGAAATTACCACTTTTTTCATAAGTCCCATAAAATAAATTTCGAGATATGTCTTGCCTATTTTACCTTATAATATGATTTTAGACAATAATATAACCTATATTAAAAGAAAAAAAGGCCTATTTTGACAAACATGTTATGAATTAAGTGTCAATCATATTATGCCTCATGTAATGATCATGAGATAACCACCAAGAATCCAAAACTGGAATCTTCCTTAGGTGTAAGACCTATCTATATTCCTCGACCCGTCAATAGGATTATATTCCCTCTTGGCATAACATGAGGAAGAGAAATAGTCTTCTTTACAAGTAAAGTCCCACATGTATCCCTATTACTCTCAAAGAGCCCCTATGAGCCACCTACTATGGTGTAATCCCCAATAATATTCCTAATACCTTTACTGGTTCAAGACTCAATCTTGGCCCAACATAAGGAATAAATAAAGGGAAAATCAATGCATAACACCTAAATACAATTACTTTGAACACGATGTTAAACAATGGAATCACCCTCTGAAACAAACTTTGTATTCCTATATAATAGGTGATGGATGAATTGTTTTATGATCATGAGATTCCTCTTGTGATATGTGTGAGATGATGCCCCATCCACATGGAAGCCTCTACACATAATCCATAATCATACCACCACTACTCCCTATAATCAACCAAGTATCCTAGTTTCCAAAGACCCATTCATACCATCACTAATCCATATTAGATCCCAAGAATTCAATCAATATAATCCCTAATTGTACCATTGTTGCTCCAAGTGACACTCGGGTAGAACAACCATGTAATCCCCAATCACATCATCTCTATTCCTGTTAGCACTAAGGTAGCCTAGCTATGTAATACCGATTCATACCAACATTGTTCCATAAAAGCACCAAGGAATCCCACCTGTGTAAGATCTAATAATACAATCTTTACTTCTCAGTATCACATGGGAGACCAAGTTTCATAATCCCAACTCACACATAATGTCCTGGTTGTACGTCGTTAAACTGCACAACAATGTCTAGTGCACGTGATGATAACTTTTATCCCTACCTTTTGTGATGAACACCGGATGCATCATGTGTGACTATAATGGGATTAAACCTCACCTTCTACCCTATGATATTAATATAATTTTCCTCAAATATAAATCCCATGGGTAAAACCATCATGGAATGACACCTCACCTGTTACCCTATGTGATGAAAATAATTTTCCCTATATATAAATACCATAGGATAAATCTATAATAAGATGATCACCCTAACATGTTCGATGAACAAATAATTACCTTTGAATGACTCACATGGTATAGAACCACAACTACTTATCCTGACTAATACAAAACACACATTTTACAGTGCTAGAATCAGCCATTTTCAGTGCTGGAAAAGGGATGATAACCTTAGCCCATTTAAAATCCCATTGATTTTATATGTGTTAAGAAAGCACTGATAAAGGGTATATTTATTTGTGAAAAAAAGATGATAAATCATACTTTTATCATGTTTTTTGAAAACTCTGATAAAATACCACATTTATCAAAGCATTTATTTAGTTTTGATAAAAAGTTCCATTATCCATACTTTTAAAAGCGCCAATAAATGGTGTCTTTTATCAATTATTTTATTTTCACTGATAAAAGTATTATTTATCAGCACTTTTATTTTAAATGATATTGATATAATTTATTATATCCTTTATAATCAGTGATAAAGGGTTCCTTTATTAGCACTTCTAAAAGAGCTGATAAAGGTAAAAAATGTAGTGTGATGCTACAGCACACAACATCACCAGAATAAGGTGCTTTGTGCTACAAAAACCCATTTCATCAAGAGAAAAAACAAAACAAATACCAAAATAAGATAAATATAATGAATTTAATTGAAATAATTTTTCTAACACAAATACAATAAAAATAAAACACTATTTTTTAGTTGTTGTTTTTTATTAAAATTAATGTCAGTTATGAATAAAAAATATGCTCTTGGAGTCATACCAGTCACACCATGCATCAAATTGAGTCACATATAAATGATACATGTCCCAAATGAATCATGGATCTTTTTACTGAAGTATCAAAACCATCAGAATGTGTTTTCTCAGTTTTGAGTATGCCATTTGTTTTTTGGATTTACATTAATGCCACTTTTAAATAAAAAATAAACACTTGGAGTAATACTAGTCAAACTGTGTTTCAGATAGAGGTGTGGTTGATCCCAACATGTCCTAAATGATATATGGATCATTTTACTAAGGTACCAATATAATCCTAATTCATTTTCTCTATTTTGAGTTTGTTTGTTGTTTTTTTACAAAAATTAATGGAAATTTTTAATAAAAAGATGTACTTGGAGTCATACCTGTCACATTGTGCATCAGATAGATGTGTGTCTAATCCCTACATATAAAAAATTACATATTAATCATTTTCCTAAAGTAATAAAACAATCTGAATGTGTTCACACAGTTTTCAGTATGCTAGTTTTTTTTAAAATTAATAATGATTTTGAATAAAGAAAGACTCACTATGAGTCATATCAATCACATTGTGTATTTTATTGAGTCTTTTTTTGAATAATACACATCCCAAATGACCCGTGGATCATTTTCCTAGAGTATAAAAATAATGATAATGCTTTTTCTTAGTTTTGGGTATGTTAGTTGTTTTTTTAATTTACATTAATGTCACTCTTCAATAAAAAAGATGCACTTGGAGTCATACCTAGTGCACCATGCATCAGATAGAGGTTTGGATGACCCGTACATGTCCCAAATGATGTATGGATTATTTTTCTAAAGTACCAAAATAATATGAATTAATTTTCTATGTTTTGAGTATTTTTGTTGTTTTTTTTAATAAAATTGATGTTAATTTTGAATAAAAAAGAAGCACACAGAGTCAAACTATGCATCAGATTGAGGTGAAACTGAATGATACTTGTCCCAAATGACCCATGAATCATTTTAATATAGTATAAAAAGGATCATAATGTTTTTTCATAGTTATTAGTATGTCAGTTTTCATTAGATTAAAATTTATGTCAGTTTTGAAAAAAAAATGCACTTGGATTCATATTAGTCACATTATGCCTTGGATTATAGTGTAGATGATCCCTGCTTGTAAAAAATGATGTATGGATAGTTTTACTAAAGTAAAAAAGTAATATTAATTTTTTCTTGGTTTTGAGTATGTAAATTGTTTTTTTAATAAAGTTAATGCCAATTTTGAATAAAAAAAGACACACTTTGAGTCATACCGGTCACACTGTGCATCAGGTAGATGTGAAGACAATCCCTAAACATAAAAATTGATGTATAGATCATGTTACTAGAGTAACAAACCAATCTAATTGTGTTTTCTTAGTTTTGAGTATATCTGTTCGTTTTTTACTAAAATTAATGTTAATTTTGAATTAAAAAGATGCACATGGAGTAATACTGGTCACACTATATGTCGTATTGTGGGGCATCTAAATGATACACATATAAAATGACTCATGGATCATTGTTCTAATGTATAAGAACAATATGAAGGCGTTTTAAAAGTTTGTATTGTGTCAGTTATTTTTTTAATTAACATTAATGACACTTTTGAAAAGAAAAAGATGCACTTGGAGTCATACCAGTCACATCGTATGTTGGATATAGGGTATGATGATCCTTAAATTTCAAAATATATGTATGGAACATTTTCCTAAAGTACCAAAACAAGATGAATGAATTTCCTTGGTTTTGAGTATGTTAGTTTTTCCCTAAAATTAATAAAAGTGTTGAATAGAAAATACACACTTAGGGTCATACTATATGTCACATTGAGGCAAAGAAAAATTATACATGTCCTAAATGACTCTTGTGTCATTTTACTAAAGTATTAAAATAATCACAATATTTTTTCTTAGTATTGAGTTTGTCAGTTGTTTTTTAGATTAAAATTATTTTATGTTTTGACTTAAAAGACACCCTTAGAGTAATAGCGGTCACACCATGCCTTGGAATGAGGTTTTACTAATCCCTACACATCGAAGATGATATATAGATTTTTTTAATTAAGTAACCAAACTATACGAATGAATTTCATTGGTTTTGAGTATTTCAGTTGTTTTTTTACAGCAATTAATGTTAATTATAAATAAAAAAGATGCAATTGGAGTCATATTAGTAACACAATGTGTCGGATATAGGTGTGGTTGATCCCTGTATATCAAGAATTATGTATGGATTTTTTTCCTAAGGAACCAAAACAATCCAAATGTGTTTTATTATTTTTTATTATTTCAGTTTTTTACTAAAATTAATATCTATTTTGAATAAAAAAAGACGCACATGGAGTCATACCGGTCACACGATGTCTCGGATTTAGGCGCAGAGGAATGATACACATCTTAAATGACTCTTTGATCGTTTTCCTAATGTATCAAAATAATAAAAATGTGTTTTCTTAGTTTTTAAAATGTTAGTTGTTTTTTTATTAACATTAATGTCACTTTTTAATAAGAGAGAGGCACATGGAATCATACCAGTCACACCATGTGTCGAATAGTGGTGAGGATGATCCCTACAAGTAAAAAATGACGTATGGGTAATTTTTCTAAAGTACCAAAAAAATATGAATATTTTTTCTCAGTTTTCATAATGTTAGTTGTTTTTTAATAAAATTAATATCAATTTTAAAAAAAATATGCACTTGGAGTCACATGTTGTATTTAATTGAGGCGTGAAAGAATGATACATGTCCCAAATAACTCATGGATCCTTTTACAAAAGTATCAAAACAATTGTAATATTTTTTCTCATTTTTGACTATGTTAGTTTTTTTATTACTATTAATATCAATTTTTATTAAAAAAGATACACTTAGAGTAATATTAGTCACACCATGCATTAGATAGGGTTGAATCTAATCCCTACGCATCAAAAATGATGTTCGGATCATTTTCGTAAATTACCAAAATAATCCAAATGCGTTTTCTCAATTTTGAGTATATCAGTTATTCTTTTTTATTAAAATTATTGTCAATTATGAATACAAAAAATTGTACTTTGAGTCACATTTTGCATTGGATTGAGGATTAACAGAGTATTAAACGTCCCAAATGACTCATTGATTTTTTTAAAGTATCAAAACAATTATAATGTGATTTCTTAGTTTTGATTATGTCAATTGTTTTTTATTAAATTTAATTTCATTTTTTTATAAAAAGATTTACATGGGGTCATACTGGTCACACCTTATGTCAGATTGTGGTTAAATTTATCCCTACACATCAAAAATGATGTATGGATCATTTTCCTAAAGTAAAAACTAATTTGAATGTGTTTTATGGGTCATGAGTATATCGTTTGTTTTGTTTACCAAAATTAATGTGACATTAAACAAAAATGATGCACATTGAGTCATACTGGTCACACTGTGTGTTAGATTGAGGTGAAGATGATCCCTACACTTCAAAAATGATGTATTGATCATTTTTCTATAGTATAAAAAGTATAAAAATGTGTTTTTTCATTTTTGAGTATTCTATATGTGTTTTTTTACTAAAATATAATTTTAAACATGAAATACACAAAATGGATCTTATCTTAAGTGACAAGTGATGTGTGCACTTTTAAATAATTTTTCTCAAACAAAATCATTGTATGATCCCTATTATACTTCATTTCCAATCATTTTTATTATTTTCATGTCATCACTTCTTATCCTCCTCCACCTCGATATTCACCTCAGTATTTGCCTCTACCTCCTCGTCCATGTCGGTACACAATTTTGACCCTACCTTTGTATTTGAATCCACCTCTAGCTCTGCCTTCGCCTTCTCCTCCACTTACACCTCCGTGTCTTCCAACAATTTTATTGATTTCATGTCAAATGCTCTAAAAAAATTTATCTCCTCTGTTAATCTTCTCCTTGATAAAGAGATCAATAATAATATATTATAATTGTGACACTAATGATTCACACCCCAAATATATTTCTAAGTTCATAACTAGTATTAGATCAAAAAATATAACATGTAATCACCTAAATGTTTTGTTAGCACACATTCTGAAAAAATTACGCTACCCAATAATATCTAAACAAATTGATTTCTTATTTTGAGTAAATCTTTTGCTAGCAATCTTATCTTTACTGAGGAAATATAAACAAACAAATGATTATGAAATTTATTTAATTAAATTGTACTTACATTAGTAAATTACACATTGGTGGATGCCGATCTTTTCATGCGGTATGATTTCTCTCAAAAAGTTTCAAACATAATAACCACAATCAATTGCATTATCTTGGTTCAGTCACTACCGGAACATTGAACAAAATAAGTCAATTGTAAGAAAATGTTTTGATATTTTAATCTTTATATATATACCTTAATTTGTTTCCATTTGTAGTAATCAATGGGATTTATCTTGTTAGACACCGACCTTATTCCATGATTTAATCGGTATTTAGTGACCACCCTTTCATAAAAATGTTCTAATTAAAACACAAACTAAACCTATATTTCAAAGATTATCTATTGTAGTGTGTTACATATTCAAAATACACATAATTTTTGGTTAGTTGGTTGTAAATCCATGCATTTAATCCAAAAACTAAATATTTGGTGTTCTATGTGGACTTTAATCATCATCCAGTGCTTCATAAAATATATTTTATCTAATTAGATTATAGAGTTTTACCCTTTCATTTTTTAGGTCGCTTCGAAGATATTGAATGGTTCCTTTATTCTGGTAGAGCCATTGTTGATTTTTGTGTCTGAACCATATAAAAATATATTAACATATTTATATTATTTAATATTGTTATAAATCAAAAATAATTACCATTAAGTCATAAATACACATGCTTCCCAAGCTAATTTTTTGTTTTCATAAAGTTATATATTGTCCTTATTTACATGAGCCTAATTCCATAACATATTATATGGGATGGAAGTGGAATAAAATTTTGATTCATCAATCTGCATATAAATAAAGGAACATTTGTTGTCTCATATCACATAATTAAACTTATGTTGTTTATTTAAAATACATACAAATTTCTTCTCTAATGAACTATACACCATCATTATTTTTTAATAGGGGACATTGGTTTTGAAGCAAGTTAATTATTTTTAACACTCTTTAGATGTTTCATAAATTATCAATTTTCAATCATGTTGGATAAAATAAATAATTTCAACAAATATATTATTTACTATAATGCTCATAAAATTATTCCTCATTGTGAAGATTACTGAAAACAGCCCATATTTCCTTCTTTATAATGTATTCATAACAAAGTGGTGGGTGGGGATTTATTTTCCCCTCAACATCCCTAAGATGTAACTTCATCAGAAAAGTCTGGAAGCCCCTATAATCTTTTCAAGTATCCATTAGATTTGATTTTTTACCAAAATATTTTAAAATAAATGAAGTCTTTACGGAATAATGAAAACTAAATAAATGTTTCATTATATAATTTTGTAGTAAAATCGAGAATGTATGTTGTAACATTACCATTTATATTTCTAATGGATTTCCTTCATTACTAGTTTGACGTGGTTCCATTAGTCAATATCAATTAGAACATTCATCCTCATTGTGACCCCAAGAAAACTAAATAACTATCACTTTTTTGGGTCAATAGGTTGGACGTATTGATTAAAACCAACCTAAAAATTTATACCATGACTTCTTTCATTGATAATTTTATTCAAAACTATGATGTTACATAATAGTTGTTTTTTTCATTTTTTCATATACTTGATGTCAATCCCCTAATAATTTTGTAGTTTCATCATCAATAGTTTGTTCATTCTCAGGATTGGAAAAACATCTTGTTTAGTAGCCATTGTCAACATGAGTAGTCAAACATTTAATTTTTATTGAATAGAAACAATGCAATACACACCATTCATAAAAGTCCACAATTGTATGCATCTTGCATGAAATCTTGAACATAGATATATGTAACGTCCCGAACCGGAACAACAACCCGAATAGTGCTAAATGGTTTAGGTGTTACTACCAAAGGAACACCTCCCCGAACTCCAAATCCTTCCGAATAGCAGCTGGGGTCTGAATAGGAATAATGGGAAGGCTATAATCTCTCGAAGGATAATAATGGTACTGGTTCGAGTAATAATATATAGCATGTAACAAAAATAAATAAATCAGAAAACTCAAACTAGACTCACAAATTGGGAGCAAAATCAAAAGTATATAAAAAATGGAAGAAAAATATAAACAATAGTAGCATAAAGTAAACAGTATAGCATGCCCGCAATCAATTGAAACAACTACTAGAATAGTCGAGTCATTATATAAAGATGGACCCAATGGCTAACCAACCACTGCTAAGATAAATAAGATAATCATGTTGATACAAGGAAGGAAGAAAAAAAAATTATAACTCTAGATAGGAATGACCTCAACATCTATACTAGTATCTATGCCAAAAATCACTACAGTCCAGCTCCTGAGGCTAGCACTTTTCCTGCACGCAAGTTCATAAATTCTACATGCGTCCTGAAGGGCCCATGTAGGGTGTGAGATAAATCTCATTAGGATACCACCCAATGTTGAGTACGTAATATAAGTGTGTAAGTAGGAATGCATTTATAAGGAAAGAAGTAAACAGTACGATGAAAAAATAAACATAAACTCTACTGGTGCTTAGCAGCCACCATGAAGTGTCACCTACTGTGGCCAACACTGAAATCTTTGTCATGTAACCCAGGACCATGTGCCTCCTGACACCTTGTGTCTCATGTAATGACATCTTGAAGTCATGACCACACATTAGTAACCCTTCCTGAAAGACCACTCATTCCCATGGAACAACAACCAAAGGAGAAGCGATGCCTATCCTCAAATAGAAACCAGAGGGATAGTAATGCCTTCTCTAAAATTAGTAACAAGAGGTATAGAGATGAATGCACTCAAATCAGTAACTGAAGGGACATCGATATTATCCCTCAAATCATGATGATCCTTTTCCCCCAACCTGATAGCCTCAACACTATCCCTTGAAGGCTCCTTACCTTACATGTGGTTTTCTATGGCCAGCAACCTGAAACCAATTGTACCTAACAGCATCTATCGGGGGCCTCCACCCAACGAGTGGTCAAATCCACCTTGTCATGGAGTCTACCAATGTGCACATTACTCAAAGTTCTATAAGAGCAGTTATCACCAAAAATAAGTTCCCAAGCCACAACACCTCTAACACCTCATGTCACTACGACCATTTCGCTCAAGTCTGACAGCCTTTCCATCGAAGTAACCCAGGCCCTGCCCAACCTGACAGCCACACTACCACATGATGATGTCCATGACGCCCAATCTTGGGGTTATAACCACCCAATATAATCTGGGACAATCCGAACATGTGATCAACATCACTCAAAATACCCAAGCCATGCCCAAGAAAACCCAAAAGTTCTAGAGTATGATATATTAGACATCACATTTATATAATCAAAGGAAATAATTTAAATATAGAAAACAAACTATATGGTTGAATTTCACTAGCCATGTGTTGTCCCATACCAGCACTGAGGTCTTGAATGCCTCTAACAAACATAATGATGCTTATCAATTCAAACTCAACAGTTTAATTAACTACAATTCAATTATAACCATTTTGGGACCCCTATCCAAAATGTACCAAATGAGCAGCGACATCAAACCCAGTCTCACTCAACATTAATAGGATGATGGAATATCCAACGGCATCCCACAATGCATATAGTCATTTCAATATAATTAAACAAGGGTATCTCTCAATACCTGACATTGCGCTAAAAAGACTCAACCAACAAATGAACACAAAAACACGAAAGAAGGTATGCACCACCTTCTTAAGACTCATAGATGTAGGAACTTCTGATATCAATCTCCAATTAGAAGTCGATATTTAAAGATCTACGTTTATATCAAATCAAGGAAATTCTTTTCAGATGGAAACTTCGGTGTGTGAGGAAAAGAAACTAGAACAAAAGAGGGTTCACGGGTTTAGAATTACCTATGTGATCCTGTTGCCACCAATGGATTGAAGAAAAAATGTCAAATAAAAAATCTAAGAGGCGAAATGTTCTTGGTCTCTCAAAGTGTCACATTCTGGAATGCGGGGAAAAGAAGATAGGTCTAGAAATTAGATTTGATGTTATCATATATAAGAAAATAAAAATTAAATTACATGGTGTGTATAAAGGACTACATGTTGTGTATAATCTTTGTCTATACTCTTACATTAGAGGAGGTAGCCACATATATTGGACATTCCACACGGGTCAATACACTGCTCAGATTCAGCTGGTAAGTAGAAGGAAGATACACGTCATGTCAAGTAACACTATACGTCGGGTAGTAAGAAATTCTTACACGGTCACCACATGACATGTACTTGGTCAGCACATGGATAGTACACACCTAACCCACACACGGAGTGTACTTTGTAGTAAATTGCATGTAATCTGATAATTTCTAGAACTTCCTAGATTTTCCTAGTTTTCTCATAAACAAGTAAAAAATTCCAACATGGTCAGGATTTTGACCGGTTCCAAAAACCTGGGTTCTTTACAGTCCCCCCACCTTTACATATCTTTTCCCAGATATATCAAACAAAATCCAAGATGTACCAAACATACTGATCCCCAAGGGGCTCCCTACCTTAGTAATTTCATATCTCGGTCTCAAACCCATCAACACTGTAATCAAGCCAAGGTCCAATAACCTATTGTTTGGACCCATGGTCCTCCCATGACGCATTGTCACCCATGCACCTCATTGGTTTTCCTATGCCTTTTTTGAAACCCAATATTATCCCACACTTCATGGTATCTAACTCCATGAGTTCCTACATCCCATGGATGTTCAATTCTTAAACTAGTGCCATGCACCTCAAGTAACCCGCATTTTTGATTCCCCGATGCCTTCAGCCACACAAGTAACTTGCATCTTCGATGCCCCGATTCCCATGACACCTCAAGTAACCCATATACTCGATGTCCCGATGACATGCATCTCATACATATACATAAATATATAACTCACTCAAAATGATGCCAAAAACAATGACCGGTATCTAGTCAATCCAACTAAATCATGTCCACCTTGTTCACTCAAGCTGGACATGCCTTAACAGGCCATGCCAAAAGAAAACATGAAAATCACGGCCACACGCATGGTGTAACTTTGACATTCATTAGCTCACCAGCATGTTCATCCTCTAGGGGCTCCATGGCATTCACCAAGCTTGAAGTACGACTGCCTGATGTATGAACTCCTTGTGGTGCTTCTCCAGTCACCAGCCATTAACCCATAATTTGGGTGCAACTGTCTCTTCCATGTCCTCCACATGCAGCTGAACCATGGTTAATGTAGAGACTTGAAGCTTAACATACATGGACATTACATTACTTTTGCGGAATACATAGTACATAACAGAAACACGCACACAAGGACCGTAATAGTTTAGTGTATTTGGAAACTCGGAACGTAATCGTGGTGAAAGATCTTCAACATCTCCCATAAAGATCTTCTTTTTTTAAACCTAAAACCTTTCTTTATATCCTGGGGAAAAGAAAACATAAAAGGGTGAGCTCAAATGCTCAGTAAGGGTAAACAAAATAAATATCTATCACATCATATTTATAAGAACATAACATTTTGGAAATCTTAACCTGCAAAAGAGATCATAATATCATAACATGGGATAAATCATAGTAGTGAAATGTAATTCCAATAATCATAACTTAAAAAATGAAACTTTGTGTCATACACACATAATCATAGAGAATCATTTCTTATTAGTCAAGACTCATTTCCAAGACTATCTTAGTGGACAATGTCCATTTCTGAACCGACTTCACTCCTCATTTCAGTCATGTTTCACTGAACCGGATTAACCTGCCATTCCAGCCATGTCTATCTCATGAGATTTAAAATCTTTACCCAATTCATTGGAGGGAGATATAGGTCCCACCCATCTCATAATGATACCATTCTTATGTGTGCCACAAAATCATAAATCATACATCATTGTATAAACCATATAATAAAAATGGGATTCTTAAACAACATGACATCATAAAACAATTCATATAAGATAATGGATTTCATAAAAATAATTCCATCACAACATAATCAAATCAATGTAATAATAGGGATAGAAACATAACCCTATATTATCTTATATGGAGAATAATTTTGATAAAACACTTGAACTCCATTCTTGAGGAAAATATCCTTTCTACTTCAAAAACACTTTTCCTTTCTTAACATGTCATAAAATTCTAAAATAAAATAAGTTGATTAAAAATAAACTTGAAAACTTGTAAAGTAAGCTTCTTGGAAATAATTTATTAAAAATCCATTCATGCCGTATAAGTTAAAAAACATTCTTCTCGTACTTTTTTCGGAAAATTCAAAAAGTACCTCGTACGAAAAACGACAAAAGATTCCTTTCATATATTTTACTAAAAACTCACCGAAGTGTAAAATTGGATTTAAACAATTTTAGGTTGATGGAATTAATATTACATATTGAGTAAACATGGATGTGGATGATAAAATACACCCTAGTAAAATACCAAAGTATAAACAATCTCAGATAAAAATGAGATTGTGATATTTCCCTTACCTTAGGTCCGATTTGCTTCGTAAGTGTCCGAACCTCCTGTATAATGATTTAAATAATGTCATTGGCTTATTCCAGAATCATACTCATTGTTATGATATCATATATGGTTCACTTATGACTTTATATTACCCGTTCTTTTGTAAATTCCATGTTAAAGAGCGTTTTGGGTAAAATCGTTTTATTTGTCGTCCTTGTTTTGACTTGTAATTATTCATATGTTTACTTAGATCATGATTACATATTTCCATAATATTAAACATGATTTATATATAATATATATTCATAATATACATATATATATAACAGATCAGTAAATGGAATAAAATAAACCGTTCATGGAGACGGTAGGTCGTACGTAAGCATGAACACTATTTTTGTTTCCTTATTGAGTTGAATGGAATTAAGTAGATGACATGCATATATATACACATAAATCCAGTATCATTATTATGTCATATATTTCATTATTACTTATTATATATACTTTATAATCATTCATGAATGGTTAACGTGGAGAATGAATCACATCGCGTCGTGGAGACGGTAGTCCGTACGTACGCAAGAGCGATGATATCATTCTCATGATCGTGGAATTGTATTGGAGTGTATGTATACTATTTAAGAATAAATATAAATTTAAAATAATCATATATAGTTATTATTTACATCATTATAACCATCCAAGTAAGGTGGTGGTGGAAAATAGATTACACCACGGCGTGCAGACGGTATTCCGTACGTACGCACGCGTGGTGATTTCATTTTCCGTAGGATGGATAGATGGTGAAATAGGGTTGTTTCATACTTATAATAACATATCCGTATATGAGTGATACTGATGTTATTACTTCGTAATGAAACAACCTAATAAGAAGAAGTGGAAGAAGAAATAAAGTTGAAAGAATCGGTAACGGACATTATCTCTTCTTTGAAGAGCCTCTTTGAGAACTCCTTTTAGGGCACTAAAATTGGTCTTTTAACAATACCAGGACCTCTAGGATGTTTCTAGGGAAGTGGAGAAGAGAATTTGGTAGGGGTTGGCCGAGCTTGAAGTCTAAAATTGGTGTGAGGAAGAGAGGGAGGAGGTGCCCTTTTATAAGGGAGGAGAGGGGAATCTTTGGAATAACTAAAAATATTATTTTATTATAAAGCCAAATTTCGATTTTAAATAGATCCAAATTGATTTATTTAGAATCTAAGGTGGTTATGGGTCACAATCCTCTCATCCAATAGAATTTATACAACTTTAGGTTCCTATTTTAACCTTATCATTTATATTTAACTTTAAGTTAGATAATTTTACTTTTACCGTGTCTTTTTGTGTTCTTACACTATAAGGTTAATAAACTTACTATAAGAAGCGAAACGAACCCAAAGATGTTTATTATTAATATATATAACCTTATTTAAGTCATTTGGCCGAACCTTAGTTTTTTAGGAATAAAATAGCAATTAAAAATATAATATTTGTTTTAAAAACTATTTTATGTCAATTTTGACACTATTTAGTAATTGATTTTTGTGAAAATCATAACAGAATGATTAGTTCAAAAACCATTAATTAAATCAATAATAACATATCATATTAACCTAGAAAAGTATTGGAATTCATAAAAAGTCTCAAAGTACATTTATTTTGGTATTTATAACATCAATTATTTCAATATTTTATTAATAAGATAATTACTGCATCATCATTGTATCATAAATAAATTAATTTATTTAAAGTCTAAAAATTAAAAATAAACTACCATTATGTAGGAAATCGTTTTATATTTCTAATGAATATTTATAGTCGAATTTATCTTATGTATAACCCTATATTAAATATTATTTTCTTATTAAACTTTGATTTTAACTATTTTAACCCTTCTTTAAATAAATTATTAATAAATGTCCTAATCTAATCCTAGTGGGCCTAAATGGTCATATTTTATTCCTAAGGTTGTTTTTGGTCAAATTACATTTATCTAACAGAATTAGAACATGTGTAAGGGTAATAATAATATCATTGTTTACCCTTAATTACCCTATTTACTTTTAACCGTGGTAAAAAAAAGTAAAAAGTTACTATTCACAAAAAATTATTTTCATCTCATTGAACCACATTTTACTTACTGACATCAACCGTGTTTCTTGGATTTTTGAAATTCCACTCACAGATGCGGTAAAATTATGTTTTATGAAAAAATCGTTTTTTTTTACTACCACATTGTGGTTTCACTATTCATCAAATAATGAAAGTTTCCAGAAAAATACAAAAAATTAGGCCTAAGCTATATTTGATATTATGAACTCAAAAATGATGTCTATTTTAACAAATTAAAAACATATCAGTTGCATTAATTAATTTAAAAATTAATTCCCGTCGTCAAAACATATAGTGTGTTCTTAAGAGATAATAACTATCAAAAGATTGACACTTGTTTATGTCTGGTTTAAATGTGAAATTACATATAATGACCAACATTGTATTAAATTGTAAAAATATACTCTAAATATACTTTTAAACCACTCAAATTAATAATTTTTCACTATTAATTATTTCGATTAAAAAGGTTGTTTTTAATTAAAATTTAGTAATTTTCACTATTTATCAGAAAATGAAAGTTATCTGAAATGTACCAAAATTTCACCATAAGCTAATTTTGATATTCCGAATCCAAAAATGAAGTCCATTTTGAAAACTATAATTTAAAAAATTTCAAAAAGTGGTTATTACTATTCATAACGGCTAGTTTTAATAATATTTTAATAGCATATCGTTGTTTAGTGAAACTCGGTATTGCATACTACACACGCTATCATGGAAGGTCGTGATTGCGTGTAATGGAAGGAAAGTCAATGATGCGTGTTGTAAAAGCTCCTTTTTGTGTAGTGTACAACACAAGACATTAATGAAATTAAAAACAATATTTTTCATAAAATCTCGGGGTGTTACATTCTACCCCCTTAAAATGAATTTCACCCTTGAAATTCGTCAGGGTTATAAATGTTTTACTAATCGAAAGTTTCTTTAATAGAAACCCACATCGTAAAAAGGAATACTAAAACCAACATTTAAAAACAAAAGTATGAAACGTAACGGTTACCCAAATAAACTAATCACTGGGTTTCTACATAGGTGAAAATATGGATATGGATGAGAAATCTAACCAACATGTTCTGATAGAGAGTGGTAGAGAACATGGCTATGAAAAATCCAACAATCACAAAGCCATAGATTTGTGATGATCTAAGGTACCATCTAATTCATCGGATATAAGGTCACTAAGACAACATTTTTGGTTTTCAAGATCATTTCACTAAAGTTGATGAATTAAAAGAAATACTTACATGATTTTGGTACAATCTCACTATTGTTCGTGAATTGAACAATTTCCACTTCGTCCCTTAATGAAATGAAGTTTAATTAGTCATTCGTGATTTGTTTGCAGATCATGTGATAGAATGATGGGTCATTCCATTTGTCTGAAACAAAAGGTTAGAAAAGTTATCAAAAAATACATAAGTTCATCTATAGTGAGATTTAACATATATGGTTCCTAAAATGGACTTATACTTCTTATATTATACTATTTAATATAATAAAACTAGTTTCTACTAAATAGGGACTTCATGTTGGCCAGTGGTAGGCGATAAAGTCCAGTCGCACTTCGGTTGTGGGTTCGATTCCCACAGCCTTGTCCGATGCGATGGGCTGTCACCCGTCCTGCAGGTTGTCCTTTTTTAAAGCTAAAAAATTTCTTTCCTAACTTATGTCCAACCTAATCCATTCCAATATTTAGGCTTATCTAAAATACTTCGGTCCAAGCTCATAGTATAAAGAGAATGATTACTTGAAATGTCACATAACAATCACGTGAATGCCATAATTCATCCCCCATATATCATAAGATATATCTTGTTGGTCAAATTAAAAACATGTGAATACCTTAATCATGTATTCTATTGAAGAATGAATACCCATTGAACCTTACTGAAAACATGAATGAAGTTAAAATTTAACACTTTCCACAAACCAAAATCCTCAAAATTCTATATACTCAAACCATGATATCACTTAGTCCTTATATCAATCATGAGTTCATGAATACTGTCAAACATTTCATTTTCTTATTTTCCCTTCATTATGTTCATATCATCTTTTTTTCCAAAAATATCTCAATCACTTTTCATGGTTACCGGTACCATAAAATTATTGAAAACCATAATAGACCAATACATAAATATTCCAATATTCAATGATACTATATACCACATTATTTTGGAATCCCATTACATAAACACTTAATCATTCCACCACATCGTTTTCATATTCAACATCTCCAATAGTGATCGCATGTGACTTCCCTTTGTCATTTTCCTTAAGCGGTTGCTCATGTCGATCATCACTAACCCTTGGATTAGGGAATTTATTAGCATAATGCCCCATTTCCTTGCACTTGAAGCAGTGAAGTGTTGGTGGTGCGTTCTCTGCAATATTTTCTTTATTCACATCATTAGAAACCCTTTTTCCATTACTTCGACACTCTGATGCTCAATGACCTTCTTTTCCACACTTAAAACATTTTCTAGTCCCTTTATGACAATATCCACCATGCTTCTTTCCACACTTTGAGCATAAGGAAACATTCATCTTCTTTTCACCATTATTATGAGATTTCTCCTTGAACTCCATCTTCTGTTTCTTGTCAAAACTATGAGATGGATAAGTAACACCAACTTCCATTTCTACCTTGATAGCACAACGCACAATTGCTTCATAGCTACTGAAGTCTCTTATAGCTAATGCCCTTCGAAAATTTGGTTTTAAGCCACTGAAGAATCGATCAACATTACTTTCAGGTTGGATGATAAATCTAGATGCATACCTTGTAAGCCTTATAAAATTCACTTCGTATATACCAACAGATTCATCATCCTTTTTCATTAGTTCAAGAAACTCCTTCTCCATCTTTGTTCGAAGAATACGAGGGAAGTACTTATTGAAAAATAAGTTCATGAACTTGTCCCATTCCATGGACTCAATTTCATCTCTTGGCCTCGTATTCTTGATAAGATTACACCATTGATCAGCATCACCTTCCAAACGATACACTGCTAAGATGACTTTATCATGTTCAGAACATTGAAGAACTGAAAATATCTTTTCAGTGGTAATGATCCATTGTTCAGAAACAAGTGGATCAGAAGACCCACTTAAAGAAGGTGGAAGTTTCCTCATGAAGGACTCAATAGAATATTGTTCCCTTATCTTCTCATTTAGGAGTCCATAATGATTCATAGCTTGTGTAAGTATAGTAATAAGATTTTGCACTCCATCTACCATAACATTTGTTTGTTCAGGAGGACAATCATTTCATTGTCCCTTACATTGATCAACATGGTTCCTTCGGGTTCCAGCCATCGTCTAAAACCCAAAAAAAATAGTGTCAGAGGCAAAAATCATGCTAGGGAAAACAACATAATAAAGGGGGAGAATCCTCAATATCTAACATCTTAGGTTAAATTCTAATATCGTTACCGTAGTTCTAGGACTATATCCTATACGTATACTTATCCTTAGGGACATCCCTAGACATAACTTAGAAATATCTCTAGGGATCTCACTAAAGTTCTCGCATCCTAGTTTCCAAAGGTTGACTAAACTTCCCTCTGATACCAACTGTAGAGACCCGAAGCTTAACGTACATGGACATTACATTACTTTTGCGGAATACTTATTAAATAACAAAAACACACACACAAGGATCATAATAGTTTAGTGTCTTTGGAAACTCGGAACGTAATCGTGGTGAAAGATCCTCAACATCTCCCATAAAGATATTCTTTTTTTAACCTAAAACCTTTCATTATATCCTAGGGAAAAGAAAACATAAAATGGTGAGCTCAAATGCTCATTAAGGGTAAACAAAAGAAATATCTATCACATCATATTCATAAGAACAAAAATTTTTGGAAATCTTAACCTGCAAAAGAGATCATAATATCGTAACATGGGATAAATCATAGTAGTGAAATGTAATCCCAATAATCATAACGTAAAACATGAAACTTTGTGGCATACACACATAATCATAGAGAATCATTTATTATTAGTCAAGACTCATTTCAAAGACTGTCTTAGTGGAAAAAGTCCATTTCTGAACCGAGTTCACTCCTCGTTTTAGTCCTGTTTCACTGAACCGGTTTAACCTGCCATTCCAGCCATGTCTATCTCATGAGATATAAAATCTTTACCCATTTCATTGGAGATAGATATAGGTCCCCCCATCTCATAATGATACCATTCTTAGGTGTGCCAGAAAATCATAAATCATACATCATTGCATAACCCATGTAATAAAAATGGGATTCTTAAAAAACATGACATCATAAAACAATTCATATAAGATAAAGGATTTCATAAAAATAATTCCATCAAAACATAATCAAATCAATGTAATAATTGGGATAGAAACAGAACCCTATATTATCTTATATGGAGAATAATTTTGATAAAACACTTGAACTCCATTCTTGAGAAAAATATCATTTCTACTTCAAAAGCACTTTTCCTTTCATAACATGTCATAAAATTCTAAACAAAAAGAAGTTGATTAAAAATAAACTTGAAAACTTGTAAAGTAAGCTTCTTGGAAGTAATGTTTTAAAAATCCATTCATGCCGTATAAGTTAAAAAAATATTCTTCTCGTACTTTTGTCGGAAAAGTCAAAAAGTACCTCGTACGAAAAATGAAAAAAGATTCCTTTCATATCTTTTACTAAAAACTCACCGAAGTGTAAAATTGGATTTAAACATTTTTAGGTGGATGGAATTAATATTACATATTGAGGAAACATGGATGTGGATGATAAAATACACCCCAGTAAAATACCAAAGTATAAACAATCTCGGATAAAAATGAGATTGTGATATTTCCCTTACCTTAGGTCCGATTTGCTTCGTAAGTGTCCGAACCTCCAGTATAATGATTTAAATAATGTCATTGGATTATTCCAGAATCATAATCAATGTTATGATATCATATATGGTTCACTTATGACTTTATATTACCCTTTCTTTTGTAAATTCCATGTTAAATAGCGTTTTGGGTAAAATCGTTTTATTTGTCGTCCGTGTTTTGACATGTAATTATTCATATGATTACATAGATCATGATTACTTAATTCCAGAATATAAAACATGATTTATATATAATATATATTCATAATATACATATATATATATAATAGATCAGTAAATGGAAAGAAATACACCGTTCATGGAGACGGTAGGCCGTACGTACGCATGAACACTATTTTCGTTTCCTTGTTGAGTTGAATGGAATTAAGTAGATGACATGCATATATATACACATAAGTCCAGTATCATTATTATGTCATATATTTCATGATTACTTGTTATATATACTTTATAATCATTCATGAATGGTTAACGTGGAGAATGAATCTCATCGCGTTGTGGAGACGGTAGTCCGTACGTACGTGCGAGCGACGATATCATTCTCATGATCGTGGAATTTTATTGGAGTGTATGTATACTATTTTAGAATAAATATCACTTTAAAATAATAATAAATAGTTATTATTTACACCATTATACCCATCCAAGTAAGGTGGTGGTGGAAAATAGATTACACCACGGCTTGGAGACGGTATTCCGTACGTATGCACGGGCGGTGATTTCATTTTCCGTAGGATATATAGATGGTGAAATAGGGTTGTTTCATACTTATAATAACATATCCGTATATTAGTGATACTGATGTTATTACTTCATAAGGAAACAACCTAACAAGAATAAGTGGAAGAAGAAATAAAGTTGAAAGAATCGGTAACGGACATTACCTCTTCTTTGAGGAACCTCTTTGAGACCTCCTTTTAGGGTGCTAAAATTGGTCTTTGAAGACGACCAGGACCTCTAGGATGTTTCTAGGGAAGTGGAGAAGAGAATTTGGCAGGGTTTGGCCGATCTTGAAGGCTCAAATTGGTGTGAGGAAGAGAGGGAGGAGGTTCCCTTTTATAAGGGAGGAGAGGGGCACCTTTGGAATAACAAAAAATATTATTTTATTATAAAGCCAAATTCGGTTTTAAATAGCTCCAAATTGATTTATTTCGAAGATAAGGTGGGTATGGGTCGCAATCCTCTCATCCAATAGAATTTAGACAAGTTTAGGTTCCTATTTTAACCTTATCATTTATATTTAACTTTAAGTTAGCTAATTTTACTTTTACCGTGTCTTTTTGTGTTCTCACACTATAAAGTTAATAAACTTACTATAAGAAGCCAAACGAACCCAAAGATGTTTATTATTAATATATATAACCTTATCTAAGTCATTTGGTCGAACCTTATATTTCTAGGAATAAAATAACAATTAATAATATAATATTTGTTTTAAAAACTATTTTATGTCAATTTTGACACTATTTAGTAATTTATTTTTTGTGAAAATCATAACAGAATGATTAGTTAGAATAAAGTTAATTAAATCAATACTAACATATAATATTAACCTCGAAAATTAGTGGAATTCATAAAAAGACTCAAATTACATTTATTTTGGTATTTATAACATCACTTATGTCAATATTTAATTAATAAGATAATTACTGCATCATCTTTGTGTCATAAATAAATTAACTTATTTAAAGTCTAAAAATTACAAATAAAATATCATTATGTAGGAAATAGTATTATCTTTCTAATTAATATTTATAGTTGAATTTATCTTATTTATAACCCTATATTAAAAATGATTTTCTTATTAAACTTTGATTTTAACTATTTTAACCCTTCTTTAAATAAATTAATAATAAATTTCCTAATCTAATCCAAGGCGGCCTAAATGGTAATATTTTATTCCTAAGGTTGTTTTTGGTCTAATTACACTTATCCAATAGAATTAGGACATGTGTTAGGGTAATAATAATAACATTTTTACCCTAACTTACCCTATTTACTTTTAACTGTGGTAAAAAAAAGTAAAAAGTTACTATTCACAAAAAATTATTTTCATCTCATTGAACCACATTTTACTTACTGACATCAACCATGTCTCTTGGATTTTTGAAATTCCACTCACAGAAGCTGTAAAATTAATTTTTATGAAAAATTTATTTATTTTAACTACCACTTAGTGGTATCACTATTCATCAAAAAATGAAAGTTTCCAGAAAAATACCAAAAATTATGCCTAAGCTATATTTGATATTATGAACTCAAAAATGATGTCTATTTTAACAAATTAAAAACATATCAGTTGCATTAATTAATTTAAAAATTAATTCTCGTCGTCAAAACATATAGTGTGTTCTTAAGAGATGATAACTATCAAAAGATTGACACTTGTTTATGTCTAGTTTAAATGTGAAATTACATCCAATGACAAAAAAACGTATTAAATTGTAAAAACATACTCTAGATATACTTTAAAACCACTCAAATTAATAATTTATCACTATTAATTATTTCGATTAAAAAGGTTGTTTTTAATTAAAATTTAGTAATTTTCACTATTCATCGGAAAATGAAAGTTATCCGAAAAGTACCAAAATTTCACCCTAAGATAATTTCGATATTCCGAATCCAAAAATGAAGTCCATTTTGAAAACTAACATTTAAAAATTTTCAAAATGTGGTTATTAATATTCATAACGGCTAGTTTTAATATTATTTTAATAGCATATCGTTGTTTAGTGAAACTCGGTATTGCGTTCTACACACGCTATCGTGGAAGGTCACGATTGAGTGTAATGCAAGAAAATTCAATGATGCATGTTTTTAAAGCTCCTTTTGGTGTAGCTTACAACACAAGACATTAATGAAATTAAAAATAATATTTTTCATAAAATATCGGGGTGTTACAGTTATTATCACCTGGTATTAACCTTGATCCGACCCTAGATGCTGCAGTCTGTCCTTGTCCATTCCTATGAGTTGTCTATGATGGCTTCCTGCATAACCTCTCAAGATGTCTGACTTTTCCGCATGCCCAGCACTCGTTTGGAGGCATATCGCACTATGTCCAGATATGCCATGGCTTCCCACACTAAAATCAAACAACTGATGAATTTTTATGAGGTTGGTTTGATGAATAATTGGCCTGATTGCCCTGCTGGAACTCATCCCGAACTCATTTCTGGCTATCTGAACTGTCACCTAAGGCTGTCACCCGGCTCAAACAAAAACTATCCTTCAATTTTCACTTGGCTATAAGCGCTTGATTCACCACCTCTATGAACGAGGCTATACTGAGTATGTTTAACTACACCCGGATGGTGTGTTGTAATCCAAATTCAAAGCACCTCACCCTTGAGGTGTCATCGCTTAACATGCCTGGTGTAAAGTGAGACAACTCAGTGAAAGTAGCTGCTTAGTCCCTGATGGACAAGTCACCCTATTCAAGCCTCATGAACTCTTGATCTCTCTCTTCCCTCAACACTTATTGGAAAAATTAATCGAAAAATACTTTCCATGAAGTCCTTCTAGGCCAGTCCCTCTTGTCGGTGAGCCTGAACCTGCACATCCCACCAATGCTTCACCTGTCCTGTCAACATGTATTTCTCCAGCTTGACGCTCTGCCCTAGAGGCTTCTCTAAATACTAGAAGATCATCTTCATATTCTATATCTAGTTATTAGCCACCAGTGGACCACCCTCACCCTGAAAAGGCAGTGGGTTCTATGATTGGAACTCCTATGTTAGATATTCCATAGATCGATCTGTACCATGTGCACCTCTTTCAATCCCCTAAAAGACATGTACCATGATAGTTTGGAGCTGATCGTCGAGCCACGACTGGAATGATTCCAAACCTAGCTACTCTTCCTACACTAGATCCTAAACCTGATCCTGCTTTTGATCCTATACTTGTGGCTCATGCTCTTCCTACACTGAATCCTAAACCTGGTCTTGCTCTTGTGGAATGGTACCATCTCCCGTCTGACACTCTATTTGATTCATCCAGAAGGAACCCGTTGAATACCATAATGCTCAAGTAGCCAACATATATAACAATATATATATATAACACAGATAAGGAATGTATTTAAGAGTCAGCACATAACAACTACCCTTACTATCCCCCACCACAACCATTCCCCATGTACTTCCAACCTCACGGACTCCTTACCCTCCCTCAACGAAGCCAAGTATCAAAAGTACCATGGGCCATGCTTGTCCTGACAACCATCGTTGCCCCAAACCAGTGACCGAGTCACCCAATCCTGACATCCATACTGCCTCAAACTGACATCCAGGATGCCCAATCCTGGTGATCAACATCACCTAAGTCACAGTACATGCCTTCTCGTATAAGAGCCAAAGCCCAAAACCCTGCCACATGCAATTCTACAAATATCTAAATCATGGCATGTCACATTTCATAAAACAAGAACTTCTATCAGGATTTTCACCCTTCAAATTTTAAAAGAATTTATATCATGGAAATATATATTATTCACATGGTATTATAACTTTACAAATCATACGTGCAGTTATGAAATTAAAATACCTTCAAAATGTTCCTATCAAAATCCAAACAAACTCTCCTTTCCATATCGGGCCAAGGTCCAATTCTCCCTTGCCTCATCAAGTCAAGGGTCACACATCACAATCCATAACATCCAAAACCAAGTGATCCAAAAAGGTGTAAAACATATAAATAGTAATCTAAGAAAATGAAAAAGAACAATTCCCACCCAAGGTAACATGGTTCATCCCTCATTCCTTGGGCTATAGGCACCCAAGCACAAACTAGAAACCCAATTCCAATAACAACCTATCTCCAGTCTGCCATATCCCAAATAGTAAACCAATAGAAATAAAAATATATGTCTCAGTATCATTAGTACGCAACAAAACACTAATACTAAATCGCTTTCAAAAACCCCTTTGATACCACGTTGTAACAGCCCAAACCCGAATAGCCACCGGAACAATGCTAAATTGGTTGGGTTTTACTAAATTAGGCACACATCCTCGAATGTCAAAGGTTGCGGACTAACAGTGAGGATATGAATAGGTATATTGGGGAGTCTATAACCTCTTGAAGGATACTAATGGTACTAGTCCGAGTAATAATATATAAAATGAAGTAGAAGTAAATGTCTCAGCAGACTCGAACCAGACCCATAGAGAGAAAGAACAATTAATACCTGATAAACAATGGAAGAAAAATAGAAACAACATCAATAGAAAGTAAACATAATATCTGTCCAGCAATAAATTGATACAACTACTAGAACAGTCAAGTAATAATAAAAAGAGGGTGTCAATGGCTATCCAACCGTAGCTACAATAAACAAGGTAAGCATGCCGATATATGGAAGGAATAAAAAAATTAAAACTCCATCTAAGAATGACCTCAAGGTACATAACAGTAACCATTCCAAACATCAATATGGTCCATCTCCTAAGGATCACCATATCCCTGCACACAAGTTTATAAAGTCTACACACGTATCTAAGGGTCTGTGTAGGTTGTGAGATGAATCTCGGTAGAATAAAACCCAATAGTTCATACTTAATAAAAGTTCTTAAGTTGGTATAAATTTGTAAGGAATGTAGTAAATAGTACAATGCAGACATAAACATAAACTCCAATGGTGCTCAATATCCACCATAGAGTGTCACCTGCTTCATCCAATGTCAGAATCTTTATCATGTAACCTGGTGCCATGTGCCTCCTCACAACTCACATCTCAAGTACTGATGTCTGGATGTCATGACCAAACAATAGTAACCCTACTCAAAATCCAACGTCTGCCCATGGCACTACAACCGGAGGAGCAGTGAGGTCTATCCTCAAATAGGAATCGAAGGGACAGTGTTTTATACCCTTAAATCAGTAACCAAGGAGACAACAATATCTTCCTCCAAATAAATAACTGTAGGGATAGTGATATCTACCCTCAAATCACAGTGATCCTTTTCCCCAAACCCGATAGCCTCAACTTTATCCCTTGAAGGCTCCTCATATTCCGTGTGGCTTCCTATGGAAAGTAGCCCAAAACCAATTGTACCAAACCACATATATTAGGGGCCTCTACCCAATGAGTGGTCAAAACCACCTCATCAAAGATTCTACCTGTGTGAACAATACTCAATGTTATGGTGAGCGTTAATCACTAAAAGAAGTTCACAACCCACAACACCTATGAAAACCTCATTTTCATGTGATCGTGTTTTTCAATTCTGATAGCCTCTCCATCTAGGTAACCCAGACCATGCACAACCTTACAAGCACACTGCCTCAAGATAATTTCCCTAACACTCAATCTTGTGGTCAGAACTAGCCAATGTAATATGGGGCAAGCCCAACCCATGATCAGCATCACTCACCAATACCCAGGCCATGCCCAACCTCACCTGAAAGTTCCATAATATAAAATATCACACATCACACATATATATATAATCAAAAAAAAATTCTTTAAATATACAAGAAAACTATACAATTGAATTTCACTGGCCATGTGTTGTCTCATACTAGCACCGAGGTCTTGAAAGCCTCTAATAAACATAATCATGCATAAAAATTCAAGCTGATCAGTTTAATTCATAACAATTAAATTATAACCATTTTTTCACCCCCATTTAAAATTCCCCAAATGAGAAGCATCCCCTAACCCATACTCTCTCAGGATTAACAAGATAGGGGAATAACCAAGGACATCCTACAATGCATACAGTCATTTCAATATAATTAGAAAAGGGTCTTGCTGAATACCCGACGTCGCGCTAAAAATCCGCAACCCCCAAATGACAATAAAGACATGAAAGAAGGTATGAACAACCAACCTGAGACTCATAGATGTAGGAATTTCCAATATTGAGCTCCAATTCAAATCTTATCTTTGTAGATATATGTTTCTGTCAAATCCAGATAATTCTGCTCAGATGGAAACTACGGTATGTGTGGAAAATAAACTAGAACCAAAGATGGTGTGAAGGTTTATCCCTCTCGATATGATCCCGAAGCTGCTGAAAAATTGAAGAATGGATGTCGTATGAAGAATATAGGAGAATAAACATTCTCAAACTCCCAGAGCATCACAGTTTGAAACCGGGGAAGAAGAAGATAGTTCCAGAAATTAGACATTATGCACTCCCATATAAGTGAATAAAAAAAGTATGTTGTGTGTATGAAGGACTACACATAATGTAGTAACTTATTTTCTCTATGACTTAAGAGGATGTAGCCACACATCTTGGATGAACCACAAGAGATAACACATGGCTATGATTCCGCCTGTACGCAGAAGTATGATACATGGTGTGTTGAGTATTACTACATGTCGTGTAGTAGGAAATTCTTACACGGTCACCACATGAAATTTACTTGGTCAGCACATAGATAGTAAATACTTAACCCAAACTCAACATGTACTTTGGAGTATAAGGCATGTATTCTGGAAATTTCCAAAACTCCCATGACTTTCCCAATTTTCTCAAAAACAAGTCAAAAATTCAAACAAGATTGGGATTTTGACCCATTCCAAAAAATCAGGTTCTTACAATATAATACTTCAATATGATAGTACAAATAACCTTCACTACCTTTATTTTATCCATCCTTAGATTCTTGATTTCCTTCCATACCTTGATTATTGGAGGAAATATATTTTGAAAGAGGGAGACTAGTCCATCATCAAGAGATAGAAGACAATCAAGCATTTAAGGATTAAAGTGTCCTAGGAACCTTTAATAATGGAATCACTAAAAAGTTTACTCAATTGATATATAATATCAATATGATATGGATGAACTAGGAAATCCCTCATATCATAATATATGATATTTACATAATAAAATATGACATTTATTAATTCAAAAAACTAAAAGTTTAATACATTGTGTCCTTAAAGAAAAATTCTCGGATACCACTTATGAGTTTTAAGGTATCATCCATTGATCATTACATGGATAAAAACTCTAAAAAGGGATCATTTATCTCAAGTATAAATGTGAATGGAAACATAGAAAAAACACATATGGCATACTTGTAATATAGTTTCTATGGAATCCATATTTAAGCTTCAATGGAATGTGTTTGATTTATAACACTGAAGCAACAAACAAAGTATTCTAGCCTTTGAGGAGATCACAGTGGGCTTCAATCACAAAAATATTCTTAAGGACCCTCGATCAATGAAGTAGTTCTACCACATTATCCTAGTGATAAACAATGATCAAAGAAGAAGGGAGGTTTGGCTATATAATGAAACATAGGGTTAATTATAATAGGAGGATCATGTCTCTATATTCTGCATTTTGGTCATGGATAACATATTATCATGACTTATGGGACATAAATATACAAACCATAAAAATTATATTTTAATCAATTTTTGTTCTCTCTATAGTTATTCACCACATTGGATAGAGTTTAAAATTATTTTTTAATCATATAAATTAATTATTTCCCTATTTTGATTAGTAAATCAATTAATAAATCTAATCTCATTGTTTTATTGATCAACTATCCAACCATGGATAAGTCACTTACTTTTTGTAAATACACTCTTTGTATGTTGTAGTGTATTTCTATGTCCATTTACCCAATGATTTCTGAACTCTATCTAATCTAAGAAATTTCAAAAAAAATTGAGCATACTTTTCTATCCAAAGAAATTCCACATCACAATTTATAAAGCATGGTTATTGTTTTGTAATAATCTTTAATTAATTAAAAAACCTCACTACATGCATCACTAAAATAATTTTTGGAGCGTGACTAATTAATAAAAAAAAATTATTAAATAATAAATTATTCATAAAAGTAATAAATCTAAATAACTCATTTCATGGTTTAAAAATTTACATGAATAACTAACATCCACAAAACATGTTTTAATGATTTTTACACTTTAATTGGTCCCTGTATTTTCATCACCCATAAATGAGGGTCACAACTTGGTATCCCTGAATCTTTAAAACAATCATAATTAAGCCTTCAGAATCTATAATATATTATATAATATGAATTATATTTGATAAAAAACCTAGATTTGGGAACCATATATTTTTCAAATGTAAAGAAAATAGAGTGGGTGAGAGGACTCATTGTTAATATTATGAGCAGAGTAAAACATATATTTGTGTCTCTAAGAAAAAATGTGATGAATAGTCAAATACATATCAAAGGAGAAAAACCATGAAAAATAACCACACAAGATGTAGCAAAGAGATGATATGTAGGGGTTTTCATGTTTAAGAACAGCATAAAAAACATAAAACAGAACCAAAAACATCAAACAACGATATAGGAAGAGTAAAAAATAACATACAATGGATTCAAGCCATGATTAATTTGAGGGAACATAGTGGAGTTGCGCAGGTAACAGAGGAGTTCTATGAGACCTTCAGAATCACGAGTGACTAAGTCAGGGTTAGGGTTTTTTATATAGATCGGGGAAACATTTAACAGTTCTTTCAAAAGAGCACTGACAAAGATCCATTTTATCAGTGATAAATTTATAATCAATGATAAATATGTATTTTATCAACACTTTTTTAGCACTGATAAATCTCAAGCTTTACTAACTCTAATAATGCACTGATTAAAGTCATATTTATCAACGATAAATTTTTATCACGAATAAATATATCTTTTAACAATTCTTAATTAACACTAATAAATATATATCATTATCGGCACTATAAGAGAGATGTTAAAAGTTTTGTAATTATGATTATTTAAATAAATTTATTATAATTTTATTCTTATTTAAATATATATAATTATTTATTTATAATTATTTAAATATTTATTTCTGAATTTATTATTATTTATTTATAACAATTATTAATATAGTAAATATACATGTATTATTAATTTCTAAATATTTATTTAGGAATATATAGTTTACATTATTAATGAAAATATAATTTTAAAAACATTAATTTTAAAAATGAGTGAAATTGAATAATTAAAAATGAGAACACTTTAAAAATATTGAAAAATGGATAATTTTTATTAATTAAATATATGTTATGAAAAAATATGGATATATTTATTTATTTAAGTTGATTAATACCTATTGAAAATACTAAAACATAATAAATAAATATAAATAAATAAATAATAAAAATGATCAAATTCAAAAAAATTAAAAAATTAAAAAATTAAAAATGAATACCCTAACTGTAGTATTAAAAACTAATAAATAAAATTGACCAATTAAAAAACATAATATATATTAAATGTATCATGTTATAATGAGATTTTAAAATATACTAAAATTTTAATATATTACATAAATATTAGGTGTACGTGTTTCTATATGTTGTGTAGATATATTTGTATGTGTGTTTGTGAATAAAAATGTATTAAAATATATATATAAATTTATATATATATATATATATGAATCAAATGCAACACAAGACGATTAGTATATGTTAAATTGAAAGATCAAACAACATTAAGAATGAATAAGACATTATTTTCTTTTTAATTTACAGTTTTTATATATTATACTTCTTCATTTTCTATATCTATATTTAATCTATGATATTTATTAATATTTATGATGTATATTTCTATATTAATTTTATTAATTTTAATATATAATTATTTGATTAATAAAATGTTGGATATTTTTCATAATTTACTCATTTTATTTTTATTTCTTTCATTTTTCATTTTATTATGAACCTTTATCAGCGCTAAAAACATGCAGTTAAAGGTTGCCTTTTCTCATCTCAATAAATGAATCACTGATATAGGTTCTTTTATCAGTGATAAAATAAATCATTGAAAAGGGTTAACTTTTATTAGCACTAAAAAAGAGCTGATGAAGGGATCATTTTATCAGTCTGTTTTTTAGTAATGACAAAGTTATACTTTATCAGAGTTTATTTTATTGCTGATAAATTCTAGCACCGTTATAGGTTGGTTTTGTAGTAGTGAATCCTCTATATATAATCCCCACACTATCCCTTGTTATTTCTCTTTCTTTAATGCATGCTCCTTTACCACATGATGAAAAATTTCATGGACCGGTCTTATCATGTGACTTTAAACTGTTCTCTCAAACCACATGGGTTTTGATCCCTCTCTCCTAATAGGTTACATAGGATGCCTCCCTAAGGCCTAATCCAAAGACACATGTGATACCTCTCTGGGGTTTAATTCAAACATCACCATTAAATCATTATGTCTTCCCCCTAAAAGTTGTAAAATATAAAGTGTGGTCATCTCCCCTATTCAGGGACACTCTCTCTCACTACCATTAATCTATCTATATTCCCCCTAGGAGCTGATAGCCCTAACATGGTACAATTTTCTCCATGAGAATGCATAGAACCCCTACAAAACATTCCAAACAGGACATTAAACCTGTGACCCACCTTTCCCCAAAAGATGATAAACCTATGACCAACTTGTCACCACGTGTGGTTAAATATACGACCAACCTTTCCCCACAAGACATTAAACCTATAACCCTACAGGATGATCCTGGATCCCTACCTCCTACTTTGAACATGAGACTCCATATGTTTAAACAAACATAAGTTTTATTCCTGAGGTAAAAACTACCCTATTATGAAGATAGGATGTGTTGGGTCCTACGCTTAAGATGTCTCATACATGAGTTCCCTCAACATCAAAATGGGAATAAATAAAAGGTTTCCAACATACCCAATATCAACTAATGCCTATATGTGGTCCATGTCACCATTATAATTAACTAGAGGTGTCTTCCCTATAAATATATAACTAGTGTAATAAACAAGTATCCACCTCGATATGGAACTGATAAGGACTTTCACTAAAATGACTCAAATCTATGAGGAAGACCTTGACTAGAAAATGAGCTCTAAGGAGGAATCAATATCCCATCATCGAATTTCAGTCAAGGATCTGACATCACCCAGCATTAGGGAAGATTCCAACAATGATAATAAATCTAGAATGTGGGAAAATGAACCTACCACCTTAGATGAGGAGTGACTGTTCCATAAAAGCATACCACTCTAAGAGAGGCAAGGATGTATCAGTGAATCCACTTAGCACGATGTGTGCCCCCGAAATAAATACTTATAAAACCCCCTATTATGTAGGGTTTCTATGTGGATATATATATATAGTTTTATTTTCAATGTAATTTCTATATGTTCCCCTCCTGAGTTGGATATCCATAACAATGCCTAATTTTTATTCTAGGTATTTTCCCCAATATCTAGGTTGGTTAGGGTAGATAATTGGATGTACTTTATTTATCACTCTCCCTTCATTAATAGTACTTTGTGGTATTGGTAAATGTTGGGAGTCATTAATTGAAATAGGAGAGAATTATTCTTATGGCCTTCATGTTCATGATACCCTCCTGTTCAAGATGTCATGGTGCTATTGATATATAGTGGGGCCATACATGGGAGGAGGATTTTACTAGGTTGTTGTCCTCAATGATCACAATATTCTTCCATTATGGATATGAATATGGATATATGATCATTTACTTATTTCAACAAAATATTATAGACCTTTCATAGGGTAGGGAAGGGTAGGTTTGAGACTCAACCCACATCAGATCTATATTTTAAAAAGGGATTGAGAATAAGATGTTTAATATTCAAGAATGATAGTTGAAAATTAGTGGGGAAGTATTTTTAGTATATTTTTATATATATTCTTGATATTTTGTTACTATATTTGGTTTTGTTACTTCGTGAGTGATTCTTAGTGAGGTTGGGTAGAATATGACCTTATATGACCATTAGAATTCTTCTTCCATATTTATACAAGTGATATTGGGTATAATCCTACCGAGTACACATGCCATTCTCATCCATATATTTATATATATATGATATTTTCTAGGTTTCTAGAGCGACTTTCATAACTGAATTGGGTTGTATTATCATAGAGATTGTGATTGGATGTGGAGTTTCTTCTTAGTGCATTATTAGGTATATTGTTTTAAAATCATTTATTTTTCGAACATGTTATTGCATTGTGGGATTATAGTGGATCATGGTTTCTTAATAATAGGGTTTTGATCAGTGGTTTATTTATGAATTCTTAAGATATATGAGGGAAATATATCTCATTTTGATGTTTTATAATATTGGTGTTAGTCTCCAACTGAGGGTATATTGGAGATAGCCTTCAAGGGTCACTCTCATACTAATTGTAGTTATTGTAGGGTTTTCTAGTGGGGGGAGGTTAGAAATGATGTAATTTTGTTATTCTTCTTCATGTTCCTTGAATATTTTCTCATAACCAATTGTTATATTATTATCAATTATTATCTTTGATTGTAATTGGTTATGTTTATCCTCATTGAGTGATTGATCTACCCATTCCTATATTTCTATTCCTTAGGTAATGAATAATGGTATTGTGTGTGATATTTCAAGAATGGTATGTAGAGACGTTTATGAGAGATGTTGAATGCTATGTGAAAATTCTAGATATGACGTTTTAGCCTCAAATAAAGCAATTTTATCACTTTACGTGTTAGGTTTACTGTAAAATATGACCATTTGGTATGGGTTTTTTTATGTAAGTATTTTTTCAAATTCTCTAAAACTCTAAACCAAAAATTTCATGGAAATGTATGTAATGAAATATATTCTATAATTCTTGTAATTATTTAGTGATTCAAGATAGTTAATTTTGATTCATCATATTTTGTGACAAATAATGGTTAATATTAGTTTAGAGGTTATGATGTTATTGGTAGAGAATAATTTAAGAGTTTTAATTATCATATTAGGTTAATAAGATTAAGAGGGTTTATAAATTCAAATCCATTGGTTACTTTTTTAGGTCTTATATGATTATATTATGAGGTTAGTAATGATATTTTGGGAGGTGTATATTTTTTTGAGAATAATACATAATTGAAACATATATAACCCTTTGGGTGGGTTTTTGATTTGATACTAAAGTAATTATTGTTTTATTAGGACAAAGAATTTGGTTATTTTACTAATATAAGGTGGGTAGTATATATAAATTTTGGTTTTAAAATTTTATATGGAGATAATTAGATTAATGTTGTTTAAGAAGAAGTATATTATATTTTTGTGAACATTGATGATAAAGGAAGTTATTATCTGGTATAGGATTTTATATCACTATGAATATGGATATTTTTAGAGAATAGGTAAATATTTTTGAGATATGTTTTATTAAGGTTTAAAAATATTCTTGGATTATAAAATGGTAAGGAGAATTTTTGTGATTATTTGGGTTTATTAATTTTTCCAAAATTGACTATGATGATTAATTTTTTTGTGGTTTTGGGTTTAAATGTTTTAGGTGATTATGTAAATGGGATTTCATAGATAAAACAAAAAATAACCTATATCAGACTTTTTGTATTTTTAATAATGATGGTTTTAAAATATAAATTATTATATAATTTCCATTTCATAGAATGGTTTCTTATGATTATATTTGGTATTGTATCTTCTCACACTAACTATTTGTTTATTAAATGTATAAAAAATAAGAGGAATAACATTCCGTAAATTTCATTGTATATTGAATAAAACTATAGTTTAGTGGATCTTATTGTAGATTAACAATTTATTTTTGACTCATAAGATATAAAAATCCATATATCTTATTTACCATTTGAAATATGAATGGAATCGGTAGAGGAATTTGATTAAAACATAAATCCAATTGATGAAACTATACTTATGGAAGGGAAATATATCAAGTAAATAAATTTTTTCATATTATCTATATCTATGTAAATTTAATTAATTAATAAAAAGGAAGATAAATCTATTGGGGATTACATGGGAAACATTACTAGAAAATCACTTTACACCTTTGGAAAGTCATTCACATGTATGAGTCTTATGAAGACATATACAAGGTTTAAGAAATATTATTTTTTAAAAAAGATAAGTTTCATATAGATAATAATGAAATTAAATTTTTTTATAATATATAAAAATTATATTAAAAATGTGTTAAGATACCCTAATTTTGGTAATAACAAAATAAAATCACAGGGACATGATTTCATTAAAGAGGGAGAATGTGACAATAAGGGTAATTTTAATAATTTATCACTAATTTGTTTTATAAATATTCATTATTATGAAATTTATATTTACATTAAACATGTATATATGATTATATTATGTCTTAATGGGTGTTATATAATGAATCATATACTCATTATACATTTAAAATTGTTATGTTTACTTCATCACATGAGAGATGTTCAATTTAATGGTCAAATAAATTTTCTTAACATAATTTCATATTTTGATCTATTTAAAGAATTGTTTAATTACAATATATGATATAAATTTATATTAATATTAATTAAAAAATTCATGTTGATATATATTATTATGATAATCAACACAATAATTTTATCAAGGAATAAAGAAAGTGTATGATTTTTTATTTGAAAAAGAAATATATTTTAATCTGAATAATTTTTTTCATCTATATTATGATTTTGTTTAAAAGTATAATTCATAATTTCAAAATTTTAGTTTTATAAAAATAGACTTAATTTTTTAGTATCATCATGTAAAAATTATCTTATGGTGAATTTTTTGGATTAATCGAAATATTTTGATTTTTTGTTGAATAATAAAAAAATATAGTTTTATGAATTATTCAAATTTTATGGGATCATAATGACATAAATCTGAAGAAAAAAATTATAAAACCTAGGTTATATTTAATACCTCAACGTATAACTAAAATATCATTAAATTATTATCCAATTTATATGAATTAATTTTTTTGTCATTATAAATAAGAAAACATTTATTGGTGTTGATGCAAAGCTTGAATGAAATTAGAAAAGTAAAAAAAGTGTGGTCTTTGATAAAATATTGAAGAGAGAATTAGACAATTATATACTTAATGTTTATAAATTATGACTAATGAATTTTTTTTATGTATATTTATTAATTGTGATAATATATAATACATTAGTTATTCAAAGGTTCTCCCAAAGCTTGTGTGGTGTAAGAAATGTAAATATTATTATCTTCTAAATGTTATCATGATATAAATGGAAATAGAAAATATTATGAAATTATTCTGTTGAAGAAATTTATTTATAATAAATTTTATTTATTTTGGTAATTTATTTGTAATATGATATAATAAAATAATTATCCAAAACGCTTATGTAGTGCTTATGTATTAAAAAAAAGTAAAATTAAATGATTTTATAATATTTAAAATGATAAAATTAGTATGATCTATTGTTTTGAATGTTTTTTATTGATAAAAATTATAGATAAAATCGAATTTAAATATTTAAATATGAAATAAATAGTTATCAAGATCTCTTTAAAGTCAAATTATGATAATAACATTTAAAATTACTAAAAAGGGTATTTTATATTAAAAATTATTAATAATAAAAAAACATAAAATAGTATATCACGTAAATTTATATGTTCAATGGTATATCATGTAATCTACGTTATTTTTGTAAAACATTTTACATTTTAAAATTATATTCTTGACCCTTAAAGATTCAGTATTTCTAAAAACGCCATAGAAGTTTTTACATAAAAGGGGACCTATTCTTCCATTTCCAAAACACATATCAAGTTTATTTTTATCTTCATATTCTAAAAATATAATACCAAAAAATCATTTTTTACATTCATATGGTTATTTCATTTCAACAAATCGTTTCTCTACTGTATTTAGACTCAATCTGAAGGAAGATATTCAAAGATCAAGCCATGGGTTCCCAACCTCTTTCCCCTTTTTTATTTATGATTCTTTTTCATAAAATTATATTAAAACATCAATTAATTTTATAAAATTATTTCATTATCTTGTTATTGTGAACCTTTTTATCTATAAATTATGATATATCATCCATTACCTCTCACAAAACTCTTTTCATAAGCTGTTACTACATTAAAATACAGGATTTTCAGGAAAGGTGTTTTTCGTTTCAATTATCCTCTTGGATTATATAATAAAATGTGTTATATTTAAAATTAACCTAAAAATTTTATATTTTTTATAATATACTTTTTTTAAAAAAAAATATTTCTTCAGTTTTCCCTTCATTTAAACACTTTTGAAAAACATCACTCACCGTGTTGGTTTTACACTACTTATGTTAGTAGTGATGTTTTCATGAACATATGTGCATCATGGGTATCATTAAAAATTTATTTCATAATTAAATATAAAATTAATAATAAATTATTTTCATGATCATCATCCTGTAATGTTAAAATATATATCATAATAATAGAATTTAAATAAAAAAATCATATTTATTTTTTAATTATCCAAAACAGACTTATCGAGGATGATTCTAGGAATGGTAACTATTTCACATACAATTGTTCTTTCATGATTATATATATATAAATATATATATATATATATATATTATACCATTACATAGATATTATAGAACCATTTTATAGATACATTTTCTTATTACAATTATACTTAAACAATTTATATATTTAGAAGTGAATAGCCTAAAAACAATTAACATGAACCATACCAATTTGGAAAATGAATGAACATGAAAATAAATGAAATAAATGAAATGATAATAAGTAAATTGACATGATAAATGTTTTTGATGAAATTAAATAATTAATATAATTTTATTATTTATGAGTTTATAAAGATTATGAGGAGAGTCAAGACTCTAGGTAAGGAGATTCTTAAATCAAGTTACTTTTATTTATTTATATCCTTTTATCATTGATTTTTTTATTCTAAGAATATATGAATTATAATTAATAAATGTTTAATATTTTATTTCAAATTTTTTATGCATATTTACATTTATTTCCCTTATTATTTTCCTTAATATATTCTTATTTCACATGTTATGATCTTTGTAAGCATTTCTTATCTCAATTTCCCTTCATTGAGATATGATTTACACTAAACACTTGATCTATTTTGTGTGTTGTATATTTTAATTATAAATTTTTTTTATAATTATTTTCATTTAGTTATAGGGAATTAAAAATCCATTTGTAGTTCTCTCTTTTGAAGGACTTTTATTACCAAGTTATGAAAATTGTTAGTGTTTTTTTCCAAATCTCAGTTTAAAATCAAGAATATCTATTTCAGAATTTCTATTTGGTGAAATTTCAAATTTCACTCTACAGCTTGATTTATTTTCTTATCCTACACTTATTTCTGCTATTTTATTTATTTTTACCATTTCACATCTCTTTTCTTAAAAATACAATCGAAAATATCCTTGTTAGTTGGGCACACCTTATCTTATATTTTTTTTCATGAATATTTATCCTCCATGTGTACATTATTAATTTCATATAATAATGTATATATTTATAATTATATAATTTATTAATAAAATTTATCATTTTCCTTTTATTTTTTACAAAATAATTAAAGGATTCCCATTTTAATGATTTTTTCACCATTTATTTTCTATTGACATTCTGTAAAAATGAGTGAAAAGAATGTTTTTTATATATTTTCGATGAAGTCATTTTCCAAAAATATTAATTTTTTTATATATGGATATTCCTTCTATGTTTTCATATTTTTCTAAATAAATTTATTTCACCATATTTTTATAAATTATTATTCTTCAATGTAAAATTTATCGAAAGTAAAATATATATCATGTTATTTTTCAATGAAAATTTCATAATGTCCCTATAAAAATATTTTTAAAATATTTTCTAGATACTCTATTTTTTCATGTATTCTGAATATTAATAAATATTTTTGGATCTAGATGCGGAGACGACACACGATTCTAAGGCTCGGTGATCCCAGAATCAATAGTCTAATTACATTAAAAATATTTTATATCACCCCCACATTTTTCTTTAAAGAAAATGAAATATCATATAAATAGAGTCACATATGGAAAATTGGATATCACATATGGATCCAGAGTGTGGGGTTTACGCTAGAAACAACCTAAAGATGGTTGGTGCCAAACATTCGGATTAGGCGGTTGCTATAAAGTTTACCATATATAAATAAGTGGTTTTGGAAAATCTTCATGGTTAGATATATAACCATGGGATCATTGATAAGAGGTTCTATCATCCTTTATTAGTGAATTCAGATCGTTTGATGCTCGGTGACTAGATCGAGTTGGTTTGATAGAGAGAATACAATAGATCATTACCATCAATGTTGAAAATGTTTTTCACCAATGAATAATCTAATCTAGAGGTAAGGAATTCCTTTTATTACTTTTCACATTATTTTTAATTAATATAGCATGAATCCAAAATATATATTTATTTCTTGTAAATTTCAAACCTTTTCATGAGACCTATTGAGGAATAAAATTTTTTTCAATTTATTATCTATTCTCATGGCATGTCTCTTATCCTGGATTCACCCCTTTATATAATTGGCCAATAATGTTTGTATAATGTGATTATCACCCTATTATGGTTCTATCCCCCATCATTCTTTTTGTTCTTCTCAATTGTCTTATGAATTCATGGTTTAACTTTTCTAGGTGGGTATGATCTTGATTGAACCCCTAGATTCATGATATATTCACCTGTGATGAATGAATTATCAATTTATGGATGTATCTAGGTAGATTGTGGGATACGGGTGAATAATCCCATGGATTTTGGATCCGGGACTGAGTGGTAGCAATGAGAGGCACAAAAGGCACAAGTGATCATCAAGCGAAGGATCAAGACTCTGATTTTCATCCACCAAAGTGCTGAAATCGACTAGAATATGGGTTTTTCACTGATTTTGGGTGGTTAAAAGGTGGATTTTGTGGTGCATAATCCATATATGGAAACCATGTGATGGTTATATGGGTTATATGAAAAACTCCAACTACACGTCATATAGTCTGAAGAGCTCACAACATGTAGTATACTAGCTATGGAAGATAGGGTTTTTGAGTGAGTTAAAAATCACATATCATTTGAGCCCCCCCAAACATCATATGACTTGGTGTTGGTTGCTTGAAATGTACTCTAGAAGAACCCTGACACATACATGGTCCATTACACACCATGTACTAGCTCACAGTTAGGTACACTCACACCGCCAAGATCACATAGGTAGGCCCTAGGTGGCAGGCATATTCCATGTAATAACCTTATGCACTATGTAGTACTATATAGACATTGATTTGTGTGATGGAAATGGAATGACTAGGAAAAGGAGTTGGGTCACACAATGTGTGTACCCCCTTACACAGTGTGTACCTCTTAAGAGAATTCTACCTCTCGTATCTCCATCATTTTAACACATAATTTGGACCACCAGTAGCCTATCTTGAGTATTTTTCTACATAGAATGTGATGGTTTCCTTCGTAGTTTCCTTGGAGATACCATTGAATATATTATTTTCGTTATTTTTCTTTAGGAAGTGCTCGAATATGGTAGTGATCATGCAGGATCATTAGAGAGAGGTCAGTATTGGCAATACCCATGTTGTGCCAGGGCATGGATTCCCAATATACCTCTATTTATTTAGTGGTGTCCCCTAAATCCAAAAGGAATGGATCCTTTGTCTATGTATTTGTAACCCCAAATGGACTAGGGTATGGGCCCTCTATAAAATTAATGATACCCCCTGATGGACTAGGGTGGGATCCTTTATTTACTAAATAGTACCCCCTTGACAGGCTAGGTTGTGCTTCTTCCATACCCTAAGTGGAAGCCACCTATCATACTTCACTGTGTATCCTCTACCCACTGAGTAGAACCCCATGGTGGAATAGGTCATAGGTCCTCCATGCACTGAGTTGAATCCCTCTTACTAGGTCATAGATCCTCTATATACTAAATGGTACCCCACAAAAGGACTATGCCATGGTTCCTCAATATACTATGTGGAATCCCCCTATATTAATAGGGAGTAGATCCTCTGCCAAATAAGTATCACCCCCTAACACACTTTGTTATATTTCTTATACATAGAGATTATGATCCTAGTCTATGTTTCATAGTAGTGGAGTGTGGGTCCTCCTCTTGGCTTCTTTGGAGAGACATGTGAGGTTTTGGGCATCAATGATGGACTCTTGTAACTACAAGAAAACATATAATCATGGAAAGAGTTGTGAGATAGAGATCTCATTTCTCTCTCATTTGGGATTCTATATGAACATATATATCTTATTATTAAGATTTTTTTCTCTTGTTTTTGGATGAGCATACTACATAGTATCTTTTATTTCTCCCCCTCTAGTTTATGATGCATCATACTGGGTTTTTATACACTCACCCATGCATTGTATTTTCCAACATGTGTCCAATCATATGAAGAATATGGGCAGATCAGAAGTGATTCTAGAGGAGCATAGAGATACATGGGTTCATTTGACCATCTATGGTGATCAAGGATTATAGATCTATGAACTACCTATCTGGGAATTTTTTTTCAATTGTTGTAATGTTGGGGAATCTTTTCTAGTTGGGTTTGTATTTTCCCCTTCACTTATCAAATTAGGATACCATACTCTTTTTTATTCTGAAGAGGTTATTGCATGCAGGTTTCTAATCCATATATTACAATCTTTTATTATTATTCCTCTAAACATCTACATGGATATGGTTGGATATGGGTGTAAAGTTAATTTATGAAAATGCCTCCTATATTAGCTTTTCCTTTTGGATCTTATCTCCATCCCTTATAGAATAGAGGTGGGCTTGGGGTAGTTGTGGCTCATCCTTCCACAGGCCAGGCAATCCCTGGTGGGTCAGGTTGTGATAGGAAAGTATCAAAGGTGGTTCGACCTTGAGATTGTTTTTGGAGTCTTTTTTCCTTATTATGTTTAGTTGGGAACTTAAAGAAATGGTTTCTAAGTGTCTTTATTGTTTCTTTCATTCTTGGTAATCTAGTGTTGGTTTGGTGGACAACGTTTCCAATCATCGAGACTCTGACTACCTTATTCTTGAATAATTATACCAATACATTGTTTGATGGGAACATTGGTACATGCATCATATTGGATTGAGTTTGTTGACTATCCTTCTTGAGTTATCTCACCATATATATATATATATTATTAGACCATATTATGACTTGATTAATTTTTTAGGATTCCTCTGTATAGATAGTCATCTATATTACCACTTTTGTATCATGATGATGATTTAATGAGTGATGTGTTCTTAGTTCAGGGGACATCACAGGAAATATTTCCTCTTTGTGGGAAGGTATAATAACCCCTCATGTAGATTAGTATAATTTACAAGAAGAGCATGCTGAGGATTCACACATGATTAATGTACTCTATGAGTTCCATCACCAAATATTGTGGAGGTTCTCTGGTGACCTAGGTCTAAATGTAGTGGAGGATTGTCATGTACAAATGAACCTTCTGTTTATCCTTATTCATACCATGAATAATCATATGGTTTTGAGGGAAACAAATCTTTTCCATGGAGTAGCTAGGTTCTGGTGGAACCATGTCCTGAAGGGGCATGGTGAGTTGGAACTCTCATGGTCCAATATCTAGAATATATTTCATGATGAGTAATACCCCTCATGTTTGTTCTCATTTTGGATTTCATAGTATTTAGATCTTTAATAAAGAGGGATGATAGTTACTGGGTATTTCAAATGTTTCACTGACCTTATGTTCTACTCCCTTAATATGATTCAGGATGGTTACTTCTGGGTGCGGAATTTTGTGTTGGGTCTCTATAGAAACATTTGTTATTGTGTGTCTCCCCAGTGAATTCCCACATATGTGAGAGTGTAATAGAGGGAACTGTTTATGGAGGGATTCCTATCTGAGGAACACCATTAAACTAGAGTTAGAATTAGTTTCAAAGGGATGATTCATCTGGAGTAGCTAGTAGGAACCAATCGGTAGGGTCTCAACATAGAATACCTCCTCATAACCAGACTCAGGTACATAGTCATATGGATCAAGGACCACAAACAGGACCAGAGCATCCCGAAGAGGGGTGATGTTCTTCATGCGGTGATAGTGGTCACATGTAATGAAATTTCTTGACTTGATGTTTTTATCAGGGTAGGAAGATTGTGGATGGATAACTATGGAAGAGGCAGCACTATGATCATGGATATATCTGGAGAGTCTAGGGTGTCGACTAGAGAGGATCTAGAAAAAGATCATGTGGGGTTATCGAGGAGGATTTTCTCATGGTGGATGATATTATGATCTCCATCTACCACCACCACCAGATATCACATTCTTGTTTTTGGGTGCTATGGTTGGGGTCATTGGTAGTTTCATGATATGGATACTTATATCCCAGTTACATATATGATAACTAAAGATATAATTTTTGTTTTTTATACTCTTTATTTAGTACTAGTGGACATTGGTTTGAGTCATTAAATAAACTCCTTACTCCTAGTTCAAGATCTATAGGTTCTAATTGAGGATTATTCTAAGATTATTTTCCTTCAAGTATTTATGAGGAATTCTTCTTCAATATCATTTATTTGACAGAAGTGTGATATATTACTTAGTGTATAGAGTTTATCATGGTAACTATTGGTTTTCATAATGAAACCATACATCATAATCTTGGGTATGGAATCATAGTCCACAATCTGATCCTAGATGAATTTTCACCACAAATGATTCATATTCCTTTCAACCAATAGGATTAGGTTATCCTTTTTGGGAGAGAGGCAAATCATGACAGAGTGAGTGGGTCTTGTAAGCAATAAAATACAACACATCACCCAACAATTAATGATTTTATCCTTTTTTTGCAATGGTCTCTTTAGGAATATAAATTAATTCTATCATAGTGGATTATATATACATCTTCCTTAAGAATGTTCTGGGACGACCTCTAAGGTGTTAAAGGGATTTTTCCATTGACTTGTACCCTCAGACTACTTTTTTCTCTTATGCAGAAAATTAGATAGCAACTACCAAGCACCGGAAGCTATGTGTATAGTTGGAAGACCTTATAAAGAAGGGTTTTATTTGACCCAATGTGTCCCCCTATGTATCATTGATTCTTTTCATGAAAATGATGATTGTATTTTAAGACATTGTGTTAATTATCCTCACCTTAGATATATCATGATAAAGAAAAATTACCCCTTTTCCATGTATTGATTCCCTATTTGAAAATTTTTGAGGTGTAAGATGTTCCTAAAAGATTTATCTTAGTTCCGACCACCACCATTTGAGAGTTTCTTAGGTTGATAGTATGAATCTATTCTTCTGATGTCGTTATAGACACTATGAGTTCTTAGTGATTCCTTTTAGTGTGATGAATTCTCCCTATTTTTTATAGTGCTGAAGAACTTAATATTCCATCCAAGAAAATAGATATTTTTCATTGTATTAATTGATGACATACTAATTAATATACATTAGAGGAGGGGAATTAATAATATTTGAGGATGGTTATAGACTTTCTTTGGGAGAACCGTCTTTAGGGAAATTTCATGAAGTGCTAGTTCAGGATCCCTGAGTTTCACTTTTTGGGGAATTTCATTTCTGATCATTGATTATATATGGACCTAGAGAAGATTGATGTGGTTATTTCTTGGGAAACACTAGAGGGATTTTTAGAGTTTAAATGCTTTTATTGTCTTGAATGAGTACTAATGAAGGTTCATGGAGGAATTATTTGGGATTACAGCCCATTTGACTGACCTGACATGGAAAGGGAATCTTTTTACCTTGAAAAAGAAATTCTAGAAAATATTTGAGTTGTTCAGGTTGAATTCTTTGGGATTACAACGCATTTAACTAATGTGACACAAAAAGGGAATCTATTTACCTTGACAGAGAAATTCAAGAAAACATTTGAGTTTTTAGGTTGAGGCTAATGAGTGCTCCCGTTTCTTGAATACTAGAGGATGGTGTGGAGTACATAGTGTATTGTGATACCTCTTGAGATGGAATCTATTGTGTGTTGATTCATAAGTACGTAGTGAGAGAAAATGGGTTAAGAATGTTAAGACCCATGAGTATAACTAAATGAATCATGACTTATAGTTAGAAGCAGTATTCTTCACTCTGAGGATAGGGAGGCACTATCCTTTGGGTTGGTGCTTTGTTTTTGACTCAGACCATCAAAATCTCAGGTATATATTCATGTAGAGAGACATAAACATGAGACCGGGGAATAGGTCTAAGTTTATGTAATACTATGACTTTGAGATAGTCTATATTATTGGGAAGGAAAATGTGGAGGTTGAATATCATAGCAAGAAGTGTCATTATCACCTAGTGGAGTAGGTTTCTGAATTGTTCGATTCATTACAGCTAACCATGGTACATGAAGATATTCTAGTGAATCTTTAAATAATGGTGTTGACTCCTCTACATCTCTATCATATGAGGGAGGATCAATTGTGATAAATTAACTATGAGGTCCTCTATAACCAAATATCTGTATAATATTCACCATATCGATTGTTTTAAGTAGGTAATCATGAAACCCTTTTCTAGGGATTAACATTGCTTCTGGTCATGATGCAAGATGAGTTGATGAGGGAGTTTCACACTTCTCCATTGATTATTCATCCCAGTGTAGGGAATGTGTACAGTGACCTTCATATAAATTTTTGGTGGGATATTATGAGGTGGAGTGTGGTTGATTTCATCTCTCAATGTCTCACATGTTAACAGGTGAAGGTTGAGTATTATGTTCCAATAAGTTTATTGTGGTCTCTTGAGATCTCGAAGTAGAGATGGTATGACACATCCATGGAATTATTTAATGTAATTTCACTAACATTGAGAGGAAATGATTTCATATAGGTTATATTTTACCTAATTTCCAAGTCTACACACTTCCCTAATATTAGGGAGCAGAATTTGGTGGAGATTTTGGGGCAGTTGTATGTGCGGGAAATCATACGCCTCTATGGGGTCCCCTAAATGATAGTCTCTGAATGTGATGTTTGGTTTATGTCATGGTTGTAGAGAGGCATGTATGATGAAATAAGGGCCTAGTTGAAGATTAGTACAAGTTTTTACAGCTATAAATATGGGTAAACTGAGTTCACTATCCAGGTATTGGAGGATATGTTGAGGGCTTATGTGTTAGACTTTGGCCGAAGATTGGAGGTACACTTACCATTAGTTGAGTTTTATTATACTAGTATATTTTGATATAAAATTGGTGTAGAACCTTTTGTGGCCATTTATAGGAGACCCTATAGGTTTCTCTAATGTTGGAATGTGATAGGTGAGGAATGTCTTGTTCTTCCAGTTATGTTTTAGAAGATAATGGAAATGGTCCAAGTGATCTATGAACGGAATAGGAAATCCAACAGATGGAAAATATATTATGAAAATAGATATAATATTCCCTTGTATATTGAGTATAGAGACCAAATTTTCTTAAGAGTCTCCCCATGAAAAGGCTCACTAAGATTCTATAATTGAGGAAAGTTATCCAATATTTTCCTTTGGTCTTTAGAGATCTTTCTAAGGGTTGAAAAGGTTTCTTCCCACCTCACCTTAACCATACAGTTTGACCAAGTTCATGACGTGTTCCATGTATTGCAGTTGAGATTATATTTTCATGATCTTTTACATTTTATTTAAATGGGAGATCTAGACATAAAGGATAAAACTATATTTTTAGAGAAACTGTTGGTGGTAAAGGATCAGTATGAGAGTATCATGTATAGAAAAGCCATTCCCTTATTTTCTTTTCTTTAGATGCATGGGAGCATACAGGAGGGATCCTCGGAGTGGAAGATCCAAATGTAGGCTAGGTATCCCCACCGTTTTACTTAGTTTTTATTTTTTTGGGAATAAAATCATAGAGTATGGAATAATATTGAGGCTGTCATAATTTGGAATATATTGAGAAATATTTTTGAATCCAGGCATTAAGATAGTGCATGATTATGAGTCCAGATGATCCAGGAATTAATTTTCTAAAAATATAAAATACATTTATACCACTCATGAATATTATTTGAAAGAAAATGTAATATCCCCTAAAAATTATCATATCGAAAATATGAGACCAATGTTGAATCTGAAGCACATGGTTTTCCCTGTGAGCAACCAAATATAGGTCAACACAAGACATTATGATGAGGCAGGAATTGGATGGTATGTTAATTGAATTGATTAATCAAATTATTCAATTAATTAATTTAATACCCAAGACCTAAACTCTTCTATAAATATGTGGTTATGAAAAATTTATAGGGTCATCCACATAACCTTTGGATCATTGATAGGGAGTTCTATCATCCATCATTATAGAATTGAGATCGGATGATGGTCAATGACCGGATCAAGTTTTAATAATAGACAGTGAAAATAGTGAATCTTCCCCACTGATGTAAAAAAATAATCACCATGTAATGATCCAATATCAAGGTAGGATTCATCTTTTATTTTTTCCATATTTGTAATTAATTAAGAATTAATCTTGAATCTTCTCTAATTTCTTTGTAATTTCCAACCCCCACATGATCCATGTTGATTAATAAGATTCTTTTTAATTTATTATCTACTATTATTAAATGTTTTTCATCCTTGATTACTCACTTGTAATAAATGTATGATAATTCTTTTAAAAGGATGTTTATAAACTTAATTATCATGCTTTTCCCACGTCGTTTTTCATGTTCTTCATTGTTGGCCTATGGGGTCTCGGTTTGAAATTTTAGGGAAGGTTCAACCACAATTGAAGCCCTATATTTATGAAAAATTTGTGTAAAAAATAGATTTTCAACTCAAGGATCAACAAATATAGATTCTATGATGAGGGAGATGAATTGCATATATATATGATCTAGGACTAAGTGGTAGTGACGAGAAGTGCACAATGAGCATGTGAGCTTCGAACAGTGGATCAGAATAGTGATTTCTAACCAATAGAGGGTTCTAATTGACTAATAGATGATTTTCTCAACAATTTTGGATTCTCAAAGGGAATATTTTGTGTTAAAGAATCCATATATGGAAATAGTGTGATGATTCCACTGAATATTTAAAAACACTTGACTATATGTCATGTAGATTGAAGAACTCATAACATGTATTCCCTTGGATGTGGAAGATAGGGTCTTTTGGTGAGTTAAATATAACACACGATGTGGGACCCCCTAAAACAAGGTGAATTGGTGTGGGTAGCTTGATGTGTAATCCTCTATCCTATGGATACTAACATGGCCAAGCACATGCTATGTACTGGCACAAAACCCATTACACAGACTTGTCTATGATCACATCGTAGGTGATGGGTGGTCGAGACACACCGTTTAGTACCCTTAAATTACTTATAGTACAACATAGATAGACATACATGTAATTTAAATGACTAAAACATTCATATGAGTGCGTTCACACACCGTGTGGAACCCCACACATGTCGTGTACCTCTTGAGAGTCTTCAACAACTCATATCTGCTTCATTCTGACTTTGATATTGGATTCCAAGTATCCTATACGAATTGTTTTTCATGTAGAATGTGGTGGTTTCCTTCATAGTGTACTTTGATATATGTTGTGTGGTTTTATTAGCATGATATTTCTTCAATATTTTCTTGATGATGTAAGTGATTGGGAGGTATCATCATACTGAAGTCGGGATTGGAAATCCACTAATTGTACAGAGGAATTTATCATGCATACACCTATATCTTATGAGTGGTACCCCCAAAGGTACTAGGGAGTGGATCATATATCTATTTAGTTCTAAACCCTTGATAGACTTTGAAAAGGTTACTTTATCTAGTGATTCGTCCACCCTAACAGACTAGGGTGAGGGTCCTTTATCTATTGAATAGTACCCACTGATGGAATAGGGTGCAGGTCCTCCATACACTGAGTGGAAGGCCCCTATCAAACTAGGGAATACATTTTCTACCAAATGATTTGTAAAACCTTATGGAATAAGGTTTGGGACCTCTATATGATGATTTAAATCCACCTATTAGACTAGTTCATGGATCCTCAATCTACAAATTAGTACCCACTGATGAAATAGGGTGTGGGTCATCAATAGGCTAATTGGAATCCCCCTATCATACTAGGGTGTGAATCCTCTACACACTGAGTGGAACCCTCTAATAGACTAGGTTGTGGTTCCTCTGCATATATATTTCTCCCCCTCAACTTTCCGACATAGTAGGGAGGTGTGGTTCCTCCTCGTGACTTGTTCGAACAGACATGTGAGAAGATGGACATCATTGATGAACCCATTAAACTGTAGGAAAAAATATCATCGTGGGTTGATTTTTTAGATGGATGTACCCTTTCTCTCTAGTTTGTATTTCATTATGAGTATAAATATATGGTAATTGGGTTTTGTTTCCCTATTTATTTGGGTTGAGAATACTACTTCAATCAAGTCCAAAATTGACCCCCTATAGTTTTTATGGTGTCCTACTCTGTAATTATATACTCTCCCTTTAATGGTATTTTTTCACACGTGTCATGTAATATGAAGATGAAATATAGGTCGGTAGTGATTTTAATGGATCATAGGGATAATCAAGTGCAGTTTAATGCATATGGTGGTCATGTCCAAGAGATCTGGATCCAGTCTACCTCAATATTTCTTTTTCAATTGTTCCTAGGTTGGAAAATCTATTTTGGTTTGAAGTTTATTTTTCCCATTTACTATTCATGTTATATTTTTGGAATCTTTATTATTCCCTAGAGTCTATTACTAGATGTTTTAGGGATGAGCATTTTTTATTAAAAAATTAAAATAACCTATGAAAGGGAGATGAGTGGGGTCAAACAAGCACACATTTACAGTAGGAGGCATCTCTTTCAAAATGTACAAACAATTCATAGATTTAAACTTGGAAAAGTACATGAAACCAAAAAGAAACCAAATACTTCCACAAAAAACCATGATATGTGGTATTTCATCTTTATATAGAGATCAATTAATTGAAAACAATTTTTAGAGTGAGGCAACAATTAATGGCCCATGAAAATGAATTTCTCATTTGTGATAAGAGGAATCTTTTTCACACACCCCTCCATAGAAATGTTTTTTGTTTATGGTGAAATATGTTCTCCCTAACACCCCAAAACAACATAATCCATTTTAGTCAAGGTGATAGTTTTATTGTCTATGTCATAGATTTGGTTATGATATGTAGTTAAACATGTATCTCAGTAAAATGGTTATTCTTAGACCCTATAAATAACTAGTCTTCTCATCAGATTAAACATTGAAAATGAGGATGTTTGAACAATGTAAAATACCACAAAGACTGAGTAAGTGACTTTAAATAAGTAATTTGATTAACCATACTATAAATGGAGAAGTGACCCCACCAAAAATGGATCATTACCTAATATCCCCACATGAAAATGGGTTTCCATTAAAAGAATAGGGACTCTCTTAGTCATTTTCAAAGGGGACCCATTTCACTTAAAAATGAAATCTATCACGAATCAATCACCTTTGTGGAAGATCACCCTATTCGGTCCCACATCTCACATAGTGAGAATAATATGTAGAATGGGGTATCCGTTGACTATTTCACCCTTAATATGTCAATTTAAACATTTAGTGTAGTGATATACCATATATTGGCCCCTCCATGAACTGTCCAAATGGATCCCTCTGACCAACACTAAAACCTAGGAATGGAATTAGTGAGACCTCCCCCACAACCACATGATCCACCCCTCTTAGATAAAAGACACATAAATATGTCCCTCTCTCTATAATGAATTTTCAATTTAAAATGAAGTCCTGGATTTAACCTACTTAACAGTTCGGATCCTCAAAATGTATATAATCATTCATTTTTATGGAAATGAGGATCCTAAGCTCAATGGTGGTGGTGAGTGATTTTTTGGTCTGAGAGGTGACATATACTACCTAAAATGTGAGTATAATTGGGTGTTATATATGACTTTTATAGGAAAATTATCCCTAAGGGTGGGGTTTAGAAACATTTAAAGTGATGATAATGGGAAAATAATGTCTTTCTACCCAACTACCCCACTATAGACTCACCCCCATCAACCACAAATTAGGAGAAAAATGGGAATCCCTCCTAGAATAAGAATCTAACCCTTATTTTAGGATATCATATTCCACCTTCTTACCATATAACCTCTCTCCTCAACTAGAGGACTTGGAGTAATTTTCAATTTTGCCATCCGATTCAGGTATAATTCTTTCCAAAACATTATTGTATGATGTAGTGATCCTCTTATATCACTTTTTTTCCACACCAATCATGAAACATGTGGTTATGGAGATAACATTTCACCATTAAAATAGAATTATTGAAACTTCATATTGTGCCTCCTCCATAGGGGTAATCCCCTAAAATTCTAAACTCTACAAGATTTGATTATCATAGACATGGGATATATAGGAAGAATCCATGAGGTTCAAACATAAAATTTTCAATACTCTACTATCCTTATGATTTGATATTCTTAGTAAGATTTTACCCCCCACATGGGAGGAAATATCCCTTAAATGAACTTTTTACCTCTTCCCCATCATCAAATATTATTGACGAAGGTCATCATATTAAGCTATATTCTCAGTGAGATCAACCATAAATGGATTCCCATGTGTAATTCATCCATCAACCTTTTCTAAGAACCTTTCACCTAGTTGTATGTGCCTCATAACATTAAACTTCATGGCCTAGTTCTTGTCACATGAACACAAATGGTATAACATGTCCCATTAAGGGAAACCTAACAATGTGGGTTATGATTCCTTTCATAAGGATACGTGGGAATCACTTCTCATGTTCCTGATCCCATCATCAAAAATTTAACTACCACAATTTACACTCCAGAGCACCCAATCATGAGTCTTAAAATAATGATCCTTTCGAATATATCATGAATGAGTAAATAAAAAGATAATATAGATAACCACTGAAACATATAGTTTAGTCTCTCAATAGAGAACCTCATATATATACTAACAATCCAATTGATAAAGAACCCAATATACATATAGTTGGTTACTCAAGTATGTACATGGTATTGACTTAAAATGTAAAGGGTGACAATCCTTATGTTATGTTTTATTATGGAATTATAAAAATGACCTAAATATATTAGAGTTCCCCATAGTAGGCAACCCCCCCCCCCCTAAAGGGTATAGTTAGTAGGTCATTCGATCCTCATGAACAATTTGAGTCTCAATGCATCATTCATAAAAATGATTAGTGATTTATTGACTTTGGATAGCATGTTTATATCATATATGTGGTAACTATTGGGTTTTTTGGGTTCATAAAATTGTCTTGAAACAAATATGTCAGACCTGAAATTAATTGATTGTTCAACCATACTCCCCCACCCCCCAAATCAAGCATCCAACACCAAGGATTTCATCAGAAAAAGTCATGGTTTCTCATTTATAATTATCACTCTAACCATGGTTTTCTAGTAATGGTCTTAAAAGTATTTATTTTGAAAAATATAATATGATTTTTAATTACCACAGTGATATATTTTTCTTCAATTTGCATCAAAAACTTCCATAATTATCAAAATTATCAAAAAAATTCAAACCAGCTTTAAAACAGTAAGTATGAAATAAATTAGATGAAATGAATCCTTTTAAAAATGTGTAAATGGTTATATATATATATTATGTATCATATTTAATTGATTTAAAAATACTAATCCATTCACAGTTTTAACATAAATATAGATGAAAATTACCTACCAAAATAAAATCAGTAAGGTCTATCTAATAAATAACAAGAAAAATATAATATAAAATAATACAAGAAATAAAACCTAAAAGATAATTATCATATTTCAATTATTAAAACCTTAGATCAAGCCTTCTGTAAAAGAACTATTAGGGATATTTGTTCATTACCTTTAATCGACCAAATAATTTTCCATATTTTTACCTTCATCTAATGCTTCAGTTGATGTCCATTGATAAGAAAAAATATATGTCGATTGCAAAACCAAATCCCACTGAGAAACACCTATGTTGAGAACATCCCAAATCCCACTGTTTGAATCCTTCCAAAGATCAACTGAATTTATATAAAATATTTACTAAATAAAATACTTTATGTGGCCATATTAAATCATGGTATTGTTTTCCCATATCTTTTTAATATTCAAAAATACATGTTCTCTATCTCATAGACTTTGTTACTTTTATATTTATTTTTTATTTAAATTTATTCATTATCTAAATTCATCACATAATTATGAAATGGGAAATTGATTAAGTACATGTTGGACTCACCTTCATCAACTCTTTGGTACACCATGGTCGTTCTGATGACCCAATGTAATTAGAAATATTTTATTCCAAGATAAAGTTTTGTTATATTAAATTATAAAATATTTTTCATATACAAAATATAGATAAATGAAAAAAATATACCATTAAAAAAATATATTTACATTAGTTATCTACAAAATCAATAAAATTCCAAACTTTACAATTCGATAGAAAATGAAATCTAAAATCTAAAATGAAACAATATGGATCACCCCAATATGCTAAAAACATCACCCCCATGACTGACACTATAAAAATGAATCCAAATATTAGTAAAACAATAAAAATATTAGAAAATAAAAATATATAAATTTGGGATGAATTTTAGAAAATATTTATTTTAATAATGAAGTTCTGTATATAGGAAGTAATATGATCCTTGGAATATTAATGTGACCATTGGAATAGTAATATGAGAGTTTGAAATAGTAACCCGAGCATTGGAATAGTTATTTTACATCAAAATAATAACTTTTTTTATAAATAATATTTATCCTGATTAATTTTTGTAAATATAATTATTATGATTCTAAAAAAATTAATATCATGATTAAAATACTCAAAAAAATATAAACAGATTTTTAATAAACTTCATATTAAAGTATTTTGTTGAAAATATAATTTTTATATTAAAAATTAAAATTACAAAAGTTAGAAATAAATTTTTATAAAATTAATATCATTTTTTAAATCATCATGTCAATATTTTCTAAGTTTTATTTTTTTGGTAATTTTCTATGATACTTTAATTTTTGGGTGAATAATAAAAATTCAATTTCTCACATAAATGGTGTATCATAAATTACATCATTCAATATTTAATAATTACTTAATACTTTGTATAAATTTATTTTTGGGAATTATATATTTAATTTCATAAATTATTCAATAAAATAAAACAGACTTGAATTCAAAACATAAAAATCTTTTTCCAAAACCTAAAGTAAAAAATGATCCCTTCAAATAAGTTTTTTGTTTCTTTCCATTTTATTTTTTAATAAACTAAGTAATTTGAATTATAAAGAGTTTTAAGGTATTTAAAATCATTATATTATATTTATAATTGATTTAAAATGTCATAAATTCACTATTACAAGTTTTACCTAGCAAATATTTTCTTATTTACTATTTTATTCAAATAATAACGCTCACCTCAATTCTAAATAAACTCATACCCCACCCTTGGAAAACCACTCATACATTAATTTCCAAAGCACATAATTTTCCAAAAATCATTCCTCAATATCCCCTTACAATCTATACAGACATTCTTGAGTAATCCAACTCCAAACATCAAGGGGTTTTAGTTTCGTACAAGATATGCTATAGAGAGGATTAAGTAAGTTTCAATTTAATTTTCTCTTTTTTCCTTATTATATTTATTTTTCCACCACCCTTTTCAAAAAAAACCTTATAATATTAATTAGGCTATAATTTCACATTATATTAATGATTTTAACCAACTATAAGTATCATATGTACTATATATATAAATTTCAAAATTCGTTTTCTTTCTCATTCGACCATGTCCCATTAAAGGCCAGTTAACCACCTATGGAGACATTTCCAAATAAATTATTATAACCAAATTCATGGATTGATAATATGAATTATATATAATATAATAATATTTAATTAAATAATTTATAAGCTTCTAGAGTTTATTATAATTTTTCATTAATTACTTCGAAAAAAAATATTGAAATCCAAAAATATGGGGAAATTTAAAGGATACCCGATATCAAAACAATTAAAGTTTAAAAAAGAGTGTTATAAAGTAGAATAAAATTATCATAATGGATAAGTATTGGAAATAATTACATAATTCACTTCTAGAAATATGTTTTAATAATCCTAAGTTATTTATTCTAGAAGAAGAAATGCATTAAAATAAATCGGGATTCAAGGTAAGGGGATTCTTGAACCCAATTCCTTTATTTGGGTTATCCTATCTTAAAAAGTATAAATGTTCATATTATATCCTTAAAATATCCTTTAATTTTTATTTTGGGGATATAAATGTTCCTAAAATGTTAAAATTCCTTTTAGATAATATTTTTTTCAAAGTGACTTCAATTTCCAAAAACTTGGTATTTTAATCCTCCTGAAATGTTTACTGTCCACACAAGAATAATGATGTTTTAATTCCATGTTCTATTTACCTTATTAATTTGGGAACCAAAAGTATTATTCATTAATTTTTGTTTTATAAAATACTTATGAAACATATTCTCTTCCTTCGGTTTATTTCATAAGTAGGATTGTAATATGTCCTATGTAGCAAGAATGATTTTGACCATTTATTATGTGATGGGTTGGCCCAGATTTATATAGACCTACACTTCATTTGGAAATACAATTTAACTCATGATATTATGTTTAATGTGTGTGGAAATGATGCAAAAAATCATAATGATGAAATTATGATTTATGAACATATGCTATTTGTGAACATGATGTTATCTTTGTTCACTACTATATGTGGTATATGACCACTAAGACACGATGTTTTATTTTAAGAATATACCAATTTCCTTGCCTATTTAATGTGTTTCCCTCATTATTTTAATGAAGATTCTATACTTACGATATTATTATGCTCACCCATGCACTTTTTATTCATGTCCTTTATTCACCCCATGTTGTACCTCCCCTTACTGGGATTTTAGATGACCCCATTCAATAATTTATATCCTCAAGATATTACTTGTACTTTGGATAATGATTAGAAAACTATGAGGTTATATAATAAGGAATTAAATTTTGGTTCAGTTTTATTATGTAAAAGTTATATTTGCACCTAAATTTCCAATGATACTAAACCTTTGGTATCTAAGAAAGTTTTAGTTAATTTGGGAATTATGATTTCAAAATACTAGTGGAAAAGACTATGGATAAGCCTAGGTACTATTAAATGACATATTTTTTTGTTAAATTGTTAGAGTACATGGTTTTCGAGCATTTAAATACATGTATGGATACTACAAGTGGATGTGGATATGGAAAAACTATATCTTGGGGTAAAAATCCCAAAAAACACTATATAAATCTAGAATAGTTCATGAACTGGATAATGGAAATGGGATTTTCTGCACACCTAGTTTGATACTCATAGAAGATATGAATTTGTTGATCACAAACTATATTACAAACCATTATAAAGGATAAATAGCTAATGTAAATATTCCCTTTTATGGTTTGAATAATATTAAATTACATGATTCCTAATGTATTATTTATTGAAAATTCTAAGACTACATATACCATAATATGTTACTTTATAATTAATTTGTGAAAAAAAAATTATTTCTTCATTCAATTTTGACTTTATTCAAACCTTTTCTATTTTAGAGAATGTTGTGAACCAATAGGACACAACCTAGTAACATGTTTGAGGGAAAATGAAATTATTTCCCCAAAAACATTCTCAATGCAATGGGAGTTGGAGTTCAAAACATCATGGAGATTTTTACCCAACTATCTTATGCTATGAAAAATCACTTGAATAATGTGGAACTTGTTCCTTAACCTAAGAATTAGAAACATGATATTGAATCTTTTAGGCAGCAATGACCACCATTGTTTTTTGGATATTCTGATCCACTTATTATAGAATAGATTGTTAACTCAATAGATATGATCTATTCAATTCAACATTGCTTTTACAATGATAGGGTAACTCAATACATATATAATTTACATAGGGAGGTCGATCAATAATGGTGGTGAAAATGAATCTTAATCCAAAGGATGAAATTGAAGAAATGGACTGCGATGAATTTAAGAATTTATTTTATAACAATAATTTTCCTCAAACACTTTAAAAAATATAGAGATAGAGTTTCTAGAGTTTATGAAAAATGATGGGTAATATTTAACTTTTTATGATTAAAATTTTACAATAACTTCATGATACACCTCAATTTATATTATCAACAACGATATAAAATGAGATAAATTCTTCACTGGTTTAAACCTCACCTGTAAAATCCTCTCGATATTTGAGTCATTGGGAATTATGAAGTGGTTGTTCTATTTTCATTGAAAGTAGAGATGTATTTTATATAATGGTATAATGTATGCAGAGATAAGAAAATAAATATATAGTTTCAAGATTGTGGATCTAATGACATAGTTGGAAAGAATTCTCAACAACCTACTTGTCAAAAATGTGGGAAGATGCATCAGGGGAACTACCTCAAAGGGGTTAGGAAATGCTAAAAGTCTATGAGAGAAGTCAAAAAAAGATCATTAATGTTTAATAGACATAAATAATTAGTCCAATGTGATGTATGAAAGTAAATAACTACTCGTGGTTCAATGCTTCAATTTTAGGGATCAAGGACACAATAAAAGTTAGTGCACTAAACCATGGGTCTTTTAGGGTTATTAACATTTATAACCACCAAAGCCAAACGATAAGGGAAAATTTTATTCAATCCCCACTACTGAGGTGGATCATAAAAATCAATACAAGCTACTCTTAATATTCACTCAAGAATGGTAAGAGTTTTATTTTATTCTAGTTCTACACATTCCATTAAATCCTGCACGTTTTTAGAATTATTGGATTGGAACCCTAATTCCTTGATAAATATATATCCATAAAAACACATAGTGGTCTGATCAATGCAACCCAAATATTGAAATCTTCACCTATTAGCATCTGTGTAATAATTCTTCTAGAGAATATCTTAATCCTTTCCTTGGTGTAATTTGACACTATATTAAGCACGAATTGACTCTCATTATAAATATTTCATATAAACATGTGGGAAAAATAAATATATATCTATATTCTAAACGATACCTTGATCATGAATAAATGAAAGCAAGATCAAGAATATCTATTGGAAAATACTTCAAATGTGTTGCTGATCATTCCATATGAAGAAGAATACCTTTACCAAATAGTTGACTTGATGGAAAGTACCAAACATGAGGAGATGTCCCTCATAAGATAATATAGTGATGTGTTTTTCAAGAGTTACATGGAATTACCTAGATCATGAGGTATAGTTATCAATACAACTTATACTCAGTGCCACTCATATATCCAAATTCCATTATAGGATAGAATCAATTGAACTAAAGGAATTAAGGAATCAGTTTTAAGATAATTTGGAAAAAGTTTTATATACCCTAGTGCATCACCATGGGGTGACCCAGTAATCTTTTTCAAGAATAAGGATGGATCAATGTGGATAGGTATTGATTATAGAGAGCTCAAAAAGATTACCATAAAGAAAAATTATACTATACCAAGGATTTATGACTTGCTGATCAACTTCGAGGAAGTTGGTTTTTTTTCAAAGGTGGATATTTGTTCGGGATATCATCAACTGAAGGTGAATATGGAAGATATTAAAAAAAAATTCTTTTATACTTGGTGTCAAAATTTGAGCTCATATGTTTTCCCTTCATTATTACTAATTCCCATTAAATATTCATTGAAATTATGAATAGATTCCTTAGAGACTACCTCAATAAAAAAATTTGTCTTAATTGGTGATATTTAATCCACTCCAATTATTAAGAGGAAAATGAATAGCATATAAGGATTATGATGGTGATATTATGGAAGGATAAAATTTATGATAAGTTTATCAAGTGTTACTTTTGTATGTTCCATGTCACTTTCTTGGGGAATGTGGTAATACATGAGGGAATTTCTATGGACTATTCAAAAGCAAATACAATTGAGGAGTAGTGAAGACCCTCTAGTGTCATGGATATTCATTGTTTTCTTGGATTAATTAGGTACTATCGTAAATTTTTGGGGAATTTATCAGAATTTTATATCCCTCTAAATAAGTTAACTTGGAAAGGGATAAATTAAATCTGGTTGGAAGAATGTGAGGAAATATTTATGGAGCTTTAGAAGAGGATAATCATTATTCATGTACTCACAATACCAACTAGATCTGAAGGTTTTATGATATATATTGATTATTCAAAAAAGTATTGGGTTTCATACTTATGAAAAATGATTAAGATATAGAATGTTCCCCATAACTATTGATGATCCATAAGTAGAACTACCTAATGCATGATCTGGAGTTAGCAGCAATGGTCTTAAAACCGATGATTTGGAGGTACTACCTCTGTGGTAAATGTTTTGATATATATATCAATCACCAGAGTCTACAGTCTATATTCACATATAAGAATCCCAAAATGATTCAATGAAGATGGTTAAAGATGATAAAATCCTCTGATTACTCTATTCACTACCATGCTACTAAAGAAATTAAGGGGGTTGATTCTCTTAGAAAAAAATAACATATTACTCTATCCATGATGCATATTGAGAAAGACCCTCTTTTCTTGGATTTCAATAGGATGGATTTAGAAATAATAATGGTTGGGAATAAATCATACCTTTCCTAAATGATTATACAATAGTATATCAAATAGAAGATCAATGAGACAAAAAAAGAAGATTTAAAGATTCAAAAGTAGGTTAATGTAGTTAAGGAAGGCAAGATTTCAGAGTTACAAATTGAGAATAATGTTTTCATTTAATTTATTAATATACATATTGTGACTAAATTACTAGAGATAAGTAAAGTGCTATTGGATAATTTACATAGATCATACTTCTTCATCCATCTTGGAAGAACCAATATGTACCATGATCATAGAGGTAAAATTTGGTTGGACAACATAAAGATGGAGATAGAAGAGTACACATAAATGTTCTTGGTATAACATCAAGTTAAATAAGAGTGATATAATTCCAAGGGTATGATGCAACCGTTTCCCATATCTTTGTGAAAATGGGAGAATATCATCATGGAATTTGTAACTAGTCTCCTAAACACATCTAAAGAAAACAATACGATGTCGGTTATGGTGTATTGACTCACAAATACTGCCAACTCTATCTCCATTTGGGAAGATTTATCACTATAAAAACATGGTAAGACATATGTAAAGGATATGGTGAGGCTTCATTGGGTTCCCCTTTTGATAATATTTGTTCATTATTCAAGGTTGACATCTAAATTCTAGAGAAGTATTCAAAATGATTTAAATATTGAATTGAATTTTAATATGGCATATATCCTCTATATTGATTTCCAATTTTAAAAGAGTATTTAGATTCTCAAGGACATGCTATGATCTTTCTTAATGGAATTTAGAGGAGGATGAGATCAACAACTCCCATTAGTTGAGTTCTCATACAACAAACACATTAACTCAACTATTAAAATGGATCTATATGAAACAATGTATGGGAAGTGATGTTGAACTCCTACTTTTTAGGATAATTTTTGGGAATTAAAGTTACATGGACCTAATCTCTTGAAGGAGATGATAGAGAAGGTTCAACCCATCCAACAACCTATAAAGTATACAAAGAATTATATAAATATATATGTTGGAAACCATTAAAGGGACCTATAGTATAAAGTTGGTGATAAATATTTTCCTTCAAATATCACTATGGATGATATTTATGTGGTTTGTAAAGAAAGGTAAGCTTATCCATTCATACATTAGACCCCTAGAGATACTTGATTGCATAAGTACAATGGATTATCGGCTTTCACTACAACCAAATATGGCTCGATTTCATGATGTTTTCAATATATATCTCATATGGAAGAACATACATGCTCCCACACATGTAGTGAACCCGAAGGTTGTACAACTGGATAATTACCTCTCTTATAAGGTGTATTTGTTAATGATCATAGAATATAAAGAAAATTTTCTATATAATAAGATAACTCACCTTGTTAAAGTGTTGTGGGGGAACCACAAGTATGAAGAGGTAACATTGGAACGAGAGGAAACAATTATATAGAAGTACCCTTATATATTCTCAACTATGAATAGGAGATGAAATTTCTAGGATGAGATTTCTAAAGGGGGAAGAATGTAACAACCTTGTGTTGTTAGTAATATTTTTTTACTAAATAAATTTTTATTGTATTATATTATAAAATATTATACACATAAAAAAATATAGAGAAACCAAAAAAAACATTACTTCATTAATAAATATCATTACATTAGTCAGATATGAAAGAAATTAAAAATACTGACAATATAATTGAAAGAAAATATAAAATAATGAAGCTAAAATGGGAAAATATGGATCACCCTAGTCTTCTAGGATCATCACCCCCATGAACAACACTATATAAATGAATAAAAATATTAGTAAACCAATAAACATTTTAGAAAATGAAAATATATAAACTTCGAAGGAATTGTATTGAATATTGAGAAAAATAATGAAGTAATATATATATATATATATATGAAGTAATGTGACTATTGGAATTGTAATGTGACTATTGTAATAGTAACATGATCATTGAGTTTAGAAACCTAACCATTGAAATAGTTATTTTAACTCAAAATAATAAATTCTAATATAAATAATATTTATCATGATAAATTTATGTAAATATAAATATTATATTTCCCAGAACAATAAATGTCATGATTAAAAAACTCAAAGAAAATATAATTTCATTTTTAATAAACTACATTTTAATATATTTCAAAAAAATCATAATTTTTATATAAAAATTTAAAATTAAAACTTTTATAAATTCTTTTTGGTAAAATCTCTATCATTTTTTATATCAGCACACTTAAATTTTCAATGGGATATTTTTTTATACTTTACTTGAATACAAAAATTTTTGAGTGAATAGTAAAAACACAGTTTTCACATAATTTACGTATCTTAAATTACATCATTCATGATATAATGCTGCACTAATACATTATAGAAATCTATTATCATCCATTATATATTGTATTTTATTAATTATTCCCTAAAATAAAATAAATTTAAATTCCAAACATTAAAAGCATATTCCAAAATGTAAATTCAAAAGTGATCCCTTAAATAACAATTTTTATTTCCTTCCAATTTTCGTTTTTATAAAATATTGAATTTGAATATTAAAGGGGATTAAACTATTAAAATTAACCATATATTATATAAATTGGATTTATATTATAAAAAATTCATTATTTCTATTTTAATTTTGATATATTAGTATATTTAATATTGTTTTGATGAAAATACACCTCTCTTTAAGTAAAAATAACCCCACTCCCTCTACTTGGAACCCACTCACCCCCACTTTAAAAATCATAACCCCTTAAAAGATCCAACCTATCAATCCACCCAAAATATTCAAGGATCTTCTAGAGAAATCCATCTCCAAGCATCGTGGAATTTTTAGTGTCATACTTGAGAAGCTACAAAGAGGATTAAGTATGTTTTAATTGACATTTCCCTTTTTTCACCCATTTCATTTTTTAGAAAGAAATTAAAAATAATAATTATATGATTAATTTTTGAATAATTTAAAATGATATTAAATATTTTTACCCTTTCTAGGTATCATATTTAATATATATATAAATTTCAAAAAAAAATCCCACTTTTTTAAAAAAGTTTAGTAAAAGGTTGGTTAAACACCTAGAGAGACATAGACCAGTCAATGATTAAAACCTCTTTAATGTATAGAAAGTATTAATTATATATAACATATAAATAGGTAATTACATTTATTCTAATATTATAATGTTAATTATATTTATCTAAAATATACATTGAATGAAAACAGTGAAATCAAAACAAGACAGGGAAATTTAATGAAAACATGATATCAAAAAAAGTCTCATTAAACAATGAGTGTTATAAAATAGAATCCAATAATTATAAAGGAAAATAGTGTAAAAATGAACATAATTCACTTATGTAAATATTTTTTAGTAATACTATATTTATTATTCAGGAGGTGGAAAAGAAAAAAAATAATGTGGGGTTTAAGGTAAAGGGATTCTTGAACCAAATTCATTTTTTTGGGTTATCCTTTATTCCATTATATGAATTTTCATATTATTTCCTTAAAATTACCTTCCCATTTTTTTAGGGACATAAAATTTCCTACCATATCAAAAAAATTTCAAAAAAAATTATTTTCTAATGTGACTTCAATTTCCAAAACATCATATTTTACTCTTGTTGAAATGCTTCTTATGCACTCAAGAATAATGATGTTTTATATCCAGGTATGATTTTCCTTGTTCATTTGGAAACCAAGTATTTTATTCACGAAAGTATGATTTATGAAATCCTTATTAAACCCGTTATCGTCATTAGGTTTACTTCATAACTATGATTTTTATACATTCTATGTGCCCCACATGATTATGAGCATTTAGGATGTGACATGTGGGACTAGAATTATATAGCCCTCCAATGCATTCATAAATTTTTTGTATCTCATATGATTATGTGGAATATGAATGAACGATGCTATCTTGATTAACAATGATGATGTTTTGATTTATACACATATGTTATGAGTGAACATGATGTTATCTTCGTTCATAACTATGTGTCATATTTGACTACTAAGATATGATATTTCATTTTATTGATATTCAATATTCCATGCCTTTTTTAGTTTTTTCACTCATTATTATGATGATAATTCTATTCTTATTATATGATTATTCTCACCCATATAAATTTTATTCATTTCCTTTATTCACCTAATGTTATTCCTCCCCTTACGGGGCTTTTAGCTCACCCATTTCCTTGATGTATATCCTCTAGAGATTATTTGTACTAAGGAGAACGTGAGGGCCAATAGAAGGATAGAGAAGAAAGAATTAAATAATGTTTAAATTTTATTCTATAAAAGTGTTGTTTGATTCAAATTTATCCAAGATACTAAAACTCTGGATCATGGATTGTATTGATATTATGGTTTTTATCTTAAAGATTATCTAATAGATATGTAATGAAATAGTTAAATCACTATAGTTGTAGGAAAACATACAATAGAATTGAAATATATATTATACCATTTTCATTAACTTTAAATTATTATTTTAAAATGAATCATTTAAAAAATAAATAATGAATTCTGAAACACCTATAATATTTAATTGATCGTTACCTAAGTCTTTGTTCAGAAAAGGTTTTGTAAAAATCCACGATGTGGAGAATATTTTTATCTTCATTCCATTAGTCATATTTTATAGAAAATAGGATCACCTAAACAATATTTCATAGTCATAATTATGGTTTCATCTCATTCAGTTGATCCTAGTGGATGAAATGAAATCACTTGATAAAATATTTCATGACAATCATTATATCTTCATCCCCTTCATTAAGTGATGTTTTTAGAAAATAAAATTTTAAAAAGTCTCAAATATTCCATGACTCATAAATCCATTTTAATCATAATAAATATTTTTTAAAATTACTATGTGGTAAGATAGACAAAATGATATGGTTACACAATTCTTATTCATTTTCCTCCATCAATTCTCTCTATAACTCACTTCCATTTTGATGAATAGTGACATTCATCTATCCCTTGATTATTCTTTCTTTAAACTATATCCCTTTACAAGAACACTATAAAAAAATTTAATTTGACGATATATCATAATTATTTATAAAGAAAATATATACATTAAAGTTAGGGTAATATATTACATACAATAAAATTAATAAAAAATTAGTGTTATTATAAAACCATGTTTGAGGGATCCCAATACTATGACTAGAACTAGAATTACACAATCCCTCAAGCACATTATCTAATTTCTAGAGGTTTTAAAGTAGTTTCAAGGGATAAAATATACCATTTGGGGAATGATATACTCTAAAAATACATAACTAAAATGAATAAAACATATATATTGATGTAAATTTCATCTTATTAAAAAATATTTAAAACCAATATTTTGATAATAAAAAATCAGATTTACATAACCAATAAAAATAAAAAAACTAATTTTACATCTTGAAAATAAAACAAGGTAACACTAGTTACCAAATCTCTTCCATGTTTTCAACATGGATATACGACTCACAACTAAAAAAGAATTATTTATTCTTTTCCCCAACGTCTTAACCAATAATTTATATGTTCACTAAAGTGTACATATATGTGGTGAGTACAAGATCATTAGTATTTCCTTAATAACACAAATATATATTCATGTATTAATATTTTTAAAAATGAATTGTTAATCAATGAGGATAAACCATATTTTTTTTTATCCAAAAACACTAATTTACTAAATTTTTACAAAAAAATTATATACAATCCACATCTATATAAATATCTCAAGAAGCAAATTTTCTAAAAAATTTAAAATTAAATACATTAGTTAAAAAAATTATAAAACATGTTTTCTCTTTTAATAAATTATTTTAAAAAAAATATCTATTTTTCCCAAGTCATCACTGGAAATATAATATTTCCCCTAATTAATCACTAATGACTTCCAATATATTGAATATATAGTCATCATATGGAAAATATAGAATATAATATTATAAATCATTGTAATTAAGAAAATTGAAATAAGTTTGTACTCACCAAGCCAAAATCAAACCATCATTCACTTTGTTCGAGTGCATGAACTATCTCATCATCCATTCACACATCAATTTCAAACCATATTCTTTATCATGGTACGAATTGGTGATGGACATACCACTTCTTATCATGACACACTCTCTCTATGTATCTATTTTTCCATGGAAGAATCTTTGAGTCTTTAAAAAATTTCTCACTAAAAAATAATTTTCCATGCATGCACACTAACATCATGAAATAATTTTTAAATATCATCAAAATAATTTAGTGAGAAACAACCCATCACAATGATACTTTCACAAAACCCTGTTTTCCAAAAATTCAATATTTTATTTAAAACAATGATATCTTACAAAATTAGAAATCAAATCATTACCAAATCTCAATTGATTAATAAAATATAAATATATTAACTAATCTCATTAAATATATCAAAACTACATACCAAGATATGCATTCTCATCACATATAATAGTTCTTAAACTAGTGATATTTTAAAGATAAATTTTAATGTGACATAATAAAATTCATTAAGGTATTATATTTTATAAATTAAATGAACATAACATCTATTAAAAGAGATTTGGAATGACTAATACACATTAGTCATGACCCATTCCATTTTTATCCTAACCCTGTATAAGTAACTACCATAGTGTACACAACCTTTATTAAAAAGAAACAATTCTTCAAATATGATAATGTTGAAACCAGATGTTGTGAATTAATTTTTTTTAATTAAAATTGAATATTATTTTAATTTATAACTAAAATGGATGAATTTAATAGAATAATAGGTTCAAAATAATAGTTAAACAAATGATTTTGTGTTGGATAGTGAAATTTTTTACTATACATGGGAACCTCATTAAGTGGATAATGAATTGAAAAAAATGGAGATGAATATTTGTGGATGATCATGAAATATTTAATCAAGTTGTATTGAAGCCTATTCAACGGCTATATAGAGTTGTGCTAGAGAAGGAACCTTGATATCTTTATATATCATGTTCATGACATAATGGGATCAATAATTTGATCGTTATTCTATATAAGGAATTGAAAAGTAAAAAATAAGGAATATTTTTTATTTTTCTTATATATTGAGGTCTACTGAGGTGTTTAATGAAGTAGAATATTTCACAAAGTTCTTTGAAGACTAATATTTGTGTTTTATAGAAGAAATAAAATCACATCATAATCTAGTCTCTTTGTGAGATTAAATGTATTGTACATGATAAGAAATCTATAAAGTTTGAAAGGTTTTTCACTATGAAGGAAATAATTACACCACAATATGGTGTATATGATAATAACTATATTCTATATAAGATTTATCTTGAAGTTCTGGAAGGATATTGCATATTGATTAGAAAAAATAAAATAAATTTGATCACATGTACAAATAATTTTAATGTTTTAAGATCTATATAAGTTTAACCAATGAGATTATAAGGTTTTATGTAAGATTAATCCAGGGAGAATCTAGAACTGATATACCATGAAGATGAATACATTACATCGTGAGAATCTAGGAGAAATTTGTTTATCCATGTTATATGATAGATTAGTGGAATCACACAACAGTACATAAATCATGTAGCAAGTGATAAAGAGACAAGATGGAAAATTCCATGAAATTGTCTTTGTTCTATAGAGGACATGTTTTTTATAGAATTATATAATTCTTTATTGTATGAGGTTTCAGTCTACTTAATTGTAAAAAATGTAGTTATACTATAACATTTTTGAGATTCAACTATGTTTAGAAGATCACATCATTATCTTTGGGTGAATTTTATATGTTATTCTAATCATACATTGTGCATCTATAGTATGATTGGGAACCACACCATGAGAAATTATATTATTCCACAATTAGGGTAAACTCAAGGTATGTAATTTCATAATGTATGGAATCATGTCATACTAAGGTATTTTATGTAATATCTTGATGATTTAGTTAGAATTTTAAAAAAGGAAGATATGTCATAGAATTTTGTAATCCAATCCAAAAAATGGTTGTATTTGAGAAATGTTAATTATATAGAACATATGGTATGATCATGGATAATTTTTGTAATAAAATTAATTCCAACAATTAGATAAAGCGTATGATATTTAAAATATCATATAGAAACTGTACATTATGGTTCTAAAAAAATAGATAGGATAATCATGTGTCTGGTTCTAAAAAAGGTATAAGATATGGTATCCATAGATTATTTACAGAAATCATAAATATTTTTTAAAAACAATAAGGACCAAAGTGTATAAGGGTTTCCCATCTACACCCAGTTGATTGAAGGGTTTAAACATGAGGAATAATAGAGATAATTCTTGTATGTAGTTTTATTAATTTATATGTTTTTTACATATATGTTATTTATTATAAAATAAAGAGTCAATTATCATATAAATATCTTACTCTCATCTAGTTTTGGAAGACAAAGACTCAGTTCTTTCATTGAGGAGATGATTTCATCTCATTTTTTAAGAGGAATCAGTGAAAAAAGTGAAGTTTAATGGAGAATCATTTTTTAAATGAAAATTAATAGAATATGAGTTCAATATACTAATTTCAAGTATTAATTAATGTCTATAAACTGTTTAATAGACCATAAATTATATAAACTAACCATATCCTTCTCCAAAGTAGTCCACAAATGGGGAAGTGATGGAATGGCCCATGTATTTTTAGTTTGTATTTCCTTAACTATGTAATAGCGGTTCACCTTGGATTGAATTGACTAATTCCTAAAATATGTATCCAAAAAAACCAATTTGGTAGTGGATTTTCTCACATTGACACATTATCAATGTGTGCTCCTTGTACATATATTTTTTTGGTGATCCATGAAAATCATCATGTCTTGTTTGAGATTCTACTATAATATGTATCGATGTTTATTTATATGAGAACACCATCAAGAGTAAAATACTGAATGAGTTCATTTTAAATAGATAAAAATATCTAACAAAGGGGAAAACATGATCAAGTGAAATGTTTTAATGGGAATCGACCTAATTCCCCCCCCCCCTCAGAGTGCACATGTTAATCTTGGTCCCAACATGTATTATTATATCCTAAAGGTTATAATTTGAGGTTAAAACTCTAAATTTAATTTCTGAATTTATAGAACATATTGAATTGGGTATGAGGCCTCCTCTTTTTATTAACATAAATTTTGATGGTTGGAAGAAAAATATGATTATTTTTCTATAGGATTTTGAAATGTGACCTTGAACTACATAATTCATAATTCTAATATGACATAAAACAGTGAAATAATTTGTGATATAGAGATATAAAATATCTTGGTTATATAATTTCCAATGCAGTATATAAGAACATCTATTATTATTGTAATGTAATACCCCATTACATTTTTATTTGATAAATTCTATGGGAATTTGAATTTTTTTTGTTTTGTTGGATTGTTCATTTTTATAACTGGGATTCATATTGGTAATCTAAGAGTTAGAGTATCTGATTTAATGCTTTTGTATATTTTTTTAGGCCTCATATGTTCCTAGGGTTATCAATAATTTATTAGAAGATTCAAGTTATTTTTCATGCATTTTTAAGGATTTAACCCTAGGAACAATGTTCGGGTAAAATAGTTTGGGAAAAACTTTTGTGATTTCCCATACACAAGAGTATTTTATATTCAAATTGTATAGTTAATGGTTGATATACATGGTTAGTACACATATTAGGGTAAACTATGTGATCTTAATTATAACCAGGGCTTAGTTCATGGTTGGAAAATTATTTTATATAAACCATGTGAAATGTTTCAAATAGAGGCAGTGTTGATTTTCACATTTAGTGTGTTGTTTGGTAAACCATACAGACCAACTATTTGAGATGGGTGTACTTGTTAAGTTCCAAAATCAAGGTTATTTCACTATTTAATAAATAATGACACTCTTTAAAAGTAAAAAAATTATGATTTTTCCCTTTCATATTTTAAGAGGGGTGGCCCCTCGTTCTCCTCCTCCTCATGTGTGATCCATACGATTCCCCTCTGCCTTATTCCTTCATTCTTCCACGTATTTGAGAAATGTTAGTGTCTATCTCTTCCACTTTTAAGGTAAGAACCATATTCCGCCTTCCTTATTTATATTATCCTTTCATTTCCCTTAATTTTGGGTTTCATAGTTTAGGAATTTCATAACAATTTAATCAAATGATGGAGAAATAATTAAAGAATAATGGATCTTTTTCTTGGCTTGTATAAAGGGTTTCCCTTGATGGTGTATTCGTATTGATTCGTGTATTTTATATATATGTTTTCAACAATATTTTTTTTCTAGGTATTGTAGATTAAATTATTTAAATTTAATATTGAATGAGTTCTAGTTGTTGGGTTGTTATAGTATGATGATTTTGTGAGTGCTTCATGGGCCCCTCATTAGATTTTGGTTATAGCTGAGTTTGACAGCGGTGACCAGTGTGTTGTCGGTAGTTATGAATGTTTTAATTAAATTATAAATATATCAAATTTAGTTATATTTGGGTTGTATAATTGACTATAATTAATTATAATTAATTAGTAGACCTTTATATATGATATTTATTCTAATTACGTTGATATAGGATTGGTCGATCCTATATATAGATACTAGGATAGGAGTTTAAATGATAATTCTTCAAATTGTTGTATGGGGACTCTCGTATACACCCTACAATTGTGTTTTGATTATATGCATGTGGTATGTGGTTCATCTATCTTAGTAAGATCAACCATTAAGTTATATAAATTGGGGTGTGACTTAAATGATTTTCTTAATTAATTTAATAATTGAATCACATGAATTAATTGACATGATGTGCCATAATTAATTGAATATGGTGCCAAAGGTTACACTGGACCCTTTTCCATAGGGTTTTTTCCTATGTTGATGATGGTTGATTCCTTAAATGTAATTAAATTAAATTACTAAATATATAGAACCATTTTGGTAATAGTGAAATTATGTTAAGTGTCATATCCCTAACATAGGATCTCTTAGAAACCTCCAAGTAGAGGTGTTTGATGGAATATAATGTGTTTTCCTGGGTAGGATTTGGTGGGATCTATGAATTTCCAAGAAGCCATCATGATACTAGGGATGGTAATGGGATGAATTTAGATTGTGTAACATGAATTAATTTTTATTAGTATCTCCCTTGGGTTAGGATTGGTTACATAAAACTTAGGTTAAGACATGGATGTCACATTTTACCTATGGTTCGACCATGTGAGACTTGAAGGTGTTAGTTGTCATGTTGTGATTAGGGGCACATAAAGGGGGAATTTTTTGGAGTGAAAGGCATGTCCATGAGACTTGAATGGGCTCAAGGAATACTAGTAGGATGTTCAAGGTGAGATATAGCTTAAGGGACCTTTCTATCTTCCCTAGTCAATGTTCCAAACTAGAAAACAATTATTTTTAAATGGTAAAAAATATTTATAATAGAAGATAATGGTTGAGAACTAAAGTGTAATTATAAATTGAAATAAAAAATAATGATTTTGGGTTTTAATTATCGATATATGATATAGTAAACTCCCCTTAAGGCGGTCTTCATGCATGAAATTGTAAAAACTCTTGGAGAGGTTTTGATATAAATGAAGCTATAAATACTCATAGAGTATTCATGATACAGGTGATATGGTGCACACTAATGAATGGTATTAATACTTTGGGATTCCTTGTAAATGGTCATTGGATCCACAGGCAAGGGATGTGACACCCCATACATATTTGGATTTGAGGGATGGACCTAATTGAGAGTAGGATGTTGAGCCTACATACAAGGGTAAGATTGAACCAGACTTTTTATCATATAGACAATGGGATGAGTTTGGCCTAAGGTGTTTATGATATTCATAATACGGTGTGTTAGAGCCAGAGTATTTATCTTCTATATATCGTGGTGCGTTAGACCGTGAGTTTTTATGACACGTATATTTGGGTGAGTTAGACCTCAGTTGTTTAACTTCATTATATCGAGGTGGGTTAGACACCGGATTTTTATCTCATATATACCAGGGTGGGTTAGATCTTGTCTTTTTATCTCATTGATAATAGGGTGAGAAAGACCTCGTTTTAATCTTATTTATATTCGGATGATTTGAACTCGAGGATTTTATGTTGGTTATCAATATTACGCGGCATGTTTAGAGACACTTTAGAACATTCCAATGAAGTATACTATTTGGTATTGGATCTGGGGTAGTAATTAGTCTGCATATGTGGTTATGAAAGTTTTCATAATTATGGTATATTCTCATAGACACTCCTATAGTGGATGAATTAGATATGACCAGCCTTGGACATCACCCTGGAACTTGAGGGTTGTAAGTGGTTAATTTATTTATGGAGAGTAGTATATTATTATTTCAGATAACATATCTTCCACAAACACATCATTTACTGATTATATACAAGACTAGGTAAGTGGTTCCCTATGGAGTTATACACAAACCCTTCATGGATTTCCATGTCACTTTGGTACTACAGTAGTCCTTTCACTGGTTTTATGTTCAGGTTGGGTTGAGTCAAGAAGTTTCATGATCAAGCAGAATGAATTAGACTAGATCAAGGGAATGTGATGAGGCGAGTCATGGAGTTTTCTATGGAGTCTCTTGAGTTTAATTTCTTTTCCAAAATAGTTTATGTGATTATACTTTTGGAAGATTAGTTTTTATATACTCATATGATGCATTCAACATCATTATAGATGTTTCATTTCTTTTATGTTTTGTTTTCTATATAATATTATTGAATGGTTAGTAATTTAGATTAGTGTTGGTTATTATGATATAGTGGTATAGTCTCCATGTAGTTGTATCTTAGACCCCCATTACTTTTTGGGATCCTGTCTAATATGGGGAGGTTCACTATAGGTCTTTTATCCCTCAATTCTGTTACTATTAATAGTAAAATAGGCATGTATGTGATAAAGTGGCATTGGAGAATTTATGTAACTCATATCACAATTTCATAAAATTGCATTTTATTTTGTATTACTGCTTAGTTATATGGTAGATTGGATATATAAGGATGTGTCAAAGTTTGTTATGGAACCCATGCTGGTGTGTCATGAACACCTAAAACATTGATGTTCTAGGTTACTAATGTTATGTGATTTTTATTCTTGGATTTTAATTTTATAGTTTTATGGTTTTCACCTAGTGTGGAAGATATTAGATTTGAGATTTATGATTTATGAGTACTTGGATTTTTGGCTCTTGTTTTAATTGTGAGAGGATAGAGTTCATTAATTATGTTTTACATATAAGATTCAAATGGAAAACCCATGCTTGATTTATTTTTATCATTGATGATAGAGGGTTATGTTTTCCAAAACTTTAGAAATAAATTATATGGTGTATACTTGTATAACATGGAATAGAATTCTACTCATATAAAACATGATATAGTTTCTTCTAATGACTAGTCACCTAGATCTATGGGTAGGTGATCTATGTTGATAACTATGTAGTCCCTTAGTGTATAGGATATATCGAGACCCTAATAGGTATTTATAGGCACAAAAGTTGTTACAAATTACCCCTATATGTTACTATTATATTGGATCTTCAAAAAAGATTTTATGTTACCTAAAATGTCAATAAGAGCCTCGATGGTGTTTCCACATATCGGTTCATAGTGGAATTATACATAACTGAACCATTTGGTTGTGATTATCATGATATGGTTCATCATTTGATGATGTTTATATGTTTGTGTGGATGAGGCATGATCCTCTAAGGACTAGTCTGATGTGTAGATACTTAAAGTGGGTGGGTTCCTTATGAGTGGGTGATGTTTTAGAAGGTTATGTTTGAGATGAATATATATGTTTGTGTTTATAATGTAAATCCCTGATATATTATAAAAAAATTAATTTAATTTAATTTCTTCGGAAGATTGCGCTACATGCGACACAGATTTCTAATGAACCACAATATACTATTTATATCACTATTTAACAAGGATGTTATTAACTAAACATTAGACATGGAGTTATTAATTAGAATAAAAAAATTAAATTATATGTATCATGGTTTTATATAAATAAAACATATTTATTAAATAGTACTTACAATTTATTACATTTGTTCTATAATTGAAGATACAGTTTTCTCAAAAAATGATTTTATTTCTTTTTGTGGACTAATTATAAAGGTAACATTGGAAGTTTTTATAGAATTTATTATTATAATTTAAATTTGGTTTTTCTAATCAACATTTTATAATTATATTTGTTTAAATTTTTTATTTTTCTAAAAAGATTACTTTTTTGATTAATAGTGAACATTACTGGTTTGTATTGAAAATTTCCTTTTTGTTTAAAGAGTTTATATGGTTAATTTTTTTTAAAATTGGTTTTAAAAATAAAATTATCTTAGTTATATTATATTTAATCCAATATCAGTTGATGGGAAAATTTTCAATTTGAATTTTGATACAAAAAACATATTAATATTTTTAAACATATCTCTTTCGAAAATTGTTTTTTCATCATGCATGTCTGTTTACTTTCAAATTAAATTCTTCAACTTCTGTGAATTTAATTTGGAAAAATGTATCCCATATTTTTAATAAGAATAATTTATATTTTTTTATAATTTAAACTTAATGTTTTCTATTATTAAGAGTAAAAGAAATAAAAATTAATTACAATGCCTAAGGTGAAAATGGGTTTATTGGGGGTTAAACTAAAAATATAATAGATAAAATAACCTAAATATTTGTCTAACACCCATTTTATAGACATATTTATATCTTCTATCTTCTATTATCGATACTGGTAAATTTTTTATCCTTATGGAATTCATAAAATGTTAGGTATACAATTTTCATTTCAAAAATACCAAGTGTGTCATATCCCTCGCTTATAAAAAGACAACCCTATACTCTCCTATCACACTTACAGAAAAGTTTGTTAATCTAATACCTACCCTAATCACTTATTTAATTTCCTTCCCAGGTCCTATAATCATTTTTTGTTATAAATCCATACTATGAAGGCTTTTGATGAAAACTAAAAGATGTTTTCCAAAGAAGATGTAGCGCCCTTAGCCCGGCATTTTATTTCCATTTTTACACCTCCCCTTAAAATATCATTTAATAATGATGATATAATAACTTCATTATATTACATATAATGATTTTTTTCCTAAGTTCTTGAATTACATCAATTTCCTCCCCCCTCGAATGGGAAACAAAATAGTTGATTGTGTGTATGGTGGACTACCCCCTCATGAACCAATGAAATATTTTTACATCACAACTTATAATGGATGGATATGATGATATATCTAATGTTTATATATTATATTTAAGATATAGTAGTACATATGTAATTATAATTGTAATAGCCCAAGATTTTTATGAATTTTCTTTCAAATATATTTTATCTTGTTGATATTTTATGTTACATGAAATGCTATTTTTAACATTCATTAAATTAAAAACAAAGTTTTTCTTATGTGGCACAAAATTACATGTTTAGGTTGTGTTACATGAAACAATGAGTTTAAACCAAATATGACATATTATATAAATATTATTATTTAATAAGATAGTTATTTACTAGAAATTGAAATAACATGTATGAATAGGATTAAATTAATTTTTAAAATACTATTTACAAATTTTTATATAATTATTTTGGTGATAAATTAATTGGAAATGAAAATAATCTCCTTTCAAAAATAAAATGAAATATTCTTCCAAAAAACCATTTTTATGTCCAAAAATGTGTTTTATATCAATAAATTGACCAAATCACTTTTTTAATGATTTTAATGAAATTTTATATGTTAAATAAAATTTTTAACATTAATATAATTTTATTTTATAGAAAAGAGAAAATAATAAATCCAATTTCATGCCTAAAACCTCTATTTTTCTAAAAAATATTTTTTTCACCTTTTTATGACACACATATTTAAAAACTAAATTCTTCCAAGTTTTTTAAAATTAATTTTATAAAATAAAAAAAAAATTTGGAATTGTAATATCAAAAATATCTTAGGGTGATTTTTTGGGTTTTTTTCTGAGAACCAACATTTTTTGATGAAATATGAAAAAATATTGAATTTTAATTGAAAATTTTCTTTTTGTTAAAATAATTTATAAAATTTAAGTATATTTTAAATTAATTTTAAAATTAAATTAGTTCAATTTTAAATAAATTAATCTAATATTGGTTGTTTTAGTAAATTTAATATCGAATTTTGATATAAAAACATTTCTAACATTTGAACATTTTCCTTCAAAAAAGTCACTTCCTCATCATTTATGTGGTATTAATTTTAAATAAAAAAATTTCACTTCTTCTAGTTGAATTTTGAAAAATTAATTTAATATTTGGAATGAAAATAATTTAAAATATCTAACATGTTCAACCAAATTCTTAACTACCATGAATAGTGAATTCAGTAAAAATTAATTATAGCGGTTAATGTAAAAATTGGTTTACAAGGGGGTTAAACTAGAATGACAAGAGTTAAAATGACCTGAAATTAAATATTAATTTTATTAAATGAATTTCTTTACATATTTTCACTTAATTTTTCATACTTATTTAAATTAATTCCCACATTCATTTGAATATGACCATCATAATCAGTTAAGTAAAGAAAAGGACAAAAAATACTTTTTTAACATTTAATATCTACAAATCCTTAGTATAGGGAAAAACAAAATATATTCATTTATATATATCATTTAAAATATATGTGATTTTTTTTATCATGATAATTTTTTTTAATTTTTTTATATGAAAAAATTACGTTAAATGCTTAAGAAATGCCAACATATTAGTTATTAAGTTAATAATTAGAAAAAATAAATAATATTAAAATTTTTAAAAGTGAATAAAATTGAATGAATTATTATGTTCCATTATTTTTTAGATGAATATATCATGACAAATTGGATTTCAATTAATATTTTATAATTTTAACAATGACTTTATTTTTTAAAAAATTGAAATTAAATGAATAATATAAAAATTGATATTTATGTTATTTTATAATGAATGATATTTTATTAAATTAATTTAAATTATGAAAACTCATCTCTTCAATCAAGTTATTTTTCAATAATAATATATATAAACTATTCTATGTTTATATAAAAAAATTTCTATTATAATGTCTATATTTTCCATTAAATTTTAAAAAGTCACTTAGCGTGGTTAAGGATAAAGTGGTGTTTTTCAAGTTACATGATTTTGGGTTGAAATCAATTTTCAACTCATATATTATTTTTATTTTATAAAATATATATATATTTTTGGAATCAATGGGTCTGAATTATCTAGTATGTATTACTCTAATTTATTCTTAAAGGATAAATTAAAAAGGTTAGAAAACTAGTTGCCATAGTGAAAACCCCAAAATGATAAAAATAGGGATACATAGAAGTTAAGGAATAAAATTTTTAAAAATTGTGTTTAATTGTGAGTTGGAGGTGTGACTTGAACATATAATCAATACAAACCATTAATTATAATATTTGGATCCACTTTAGGTAATATTGAAATCCCCATATTGAATAGTTTAGAGTATTTAAAAGAATGCCACTCCTCCCCAACTATAAAAGGGCACTCACTCTCCCCACTTCACCACACCTATAAATACATTTAGAAGGACCAATATATGACTTAATAACTTAAAATATTCCATCCCCTCTTCTTATAATCCCTATTTTGGAGAAAAAATCCAACCTCTGAATGTTTTAGTGCTAACCTAAGGAGGATACCTAAAGAATCAGTAATGATCTTATACAAGTATCTTTATTTTATTTCTTTATCCACCTCCTTCAATTCTTATTATAATATTATTATATAAAAATTAATAATATTCTGTATACATATATTTTTTTATGCCATGGTTAATACCTACAACAAAATACATTTCAATCAAATGGGTTACGAAATCATCATTCGTGTGTACGGAGGACTACCACCACATGAACCAATGTCATTCATTTTTAAAATACTAACTTTCAAGGAAGGTAATAATGATTAATTTATAGTATAAATATTATATGTGTGATATTTATGATGTTATTATTCTTCTATAATTATTATACCACAAATAAATTCATTCTTTCCATTTGGTGTGAATACGATAACATCATTTGTGTGTATGGTGGACTACTGCCTCATGAAGTGATGCGACTCTTTCACACATTACATTGAATGTATTAAGTGTTATTTATCTAAAAATATGTGATATATATGACATAAAAGTTGTACTAGTATGTTATATATATATATATCATTTACTTTTCTTTCATTCAATATGTTAATTAAATGGAAATAGTGTTCATGTGTACTTATGACATATCATCTCCATTAACTGTGTATTTAATTTCGTATCACTATATATTATCAATTACTCTATATAAATATATATTTAATCTATATTATATCTATATAATTTTTTAAATTATGTATATTATGAAACCATTATCGAAGTATGAGGGACAAAAATAAAAACTCAAAACATAAATGAAAAATAAAGCATTTATTACATGAAACGTAACATTAAAAAGGAATTGTTAATAGAAAAGTAAGAAAATGTCGTATGAAAATAGTATATGGTATTATATATATATTTTTTATTTTTTACTATATTTTTAAGAAACTTATATTTATTATACAGGAGGTTTTAATGAGTACAATATAATTTAAGACATAAGGTAAGGGGATTTATAGTCTCGCTTTTATTTCAGAGAAAATTATTCCATATTCACTTCTCGTTTATTCTTTTGTGTTATATATTTCCGTAAGAAATTTTATATCATGAATCTGACTCATTTAATGATAACTAATTTTCTCATTGATGTTATCCCTATACAGATATTAATTTTCAAAATTTAGTCAACCAGTAAGTGATTTTTGTCTAACTTTTTTTATTTATGTGACACGTTCTATACACACAACCTATTTTGTTATGAGTGTTGTATATACTACCCATGAATTTATTTTAGTATGATAAAAATTAAAATTATTTTTTCTTATATATTAATTTATGTATCTCCCTTTCATGGTGTTTATAGTTTAAAATATACCAAAATGGTAAGGGGTTTTTTGTCTCAAGTATCCTTCTTCGAGACGTACGTTTTATTATTAACCTATATTCTTAAACAAGGGGTATATACAACCTATTTGACATGTAATACCAATTATTTATTCATCATAATGATATTTTATTTTTCTTTTTTTATTCCTACACGGGGAATATGATTCAATTTTACCAAAGTGGTAATGATTTTATATTACAATCTCATCATTTATCAAGATTCATAATGATTAAGTATACAATATTGAAATACTATGATCCATATTTCAATAATTATCTTTAAGTTTCTTATCCTATAATTATTCATGGTATATTCATGTAATGGTTCCAATTTTATACTCTTTGGTACTTAACATTATTTAAAAAAATAAGAAAATATGACTTTATTTCTCTCTTAGGTCAGAAGTATATTTTCTTCCAAAACAATGTCTTCTAAAAATGTTTTAAGAAAATTATTTATTACCCTATTATGATTTTTAAAAGCAATTATTATATATTATTTACTTTTTACAAAAAAATAAAGCAATCCTTAGGTCATTTTCCAAAATAATGCATGTTGGGATTTTACCAAAAATATAGAAGGAATATTAATTTTAGCATGTACAACATGAACAAAATTTTTCTGATGATGTGAACAATAATTTATTAATATATTATTTTATAATATTTCATGGTTATTTTAAAATTAAATTTTTTTAAAAAATATATTTTTTAAAACTGTTTTTCAAAGAAGGAAGGATATTTTCCCATTGAAATGTTTTATATAGTCTTTTATAATTATTTTTCATTTAGGATTACATCCATTAGTGTTACTTATTTATTACTAGGGATATAATACAAGTAAAACATTCATATTATTTATCTAAATATATTATCATTTTTATTAATGTTTATCAAAGCTCACTTTTTTTCTTGGGTTTCTCTATAATGAAATAATTAATAAAACTATCCATTTTCCATATGTTATTATATGATGAAATATTAATGATAAAAATTTGATTTCATGGGATGTGATATGAAAAATATTTATGATCTTATGGCCCACATAGAGATGGATTTCATTTTTTAATATGTGGGAACTATTTCTACCTCCAATGCATTGGATAATGATTTTTATCTCCAGAGATAGACTGGACTAGAATGAGTAGTGAACTTGGTTCATTAAGGGATTGTGTCCATTATGATGGTCCTGTTAGTGAACCTATAATACTATGCTGATTTTGGTAGTGAACCCATTGAAATATTTTAACCTTGGTAGTGAGACATGGAAAATATGGAAATAGGTTTCTATGATTATGTGTATGCCAAAAATCTATGTCTTATTCTAATGTTGTTCTATCATGGCTCATGTTCATTGATTAACTTTTGATTCATGTATTAAGAATTTCCAATATTAATTCCATGACTTGTTATATGATCTTTGATATTTTGTGTATGGTTTTAAAATATTATGATCATGTTCTCATACCATTATATTTATGTTATGCTTATGTATTTACTTTTTTACCCTTAATGATAATATGAGATCACCCATTCAAATCTATATTTTCCTTTAGTTTTGAATATTTTATTATTTCTTATATTTTTAATAAGGGTTATATTTATTATGAATGTAGAGGGAGATGATGTAGCTCAATTACGGGCTAGTGTTTATGTTTCCAAGTTCCTAAAGACACTAATATATTATTATCTTCAGGCATGTGTTTTTGTAATGTAATACATATTCATAAAAACTAATTTTATATCAATATATGATAAAACGTTGTATCTATAATAATATCATATATATCTTATTATTTTTTATTCTGTGGAGAATATAAGAATATTGTTCGTGAGTACAGAAAAATACCACCTCACAAAGCCATGTCATTCTTTTTACAAACCCTTTTTATGTAAGGTAATAAGAATAACATTAATAAATATATGTCACATATATGACATGGAAGTATTTTTTTAAATGTATTATATTATTTAAATTTATTTTTGTTTCATATTTTAAGAGATGGAAATAACATTTATGCATACATACGATATACCCTCTATATAAATGGTTTGATTCATTTTATATATCTAACTTTTATGGATTACTCTAAATGAATATGTAACAAATATAAATTATATTTTTAACATGGTTAATATTCTAGAGATGATATAACTGTGATAAACGTAAAAGGATCAAAAATACCAGCCTAAAACATACATGAAAAATGACGTAGTTATTACTGAAAACTTGATTGTATTATGGAATTATTGATAAATAGGTAATAAAATGTAATAAGTAAATAATATATGGTATGATACATTTAATTATGGTTCTAAAATATTTTTATAGTAAAATTATATTTATTATATAGGTGGTTTGAATGTGTATGAAATAAGTCGAGACTTAAGGTAAGAAATATTTTTTGTCTCAAATTGAATTCTTTGAGACATAAGGTATGTTATATTCCTATATTCTTTAATGAGGTTTATATACATTCATTTGACATGTTATATCATTTATATACTTATTCTAATGATATTTTATGTTCATTTTATGTTAATCATTAATGGTACTTAAGAGTCAAAACATACAAATGTGGTAAAGTTATTTTGTTGCAATCACATTATATATTGGGTTTAATATGATTATTTTTTTAATGATGAAATATTATGACCCATATATCAAGAAAATTGTGAATTTTATTATTCAATGGTTATTTTTATAGATTACATGCTACCCATTTACTTTCATCACTTTATGAACTCAAGAGTTTAAAATAATGTTTTTTTTTTGAAAAATCATGTTTATTTCTATCTTTGGTGAAAAATGATTTTCCTTCCATATCCTTGATTCCAAAAATATATTTTAAATATGTATTCCTAACAATACCCTAATATTTTTTTAATTAATTTATACCCTTGTTTTAATTTTCATGAATTTATTAAAATAAATCACCATGACATTTTTTGAATGAGTTTCTTTTGAATTTTTCTTAAAGAGTGAATGAAATATTTGTTTCAAAGTCTACGACATGAGTGAAACTTTATACCATCAGTAATACTCAATGTATTAAATATTCAGTTAAAATTTTCCAAAATTATTTTCAAATTAAATTTTTCCATTATTATTTGGGATGTTTTTAGATTTTAATAAAGTGTTTTCAAAATTGAATGGATATTTTCCTCAGTAATGTTTTAATGATTTTGTATGGAAATTTTTATTCATAAATGAAAACAATATTTAGTGTAACATATTTTTTATTTATATATGATACAGTTTTTCCATCATTATCAATTTTTAATATGGTTAAATATTATCATGTAAAAATTTTATTACACCCATTTCTTTTTCAAGGGTTATGTTATGATGAACTGTATATGAAACCCATTTTCTTTTGATGGGTTATGTTATGATGAAATGTATATAAACCATATTTATTTTCCATGGATTATGATATGATGTAATGATTATTAATTCCACTTATTTTCATGGGTTTTCATATGATGACTGTTTTATAATCTTATGTCTTATATTTCTATGTTCTTCAGTATGTGATTGGTGGGACCTATTGTAGCGACCTGAAGCTTGATGTACATGGACATTACATTACTTTTGTGGAATACTTAATATATAACAAAAACAGACACACAAGGATCGTAATAGTTTAGTGTCTTTGGAAACTCGGAATATAATCTTCTAATCATGGTGAAAGATCTTCAACATCTCCATTAATGATCATCACCTTTTGTTTTCTTACCTAAAACATTTCATTAAATCCTGGGGAAAATAAAAAATATAAAGGGTGAGCTCAAATGCTCATTAAGGGTAAGTATAGAGAACATAAAACAATCCTTAGACATTTGAATGTAAAAAACATGATCATAAAATATAAACATCAAAATCTTGAGCAATGACATAAAACATGGCAGTACGTAGGGCATAGATCAAAATAGAACATCAATCATGATAAAATAGCTTGTAAATAAAACTTATAATTGTGGAAAAACATTAAGCACATGATATGATTTCCATATTAACCAAGGCATTACTGCCATGACCATCTTTGTGGACAAAGTCCCTTTCTCAATTGAGTTCACTCCTCGTTTCAGTCCTGTAACACTATACCAAATTAACTTACCGTTCCAACCATGTTTATCTCATGAGATATAAATCTTTACCAAATGCATTGGAGGGAGATATAGGTCCCACCCATCTCATAATGAAATAATTCTTACTTGTGCCACAAAATAAACATACATCATTCATAATAACCTAATAAATAAAATGGGTTTCCTAAACATCATCACATCATCACATAATCCATATAAAAGAAATGGATATCATTTCATAATAATAAAATTGAAACCATGTAAATCAGAGAGACAATATACTTGAAACAAACACATATGAAATAATGTCATCTTAGATGTAAAATGGTTTTGATAAAACACTTGAAATGAATTCTTGAGGAAAATATCCTTTCTTCTTCAAAATCAATTTCTTTTCAAAAAACATCATTCAATTTTAAAAGAAAAGGATTTTGTTGAAAATATTCATGAAATATTTTGTAGGAAGCTTCATAAAAATAAGGCTTTATAAAACCGTAAAAATCCGTTCATACAGTATAAGTTAAAAAACATTCTTCTAGTACTTTTGATGGAAAAGTCAAAAAGTACCTCGTAAAAGAATGATTCCATACATACCATGTAGTAAAAGTCAAAAATGGGTAAAAAAGTAAATTAAACATACATTAAAACATTTTTATAAAACAAGGACATGGATGATAAATATAACCCCAGTAAATACTTACGAATAAACAATCTCGGATAAAAAGAGATTTGAAAAGTTATCCCTTACCTTAGGTCTGATATTCTTCGTAAGTATCTGAACCTCCTATATAATGATTTAAATAATGTCATTTACTTATTACAGAATCATATTCATTGTTATTATATCATATATGGTTCACTTATTACTTTATATTACCGTTCTTTTGTAAGTTCCATGATAAAGTTGTGTTTTGGGTAAAATCGTTTTATTTATCGTACATGTTTGGACTTATTGTTCTTGATATTATTACTTATAAACTTATTTAATAAATTCCATAATGTAAAACATGATTTATATATAATATATATTCATCATATACATATATATTATAGATCGATGAAATTCACCGTTCATGGAGACGGTAGGTCGTACGTACGCATGAACGCTGTTTTCATTTCCTTATTGAATTGAATGAAACTAAATAGATGACATACATATATATATACATAAATCCAGTAGAATTATTATTTCATATATTTCATTATTATTCATTTTATAAACTTTATGATCATTCATGTATGGTTAACATGGAGAATGAATCTCATCGCGTCGTGGAGACGGTAGTCCGTACGTACGCACGAGCGATGATATCGTTCCCATAATTATTGAATAGAATTGGAGTAGATGGTATAATATATCCAAATCAGTATGATGTTATAATAACCATATATAGTTATTTTTTACACCATTATACCCATCCATGTAAGGTGTTGGTGGAAAAACAGATTACACCACGGCGTGGAGACGGTATTCCGTACGTACACACGCGCGGTGATTTTGTTTTCCAAAGGATGGATAGAAGGTGAAATAGAGTTGTTTAATACTTATAATAACATATCCGTATATGAGTGACACTTATGTTATTACTTCATAATGAAACAACTAAAGAATATGAAGTAGAATAAGGAATAAAGTTGAAAGAATCGGTAACGGACATTACCTCTTCTTTGAAGTGCCTCTTCTTAACCTCCTCTTAGGGCACTAAAGATTGGTCTTTGAAGTAGACCAGTACCTATAGGATGTTTCTAGGGAAGTGTAGAAGATAACTTGGCAGGGTTTGGCTGAGCTTGAAGGCTCAAAGTGGTGTGAGGAGGAGAGGGAGGAGGTGCCCTTTTATAAGGGAGGAGAGGGGCACCTTTGGAATCCTCAAAAATATTAGTTTAATATAAATTCAAAACCCACATAAAAACCTCTAAAAATGACTCAATTCTAAGATTAGATGAGGAAGGGTTGTAATATCATCAACCAATAAAATTTAGACATGTTTTGATCTTAGTTTAAATCTTATCATTTTGATTTAACCTTATTTAATATATTTAAGTTTATTTTGGGTAATAAAATTCTAAATTTTAAATGGTTATAAACAATCCATTATGTGTTGTTAATTTTCCATAATTGGATAATTTATGGAATTTTCTACTATATAAATTTCAATTTATAATTTTTAAATCTTTTTGTGATTTTTAAACAATTTAATAATATTTTTATTTTTATAAAATACCAATAGTGTCAATTTTGACACTATTTATTTATTTGAATTTAAATAAACAATATACAGAATATATGTTCGAAATAAAAGCTTTAATAGATTCATAAAATGTCCTATGTATCTATAAAATTAGTGGATAACATTTAATTGTTCATATAATATTTATTTTAATATTTTTAAGATCATTTATTTGATATTTCAATCAATAAAATAATTTCACCATCACTATTGTGTCGTAATTAATGATAATTATTTAATACCTACAAATTATAAATAAATTCATATGATGTAGATAATTCTATTATAATTCTATATACTACTCATGTTTTAAGATTCATTAAGTTTATCACTAAATTAAAATTATTATACTTATAAGATTTAAGAATGTGACATGTTGTCACTTTCTTTGGTTTTAATAATAATTAAATTATTTTCATGGAAAAAAGTCCATTAAATGAATCTAATCGGACCATTAGGTTATATGGGTCGACTTTTAGTCGTCCAATAGGATTTTGGCAGGTGTTAGGGTTATTTTATAATCTTATATTTACCCTTAATTACCTGATTTACCTTTAACTATGGTAAATAAAATTTACCGTAGTTACTATTCATAATGCCCAAAAAATAAAAAGTAGATTATTAACATAATTTGGACCCACTTATTCCAAATATGGAATCCATTTTTCCAAATTCAATACACAAAAGTTTCAGAAATTAAATTAAAATTAATCCCGTTTTCAAAAGAAAACGTGTTTTTGTTTAAAACATTGCAAAAGATTGAATTGATTTAACCTACGAATTCAAGGTAAAATCAATGCTAATGACATAAGTTATATTAAATTTTAAAAATATATTCTATTTATACTTTAAAACCATTCAATATTATAATTTAACCATATAAATTATTACGATGAAAATTTTTGTTTTTAATTAAAATATAGCGTGTTTTTACTATTCATTAAAATATGAAAGTTATCAGAAAAATATCAAAACTTTATCCAATGTAAATTTTTATATCCTAATTCAAAATAAGAAGTTTATTTAGTAAAGTTAAACTTATAAATATTTCAAAAACTATATTTAATGTGGGTGCGCCATTAAAAGGCAGCAAAACTGCATTTTTTTAAAAATACTTATTTTACCGGAAAAATTTATTTTGTTCACATACCATGTTCTATAAAATGTGTAAGATGAAATAATAATGTTATAAAATTCAAATTTTAGTTAATAATATTCATAATGGATAGTTCATAATAATATTATAACCATATATCATTGTTTAGTGAAACCTGATATTGCGTACAACACACGCTATCGAGGAAAGTCGTGATTGCATGTAATGCAAACCAAGTCAGGGTTTCTTGTTGTGCAAGAATCCTTCGTTGTTTCATATAATATAATCCAAACATATTTCATTTATACATTGAATATATATATATATATTCACTCAATGTTGCGTAGAATGACTATTATAAAACAAACTTGAAATTGTGTGTAACACAATCTAAGAATAGTGTTGCGTATACTTCAAGCTAATACAGTGTAACGTATAGCAAAAGATAATCTTGTTATAGCATAAAACACATGACATCATGTAAATTAAAAATAATGCTTATCATAAAATATCAGTTTGTTACATTCTACCCCCCTTGAAATGAATTTCTCCCTCGAAATTCGTTGGGGTTATACATGGTTTTCTACTAGAAAATTTCTTTAATTGCAACACACATCGTAAAATGAAATACCAAAACATAACTTTAAAAACTAAAGTATGAAACGTAATAGTTACCCAAATTAACTAATCACTGGGTTTCCACATAGGAGAACATAGGTGAAGATATGGATATGGAAGAAAAATATAACCATCGTGTTCTGATGGAGAGTGGTAGAGGACATGTCTATGAAAAATCCAACAATCACAAAGCCATAAATTTGTGATGATCTAAGGTACCATCTGATTCATCGGATATAAGAGAACTAGGACAAAATTTTTGGTTTTCAATATCATTTCCCTAAAGTTGAAAATTTTGAATTAAAACAAATACTTTCTTGATTTTGGTACAATCTCACTATTGTTTGTGCTTTGAACAATTTCCACTTCATATCTTAAAGAAATGAAGTTGAATTTGTTATTCATGAAGTGTTAATAGGTCATGTGATAGAATGATGAGTCATTTCATCTGTTTCAAAGAAAAGGTTAACAAAAGTTATCAAATATACATAAGTCCATCTATGGTGAGGTTAATCATATACGATTCCAAAAATGAACTTATAATTCATATATCATACATCTTAATAAAATAAAACTAGTTTCTACTAACCAGGGACTTCCTATAGGCCAGTGGTAGGCGATAAAGGCCAGTCGCACTTCGGTTGTGGGTTCGATTCGCACAGCCTTGTCCGACGCGATGGGTTGTCGCCCGTCCTGCGGGTTGTCCTTTTTCTAAAATTGCATCATTATGACATTCCATCAATAACAATAAAAAACAGTTATAGCCTTAAACAATACTAAATTGTGTCCAACATAATCCATTTCAAATCTTTAGGCTTATCCAAAATACTTCGGTCCAAGATCATAGTATAAAGAAAACAATTACTAGAAATGTTATTTACCAAGAATGTGAATACAAGAATTTATCCCACATATATCATAAGATATATCTTGTTGGTTGTATTCCAAACACATGAATACCTTAGTCATATATTCTCTTGAAACATAAATTACCATAGAACCTTAGTGAAAATATGAATACTGTAAAAAGGTAACTCTTTCCACATACCAAAATCCCAAAAAAAACTATATAATCAAACCATAATATCACTTAGTCCTTATATCAGTCATGAGATCATGAATACTATGAAGAATTTCATTTTCTCCTTATCCCTTCATTATGCACATATCATCTGCCTTCCAAAATATTTGAATCACTTTTCATGGTTACCGGTACCATATACTTTCAAATACTTTAGGAAAAACAATAGTGTAACAATCCTTAGATGATTTTTTATTCCATATTACCATTAACTATACAACATAACTCTTGATAAACATACAATCATTCCACTACCTTCTTAAACAACTAACTGAGCTTCAATACTTCTTTCATCTCATATATCATTTGTAGTCTCCTCATTATCATCCACATAAATACTACCCATATGACCATGATGATTCTCATCATGATATTTTCTCTTAGGGAATTGGTTTGCATAATGCCCATACATTCCACATTTAAAACATCTAATCATTGTTGATGTCGTAGAAATACCATTATTATTATCCATGGTGTTAACTGAACCTTTTCCTTTGCACTTACTGGATTTGTTTCCTTCTTTTCCACACCCAAAGCATCTTCCAGTTCCTTTGAAACATTTACTTGATTCCTCTTCCCACATGATTTACATGAGGGGAATTGAACTTTCTTTCCTCTATGATCATCATGAAACTCCATCTTTCTCTTATTAGCTGAGTCAGGAAACTTACCAAAGTTGAGATTATTGATCATATTATGATATTTCTGATTAGGAATAATAACAATATATAGACCTCCAGATCCAATTTCATCTGGTTTCTCATGAAATATATCATTCCATTGTCCATCATATCCCCAATTATCATGAATCCTCCTGTTTCCAGCCATTTTCTAAAACCCAAAAATAATAGTGTGAAAGGAAAATACCATGCTACGGAAAATAACATAATTAAGGGGGAGTAAATTCAATATCTAACATCTGAGGTGTAATTCTAAGATCGTTAGCAAAATTCTAGGACTATAACCTAAACGTATACTTAACCTTAGGGACATCCGTAGACATACCTTAGAAATATCTCTAGGGATCTCACTAACACTTTCGCATCCTAGTTTCCAAAGGTTGACTAAACCTTTCCTCTGATACCAACTATAGAGACCCAAAGATTTACGTACATGGAAATTACATTACTTTTTCGGAATACTTAATACATAACAAAAAAAGACAAACAAGGATCGTAACAGTTTAGTGTCTTTGGAAACTCAGAATATAATCTTCTAATCGTGGTGAAAGATCTCCAACATCTCCATTAATGATCTTCCCCTTTTGTTTTCTTACCTAAAACCTTTCTTTAAATCCTGGGGAAAAGAAAACATATAAAGGGTGATCTCAAATGCTCAGTAAGGGTAAGCATAGAGAACATAAAACAATCCTTAGACATTTGAATGTAAAAAACATGAGCATAAAATCTAAACATCAAAATCTTGAGCAATGACATAAAACATGGTAGTACGTAAGGAATAGATCAAAATAGAACATCAATCATGATAAATATCTTGTAAACAAAACTTTTAATTGTGGAAAAATATTAACCACATGATATGATTTCCATAGTAGCCAAGGCATTACTGCCATGACCATCTTAGTGGACAAAGTCCCTTTCTGAATCGAGTTCACTCCTCGTTTCAGTCATGTAACACTGAACTGGATTAACTTACCATTCCATCCATGTATATCTCATGAGATATAAATCTTTACCCAATGCATTTGAGGGAGATATAGGTCCCACCCATCTCATAATGAAATCATTCTTACTTGTGCCACAAAATAAACATACATCATTCATAATAACCAAATAAATAAAATGGGTTTCCTAAACATCATCCCATCATCACATAATCCATATAAAAGAAATGGATATCATTTCATCATAAGAAAATTTAAAACATGTAAATCATAGAGACATTATACTTGAAATATACACATATGAAATAATGTCATCTTAGATGAAAAATGGTTTTGATTAAACACATGAAATGAATTCTTGAGGAAAATATCCTTTCTTCTTCAAAATCAATTTCTTTTCACAAAACTTCTTTCAATTTTAAAAGAAAAGGATTTTTATGAAAATATTCATGAAATATTTTGGAGTAAGCATCATGAAAATAAGGCTTTATAAAACCGTAAAAATTCGTTTGTGCTGTATAAGTTAAAAAAACATTCTTCTCGTACTTTTGCCAGAAAAGTCAAAAAGTGCCTTGTAAAACAAAGATTCCATACATACCATGTAGTAAAATTAAAAAATGGTTAAAAAGGACATTAAACATACATGAAAACATTTTTATAAAACAAGGACATGGATGATAAATATAACCCCAGTAAATACTTACGAATAAACAATATCAGATAAAAACAAGATTGGAAAAGTTATCCCTTACCTTAGGTCTGATATGCTTCGTACATATCCGAACCTCCTATATAATGATTTAAATAATGTCATTTACTTATTACATAATCATATTCATTGTTATGATATCATATATGGTTCAATTATGACTTTATATTACCCATTCTTTTGTAAGATCCATGTTAAAGTAGCGTTTTGGGTAAAATCGTTTTATTTATCGTACATGTTTGGACTTTTTGTTCTTGATATTATTAATTATAACCTGATTTACTAAATTCCAGAATTTAAAACATGATTTATATATAATATATATTCATCATATACATATATATTATAGATCAATGAAATACACCGTTCATGGAGACGGTAGGCCGTACATTTGCATGAACGTTGTTTTTGTTTCCTTATTGAATTGAATGAAACTAAATAGATGACATAAATTTATATATACATAAATACAGTAGCATTATTATTTCATATATTTCATTATTATTTATTATATAAACTTCATGATCATTCATGTATGGTTAACATGGAGAATGAACCTCATCATGTCTTGGAGACGGTAGTCCGTACGTACGCACGAGCAATGAAATCATTCCCATGATTATTGAATAGACTTGGAGTGGATGGTATAATATATCAAAATTAGTATGATGTTATAATAACTATATATATTTATTCTTTACACCATTATACCCATCCATGAAAGGTGTTGGTAGAAAAACATATTACACTACGGTGTGGAGACAGTATTCCGTACGTATGCACGTGCGGTGATTTTGTTTTCCGTAGGATTGATAGAAGGTGAAATAGTGTTGTTTCATACTTATAACAACATATCAGTATATTAGTGAAACTGATTTTATTACTTCACAATGAAATAACTAAAGAAGAAGAAGTAGAAAAATGAATAATGTTGAAAGAATCGGTAACAGACATTACCTCTTCTTTGAAGTGCCTCTTCTTAACCTCCTCTTAGGGCACTAAAGATTGGTCTTTGAAGTATACTAGGACCTATAGGATGTTTCTAGGGAATCGGATAAGATAAATTGGCAGAGGTTGTCCGATCTTGAAGGCTCAAAGTGGTGTGAGGAGGAGAGGGAGGAGGGGCCCTTTTATAAGGGAGGAGAGGGGCACCTTTGGAATCCTTAAAAATATTAGTTTAATATAAATTCAAACCCCACATAAAAACCACCAAAAATGAATCAATTCGAATATTATATGAGGAAGGGTTGTAATATCATCAACAAATAAAATTTAAACATGTTTTGATCTTATTTTAAACTTTATCATTTTGATTTATCTTTATTTAATCTATTTAAGTTTATTTGTCTTAATAAAATTCTAAATTTTAAATGGTTATAAATAATCACTTATGTGTTGTTAATTTTCCATAATTGGATTCGTTATGAAATTTTCTACTATAAAAATTTTAATTTATAATTTTTAAATATTTTTTTATTTTTAAACAATTTAATAATATGTTATTTTTATAAAATAACAATAGTGTCAATTTTGACACTATTCATTTATTTGAATTTAAATAAACAATATACAGAAGATATGTTTGAACTAAAAGTTTTAATAGATTCATAAAATGTCATCAGTATCTAGAAAAGTAGTGGAGCACATTAAATAGTTCATATAATATTTATTTTAATATCATTAAGATCATTTATTTGATATTTCAATCAATAAAATAATTTCAACCTCAATATTGTGTCATAATTAATGATAAATATTTATTCCCTAAAAATTATAAATAAATTCATATGATGTAGATAATTGTATTAGCATTCCGGAGACTATTCATGTTCTATGTTTCATTAAGTTTATCACTAAATTAAAATTATTATACGTATAATATTTAAGAATGTGACATGTTGTCACTTTCTTTGGTTTTAATAATAATTAAATTATTTTCCTTGAAAAAAGTCCATTAACTGAATCTAATCTGACACTTAGGTGATATGGGTCAACTTTTAGTCATCCAATAGGATTTTGGCAGGTGTTAGGGTAATTTTATAATCTTATATTTACCCTTAATTACCCGATTTACCTTTAACTATGGTAAATAAAATTTACCGTAGTTACTATTCATAATGCCCAAAAAATAAAACGTAGCTTATTAACATAATTTGGACCCACTGATTCCAAATATGCAATACATTTTTCCAAATTCAATACACAAATGTTTCAGAAATTAAATTAAAATTAATCTCGTTGGCGAAAGAAAACGGGTTTTTGTTTAAAACATTGCAAAAGATTGAATTGATTTAACCTACCATTTTAATGTAAAATAAATGCCAATGACATACATTATATTAAATGGTAAAAATATATTAAATTTATACATTAAAAACATTCAATATTATAATTTAACCATATAAATTATTATGAGGAAAAAAGTTGTTTTTAATTAAAATATAGCGTGTTTTTACAATTCAATAAAATATGAAAGTTATCATAAAAATATCAAAACCTTATACAATGTAAATTTTTATTTCTTGATTCAAAATAAGAAGTTTATTTTGTAAAATTGAACTTATAAACATTTCCAAAACTAGATTTAATGTTGGTGAGCCATTAAAAGGCGGCAAAACTGTATTTCTTGAAAAATACTTATTTTACCCGAAATATTTATTTTGTTCACATACCATGTTCTAGAAAATGTGTAAGATGAAATAAAAATGTTATAAAATTCAAATTTTAGTTAATAATATTCATAATGGCTAGTTCATAATAATATTATAACCATATATCATTGTTTAGTGAAACCTGATATTGCGTACAACAAACGCTATCGGGGAAAGTCGTGATTGCGTGTAATGCAAGACAAGTCAGGGTTGTGTGTTGTGCAAGAATCCTTCGTTGTTTCATATAACAGAATCCAACCATATTTCATTTATACATTGAATATATATATATATACACTCAATGTTGTGTAGAATGACTATTATAAAATGTACTTGAAATTGTGTGTAACACAATCTAAGAATAGTGTTGTGTATACTTCAAGCTAATATTGTGTGGCGTATAGCACAAGATAATCTTTTTGTAGCATAAAACACATGACATAAAATAAATTAAAAATAATACTTATCATAAAATATCGGGTTGTTACCCTTATATATCCCTCCAATTCATTTGGTAAATATTGAAATCTAATGAGATAAATAAGACTGGAATGGGGAATGAACCTAGTTATATAAGGGAATTTTTCCACTATGATAGTCTTGGAGTAAACCATGAATGTTGTGTTAGTTTAGCGAGTGAACATGTTCCACTATGATAGAATTAGAAAGAATCCTAAACTACAATGGAAATTATTTTCTAGGATTATTTTTATGCCAAGATTCAATGTATTATTCTATTTTTATTCCCTCATAGATCATGTTCATTTATTTCTTTATGATTCGTGTCTTATGAGCTTCCAATATTTATGCCAAGACATAAGATTATTGATCTTTGATATACAGGGTTTGGTTTTCATATATTATTCTCATTTTCACATACCCTTCTTCTCATGTTATGTTTATGGATCTCTTGTGATTACCCTTTTTAATAATCTGATCATACCCCCTCTTAAGTTTACTTTACCTAGGATATACCAAAATGTATTATGTATTATTTTTCTAAGATGGGTTATAGTTATGAAGAACTTAGAGGAAGATGATATAGTTTACCTATGAAGTTGTTGTTTATGTTTCCAAGATTCCAAAGGCACTATATCATTATTATCCACAGGCATGTGTTTTTTTAATGTTTATAATGTTCATAAAAAATATTTAATGTCTATATATTAAAATCCTAGTTCATTATAGTTGGTATCATAGGATAGATTTAGTTAAAATTAGGAAACTAGGATGAAAAAATGTTATTAAAATCCCTTTGGATAAGACATAGTTTATGGTAACATAATAAAGTTCTTTTAAGGAATATATTATATGCTTTTACTAGAAATACATTCCTATCTTGGTAAAACAAGTAGACATGGATCTGTCACAAATTCTCCAAGGGGTAAAAACCCTAAAAAGGGTGTATCCATCTTGGATTGAGGATTTCCTAGTACACGAAAATAAGCCTCACTATGCACCTCATTTGACACTCCTAAGGGATATTCATTGGTTAATTTATATTTTCTTTATAAACGATCATGAAGGATTTGAATAGATAATGACCATGAATAACCTAGGTTAAACGTCAGGTGTCGTCAATTTTAAAGAAGGTAACTTGATTTAGACATCCTATAAATGACTTTTTATTACTATGTGTATTCCCACAATGATTATTATTTATCACTAAATGATTTGTGATTTTAATCGATTGTTTCAACCAAATGGAATTATGTTAATAATGAATGAAATTACAAATTCAATTATTTTACTCCACATCAACTGAATGTGATGGAATCTATAATGAAAACTCTAATTAAAATACTTACCCAAATTCCTTAATCAATGAATCATGTTGAACTTCTATAATAACAAAGGAGGGACAAAAATTTTGTTTAGTATTTCATCAAAAATCATCGACCATATTTTAGGGGTTCCACTGATCTACTAATTTCTACAAAATTTATCCATAACTATGAAAATAAATTTTTGATTCTCCAGTGTTTTAACATGGAAAATTAATTTTGGATGTCAACAATTTGGAATAATAAGAAGATTAATGGTTCACTCCCATCAAGAATTTAATGAAACAATATTAAATTGATTCCATGTGGGATGGTTTTAAAAGATAATTTTTCAATAAGTTGTTCCCTATAATTCTTCGTTCAAAAATGGAGAAACAATTACTTGAGATAAAGAAAATGTTTAATAAATTTTTTGGTAACTATGTGAAAAACATTACAATACTTATGAGGTATTCTTATAGAATTATCATCCATCCTAAAAGTAAGTTAGATCAATTCTGAAATGGATTAAAAAATATTATTCAAAGGGTGTTAACCATATGTGACTTATATAATTTTGAAGAAACCATGTTATGTTATCTCATGGTGTAAATGGAGATTCTATTTACCCATCAATCAAATGGTTTTGATAAGAAAATAAATATGGAGCTTTGGGTAATCACTAAGAACTATGAAGAGAAGAGGATGATCATTCATTGATGCTATATTTGTGGCAGGAAACATGGAGGAAATAATCTTAAGTTAAAATGTAAATATTTTTTGTGTGGATGGGAATGTCATCAAAAAATAGAATGCCAAAGTGATGGAAAGAACATAAATAATGATGACAATATAGAGATTTGTCTATATAATTCACCACCCACACTCCAATGTTTTAATTGTAAGGGTTCTGGGAATTATACTAACCAGTGGTCAAATATGAATGTTAATGATGATCACCAATGATAAAAACTTTTTAACATGAGGAATAATCTGAAATATCATGTGATCAATATTTCTAATGAGTGGTGTGATAATTATGCGGTGAAAGATACACTATCCATCCACTATAAAACTACTGATTTCTTATTTGAATTAGTATCTACCAATTATTTTATATTTTACGAATTTTTCAACGGTATAAATATTCCACCCACATGTTAGATGTAGAATTAGTTGTGAAAATACCTAATGGTAAAATGATCTCATCTCAGTTATATGATTCATATCTAACTGAAGTTTTTTGGAATGTGATTACTATAAATCTTATCATTCTTCATCTAGTTGAATGTTTTGTTATATTATTAATTTATTGGATTTATATACATTAATCCAATATCAATTTTCAAGGAAGGTAAGCCAGGTTTGATATTCTAAACAAATATATGATTGCCTATCAATGCAATGATAAATACAAACTTTTGAGGAAATCATAACCGCTGTATGGATTTTGAGTCCTATTCAAAGGGGGTGGTTATTGTAGATGTTTAAATAGAAACACATCACTGATGATATGGCTATTATGTGGGATTTTATTGATTTTTTTCCACATGATTTTCCTATTCTTCTACTAAATCAAGAAGTTGAGTTTTAAATAGAACTCATACGTGATGCTACACCGATTTCAAATACCCACTATAGAATGTACCTAATTGAGTAAAGGAATTAAAGAAGAAGCATTAGGAGAATCGTGAAAAAGGATTCATTATACCAAGTGTGTCACTTTGGGGGAAAATTTCTCTCTCAATCAAATATTAATATGGAATTATATAAATTTTCATATATTATTTTCAGCTAAATAAGTTTTTACCTTGGTTAGTTTTTAGTAGTCCTAATATACGATATTCTAATTTATTAAAGGAGAAAGGAAGAGTAAAAAAGATAACTTGATAATTGTTTTCAATACACTTATAAATGAGAATTTGTTTTCAAAATTTAAAAAAGGTGAATTCTGGATATGAATGAATTCTTTTTTCAATCATATAATCTTATGTGAGGGTATATCGGTTGATCCATCAAAGATTGATTCTATTGAATGTTGTCCTAGACCAACTATGATGACTATGATCTGATATTTTCTTGGTTTGGATGGATAATATCAAATTTTTAGGGGGAAATACTCATGACTATATAATACACTCAATAAGTTAACTCAGAAGAGAGACAAGTTCCTTTGGACAAATGAATGAAAAGAAAATGTCCGGGAATTGAAGATAATATTATTCATCACACATGTTCTTACATTAACCTATATTTTATAAGTGTTTATAATTATTAGGGATGTATCCAAGAGGGTATTGGAATGTGTTATTATGAATATTGATGTGTTTATATCTTATAACTCACAAAAATTGATGTTAAGTGATAAAAATTATTAAACTCATTATTTGGTGTTAGTTGCAATTTTTTCATTAAATATACAGAGGAATTATCTTTTTGTGGAAAATTGTGATATATATATTGATCAGGAAATATTAAAGTATATATTCAAATAGAATAATTTGAACATGAACTAATAGGGATGGTCAGAAGTGATTAATTTTTATGGTTTCTCAATAAATTACCACCTTGGGAATGAGAACAAGGTGTCCAGTGCTTTGAGTCAAAAGGATTATTCTATATTATTTATGACGATGATCATAAAAGATCCAATATTTATATATTTTCCAAGGTTGGATCTGAAAATCCTAAAGGAAGGGGATAAATATAATCTTTCTCAAATTAATGTTAAACCATTTATCCATGTGAACATTAAAGCGGTATAAAAGGACAATATATAGCTTTAGAATAAAGTGATAAATGTCCCTGAGTTAAAATTTATTTTGAAGGAAGGATAAGGTTGATTAATAATTTATGTGTTCCTCCCATACCAGATTTAATGAAGGGGTTATTAGAGGAAACTCATAGTTATTCTTTCTTTATTCATCCAATATGTACAAAGATATAGGAATTTGAAAGAGTATATCTTGTGGGATGTATTAATAGAGATATCATAGATTTTTTATCTTGATGATTTTCAGGTCAAAAAGTTAATGTTTATAATGAAAATTTTAAGGGGATGTTACATCCATTACCTATACCAGAATATAAATGGGAAAACATAAACCTATATTTTGTCATCAGACTCCCCAAAACATTTAAAGGGCATAATGCTATATGGGTTTTAGTTTATTTCCTTAAATATTCATCACACTTCATCACTATCAAAGAATATTTTTATTTGGATAATATTTTTAGGATATAAATGAATGAATTTGTATGGTTTTCTGGAGTGAAATATTTCATTGAGTCTAATCAAGATCTGAGGATTTCCTTAATGTTCTAGATAATCTTTCTGTATGATCTTGATACAGAGTTCACTTTCAAAATTTCTTGTTATACTCGGTTAGATGGTCAATCTAAGATAAAAATTCAAACCCTATAGGATATTTTGAGATCAAGTTCTTTTGATTTCAATGTATTTTGGGATAAAAAAATTCCTCTAGCTGAGTTTTCATACAATAATATATTTCACATGTGTTTTCATATGGATATTTATGAACCCCTCTATGGAAATAAGTGTAGAGATACAATGTGATTAAAATAATTTTGAGAAAAAAAGATATTGGGTCTTAAGATAGCTCAAGAAATGGCATATAATGATCGAGTTATTCTACAACACATAAGGGTAGCACAAAGAATATAGAAAAGTTATGTCCATAATCATCAACGTGATCTAGAATTTGAAGTTAATGACAATGATTTTCTAAGAAATTATCCATCTAAGAAGGTTATGATATTCGGGAAGAAATGGAAATTGAACCCTTAGTATATTGGTCCCTTTGAAATACTTGGTGTATCAAGATGGTATAATATCAGTTGGATCATTCACCAAACCACTATCATGTCTATGATGTTCTCCATGTATCTGTCTTGAGCCATTACATAACTTACCCATCACATATAATAAACTTAGAGGTCACACTACTTGATAATTATCTCTCTTATGTGAAATAATTAGTGCAGATTCAAGATCATACAATGAAAGTTCATGGAAACAAGACCACTCACCAAGTCAATTCTTTTTTGTGAAAGCACCAGTTTGAGGAAGCTACGTAGAAACCTGAGGATATAATGAGGTATAATTTTCTGAGTTTTTTATACCAAAGTGATGGAATCATGAGGTAGAAATTCATTTTAATAGGGGTATAATGTAACACCCAAATATTTTATGAATGTTTTTTCAGGTATATTTAATTTCTTTGATATCTTGATCCATACGCAACACTGATTTCTAATAAACTGTAATATACTATTTATGTTATTATTTCAAATGGTTGTTATAACCTAGTCATTAAAATTGTTGGTACAAATTGGAATAACCAAATTTTAAATATTATATATAATGTTTTTATTTAAATAAATCATATTGATAAAAAATTAATTAATTTTTCTCAAATACATTCTATGTTTTGAAAATACAATTTTCTCAAAGAAAAGATTTCATTTATATTTGGGAATAAAAAATAAAAGAAATTTTGATAAATTTTGATAAATTTGTTTCAAAAAAAATAACTTTATTTTTTAATCAAAATTTAAAAATTATCTTAAGGTGATGTTTTGGGATTTATTTTTGAAAATATTAATTTTGTGATGAATATTGAAGAAAATTATTTTTTATTCAAAACTATGTTTTCTTTTAATGAATTTATTAAGTTAATTATTTTAAAAATTGGATTTTAAAGTAAAAAATAGTATGATTATATTATAATTAACACAATATAGTTCATTTAAATCAATTTAATATTTAATTTTGATATAAAAACATTTTATACTTTTCTCTTTGAAAAACTACTTTCTCATTACATATACGGGTGTAATTTTAAATAAAATTATGCCACTTATGTGAATTTAATTTGGAATAATTGATAAAATATTTTTAATCATAGTAATTAATATTTTCTAATAAGATCAAATTAATTTTTTTTCATTTTGAATAGTTAAACCCGTAAAAAATAATTACCATAGTTAAAGAGAAAATTGGTTTACTATGGGGTTAAACAAAAAAGTTAAGTGGTAAAATGACAAATAATATTTTAAAAAACCAATTTTTCATATTTATTTAGACTTTATCTCTTCTAGGATCCATAAGGGTATGTTTCTAAGTCTTTTTAAATGATAAAAAATTGTTTACAACTTTTTATTTTTAAAAATTCTATGTGTGTCATCTTCCCACTTATAAAAGGCCACCCCCTCTCTTATCCTATTCACACTTCCCAAACCATTTGGTTTAGAACATAAATACTCAAATAAATTCTATAATTCCCTTAACGCATCCTATAATCAATTTATTTTGTCAAAAATCTATCATAGGAAGGATTTTCATTCAAACCAAAAGAAGTTCTCTAAACAAATTGGTAACATCCTTATCTGAGAGTGTTATTTTATTTATTCCTCCACGAAATTAAAATATTTTTAAAAAATGATTATATAATAAATAGTTTTACTATGGGGTCAAAAAAATATGTAACATCCTTATTTGAGTGTGTTCTTTTATTTTAATTTTTCTAAATTTTGAATAGTTAAACCAGTAAAAAATAATTACCACAGTTAAAGTAAAAATGGGTTTACTATGGGGTTAAACTAAAAGGTTTAGTGTTAAAATGACAAAGAAACTTTTCCAAAACCAATTTTTGGAATTTATTTAGACATTATATCTTGTAATATTCATAAGAGTCTATTTTTTGGGTCTTTTTAAATGATAAAAATCTTGTTACAACTTTTTATTTTTAAAAATTCAATGTGTGTCCCCTCCCCACTTATAAAAGGACACCCACTCTTCTATCCTATTAACACTACAAAAACCATTTGATTTATAACCTAACTACTCAAATAAATTTTATAATTCCCTTAACCCATCCCATAATCCATTTATTTGGTCAAAATTTCATCCTCTGACGGCTTTTCATGAAAACCAAAAGAAGTTGTCCAAAAAAGAGGTAATATCCTTATTTGAGCGTGTTATTTTATTTCTTCCTCCATAAAATTAAAATATTTTTTTAAAACATAATGATATAATATCATATACTAGGGTTTCTTATGTTATGTTAATTACCTCAAACCATATCCTCCTTCATCAAATGGGAAATGAAACTGTTGATTAGGTGTATGGTGGACTACCTCCTCATGAATATACGAAATTCCTTTTCCACCACCTCTTCTCATGGATGGATATAATGATGTTTCTAATTTTAATATAGGATATATATTATATAAAAATAATTATTTAATTATAATATCATATATAACTTTCTATATTCCATTCCTTAGAGAATATGATAATGTCATTCCTGTGTACGGTGTAATATTACCTCACAAAGTGATGCGATTTTTTTAACTAACACATTTCATGTAAGGTAATTAGGGTAAAATTAATAAATATATGTGATATATATGGCATAAAAATTATTCTATAAGGGAAATATATTATATAATTTTATTTCATTTCATCTATTAAAATATAGAAACATTTTTCATGTGTACATACGGTCTACAATCTCTATTAATAGCCTATTTCATTTATATACCTAACTTTTATGGATTACTATAAATAAATATATACTGAATTTATATGATATTTATATCATGGTTAATATTTTTAAGATTATTTAATCATGATCAAATTAATAGTATCAAAAATTCCAAACCAAAACATAAATGTAAAATGAAGCAATTATTGCCCGAAATGTGATTTTAACAAGGAATTATTGATAAACAAGTAATCAAAATTTTTAAATAAATCACACATGGTATGATAAATATAAATATGTTTCTATTATTTATTTATAGAAAAATTATATTTATTATATAGGTGGTTTGAACTTTAATGAAGGAATTCAAGACTTAAGGTCAGGGTTTTTTGTCTTAAATTGACTTCTTTAGGATAGAAGATATATTATGCACCAATCCTATTTTATGAGGTGTATATACTTCCCATTTAAATTTTATGTAAATAATATAATTATTTTAATGATATTTAATGTTTTGTTTTATTTTAATCAGTAATGGTTCTTATGTTTCAAAAGATATCAAAGTGGTAAAACAAATTGTTATAGTCTCGTCTTTTTGTTGAGATTATTTATAATTAAGTTTCTGATGATGAACTTTTATGATCCATATCAAAAAAAACTCATGAATTTTATTCTCTTAAATTTATTTCATGATAATACATGTTTTTCATTCATTTTAATCCCATTATGTACTCAACAATTCAAAATAGTTTTTTATGAAAAATCGTCTCTATTTCTATCTTTGGCTAAAAATGATTTTTTTCATGTTTTTTAAAAAATGTATTTAACATGCTATTTTAGAAATACCCTAAGACTGTTTAAGTTCATTTATAACCTTTTTTTAATATTCATAATTTTTTTTCAAATGAATCTTCTTATTGATTTCTGAATGAGGTGCCTTTCACTTTTACCAAAATGTAAAAGGACTGTTTATTTTAAAGTGTATGGCATGAATCGAATTTTATTCCATCATGACAACTAAATGTTTTAAAGCTTCTATTATAGGCTTCCAATTTTATTTTCAATGAAAATATTTTCATTAATATTTTGGTATATTTTAATTAAGTTCTTTCAAAATAGAAATTATACTTTCCTCAAGAATGTTTTAATGATTTTTTATATAATTTATATTCATAAAACAAAACAACATTTTGGGTTTCTTATGTTTTTATGGGGATATTCCCCAGTTGTTTCATCCATAATATTTCCCATGATGGTTTATTATTATTATGAAGAGATTATTGTGAAGCCCATTTGTTTTCCATGGTTTATGATATGTAACGCCCTAACCCCAGAAGCCCGGAGCTGGTGCGTTATTTTATTACATAAGAATGATTAAAAGGAAACAAAACCTAAAAGACTGATCATTTAAGTAGTATTTTAAATTCATATTACATAAATGATAACCATAATACATTGTTAAATATTAAAAACAAGCATCATACATAATAAAATGAAATAAATTGTGTCCTTGAATGCTTATTCAAAGATTTATTCTTCATAACCAGAAGAAAGAAACATAATAAGGCTGATCTCAAACGCTCAGTAATGGAAAGTAAAGTATAACCAATAATGAATAAATAGGAACTTATTAACATGTAATGGTAAACAACTCATAAAACATGACATTAAATTTACTAGTTAAGTCCATATCAATATGTAATGGCAAGAAACTGAAAATCATGCCATCTAAATCAATAAACTGGGATTGAAATGTATTCGTAGATATGTCAAAGTAAAATATCATGGATGGATAATAACTAAACATAAATGAGGTAAATTATTAATTATTGGTATCCATGTTTCCTAGGTACATGTTTCCTTTCCTTTAAAGACCTTCCACAATAAGGTTTACAACATATAGGGTAAAACCCCATATTATTGTTCCAAATTATTTGCCTCATGCAGCTAGAGATGCATAGAGGGGATATCAATAACTGGTCCCCACACATGTCATAACAATCTGAAAAAATAGTCATATCTCAAATAAATATTGTTCCTTATCAAATATCCATAAATAATATTTATTTATCAATAATACCTTAAAGGAGGATATGTAACAATAATGGTTTTTGATAATAAAACATTCCCAGGGAAAGAATATTATTTAAACATCCCAATGTGTTTCATACCATAATGAATCATTTAAATCATAATTCTCTATGAATTAAATGAAAATTTAAATATCATGAGAATAATTAGATTCATGATATAACATGGAAAAATTTAGTATATACCCCAAATAAAAGTGAATTTATGCATAAAAAAATATGTCACAATCGAAAGTAAATTGAGACGAAATCACTTACCTTATCCTTCCTTTTGTTGTGTGGTCCTTATCCTCCTATATAGTGGTTTGAAATATTTTACTAACTTATAACATAAACATAATGATGTTTATAATTTATTATAATAACTTATTAAAATATTTTATTACCTATTTTTTAACACTCATTCATTATTTTAACCATTTCTATTGTCAATTTCCTAGTTTTCTCAAGTATGTTTTGACTTGATAATATTGTTACTATTTCATAGATCATGATTTAATAATATAAAAAATTTAATCCATGACTTCATTAACTTATATATTAAGTAAATATGTATTTATAATAGTCCATAATATTTGGAGATAATAAATGAAGTACATCGTTCATGGAGATGGTAGGTCAAATGTATGCATGAACGCTACTTTCATTTCACTTTCATATTAAAAGATTAAAAATTAAATGATAAATATGTATATAATAATTGAAGTTTTTTACTTATTTTATATATGTTAAATATGTTTATAAAAATAAATCTTAATACATTCCATGTATATTTTGAATGAATCACATCGCTTCGAGGTGGCGGTAGTCCACATTTCCCCAAACAGTGTTATCAGATTAACTCAAAATGAGAAGTATTAAATGTTTGTTTTATAAAACTATTAAATAAGTATAAATTCATATAAAATTTCATATATGTAATATATAAACATATTTTCTATCTTAATTTCCACCATTATAAGTTGTAATGAAAAATAAACAATCATCATTTCTTGAAGGAGTAGTCCACCGTACACATAAATGACATATTTGTTACCCATTAGATGGATGGGTGTGTAAGTGTAGGTATAAAACATAGCATATAAACATAATAGTATATTTATTATATGATTTTTTATAAAATAAAATCATAATATGATTATAGGGAGTGGATAATGGAAATGAAACAAAAACATCTTGAGAGAAGATGTTGTCTCTTAATCGGGTAACTTCTTTTGGTTTATATCAAAATGATATCTTAGAAGGATTTATGAAAAAAGGATGGATTAAAAGTAGATTATATGGATTTTTTAAAGATATTTTGGTATCTATTGGCCAAACATTATAGGATTTAGAGTTTTAAAGAAGTGGTATAGGCAGTGGCCTTATATAGGGAAGGAAAATGACTCACCTCGAAGTTTTGGAAACAAGTTAGGTGTACACATGTTATTCAATAAAAAATTCATAAAAACCAACCAAACTAGATACTAGAAGTTTTATTTCCTAGATATGTCCATTAAATGGTTTTTTAGAGGTTTCAATTTCATTTCTTACCTTAAATTAAAAGTTTTGTTCGTTATTAAACCAAATTTTACCTTAATAATTATAATTAATTTTAATTAAATTCACTAATAATTTTGATCAAAAACAAATTTAGACATATAATAAATTATAATTTATTATTTTTCCAAATATGGAATCCATTTATCTAAATTTAAATCGTTGAATTGGTAGAAATTAATTTTAAATTCATCCTGCAAGAGGGACAACAATGCGGGTTTTTAAAGTAAAAATGTTCAAAATTTTACTATGTTTACAATGTTTTTATAGTAATTTAAAATTAAAATTGATCCCAATGACCTATATATAATTAATTGGTAACAATATTACCAAATTAAACATTAAAATCAATATAAAACATAATTTATCTATATAAATAAATCATAGGAAAAAGAAGTTTTGAACTAAAATGCAGTATTTTTATTATTCATTAAAAAATGAAATATTTCAAAAAAGTATAAAAATATCACCATAACCTAATTATTATTTTTATATTTCAAATAGTATATTTATTTTGACATTTTAAATCAATTAATCTTTAAAAATTTGGATTGAAAATTGGTTCTCCATTAAGTGGTGGTAAAATTGTCTTTATGAAAATACAGATTTTTAATGTGTAAAATAGGGTTTGTTCATATCTTATGCATTTGAAAACAAATGGATGAAAATAAAAAATATTGTATTGAATATATAAATTTTATATTTCATTAAAATCTTTAATGTATTATAATTAATTATTTTTATTAATACAAAAATCTTTTAGAGGAAAAAAATAATAATATTCTTTTTTATATCCAATTGATTCTTTTTTTCATTTTTCATTAATTGGTAACCCAGGAATTCATTTTATATTTATATAAACCATATAGTTTCAAAATTTTGTAAATAATATTAATAAAGGATAGTTTATATTCAACTATATTAAATAATAATCTTTTAATAATGTAGTAGTGTTCGGTAAAACTTGTTCTTGCATGTAACGCAAGCCATCGAAGAAGGTCACTCTTGATTGTAACACACACTAACATGGTGTTGCGTGAATTGAGAAATAAAAAATATGTTTCAAATAGTAATCATATTTTAAATTATTATACTATTATATCCCCTTACACAGTTTTTATTGTGTTTCATGCACGCTACTGAATATATGGTTCTTACTTTGGGATGTTACATTCTCCCCACCACAATTAAACTTTTTCCTCACAATTTAGACATGATCTCAGTGATAGAAGGATTTAAAATAAACTATTATTTAAATACCCACGTCATAAATAGGGTTAATATCACATCATATTATTAAGATAAAAAGGAAAGTAAAATGGTCATGTAAATTGATCCCTTGGTTAGAGAACATTAGTGGGAAATTGAAACATGGATACAGAGGAAAAATATAATAATCATGTTCTTGCGGAGAATGATAGAGAATGTGGTTAGTATAATGTTACCAATTATAAATCAATAAATTTTTTATTATCTAAGGGGTTGTTTGATGAATAGAAAATGAAAGTAATAGGATGAAATTTCTTGTTTCAAGAACACCTTTCCCAGTGTTGATAAACTCTTTCACTCTCTATGAATAGAAGTAAATATATATTTCTATAAACACAATATTTTCCTTTTATTATGCCTTAAATTATTTATACATCATCTATTAGCACATGATGAATCGTATGGTGAAGTAATAAATTAATTTATATACCCATTTCCAAAGATCAACTTAAACCATTTCATAACTGGTTAAATTTTCTATAAGATTAAGATCTAATACATTAGAAATAATTTCACTAAACTTATCATTATCATTTAATTAGCATGAAGTAACTCTATATTTTATCATTCCAAACATATGAATAATATAATCTTACATCCTCTTGAAATAATTTAATAACTCAAATTACCATAAAACCTTATTGGATACATGAATTCTTCTTTATTCCTTAAGTAGGAAACATGTTATTGGATAGATTCCTTGAATCCAAAAGTGTTTTAAACTTATTCAATGATATCATGAACAACTTTTTCAATAAATATTTAACTAGTTACAAGTAAGTAAACACTTTTCCAAATAAATCCTTTCTTTATCATTATCTCAACATCAAGAACATATCAAGTTTTTTCTTTCTCTCAATCATTTTTTTTCTGAAAAAGTTTGACTTCTTAAAGAATAATTTTTCTTGTTACCATTCAACCTATGATCTCAAATCTGAAACGAAAAATTATTATAGTAAAATTCTAACATATTCTAAAAATTAAATATTTAGAGCATTATAAACAAAATAATTTTACCACATATTTCTTAGATTCAAATACAGAAGTACAATAATCATTCCACTTTGGTTGTTCCCATAACATGTGCTTGACCTTGATCCCTTATCTCATTTGTATTTATATTCCCTTGATTCATGGGGCATTCATTTTCATAGTTCCCCCATATCATTTCAATTATAACACTAAATATCATGATTTTCCTTTTTCCCTTTGTATTCTTTTTCCTAGTGACCCTTTTTTATGTAGTTATAATAAAATATAAATCCTTTCAAGCATCTATCAGGGTGATTCTTTCCATATCTATAACAGGTTGTAAAATCATTCCTTCCCTTTATCTTCTTTGACTCATTCACTTTTTTCATTGTGTTCCTCCAAATATTTAGGACTTGAAGAATTATTTACCTATCTCAATAGTACATGATATTATTTATCATATGATAAGAATACATCAGAGACTATTTCCCTTCTAAATGTTTTCTTAATACCATGAAAGATATGACCCTTCATAATATTTGGATCACATGCATCTATGGAGTTAATATTCTTTCTGTTTCGATCCATTTCTAAATAATGGAATACAATAGATTAAATCATAAAATAATGTATCATCCAAAAACTAGTGGAACACTTAACATAGAATTATTTTTTTCACATCTAATATAATAATTTTAGTCATGGTTTCTCTGAGGATATCATTACTTTCAATTATTCCCTGATGGTTTGTAAATAAAATGTGAATTATCCTAAGAGTATCCCTTGAGAGTGTCAAACCATGTAAGTTGGAATCCATATTTTCATGTACCTAGATACCCTAAGTCAGGCCTAAGACAACTTGTTGGAGTTATTACTACTATATAAATTTGTGTTAGAACCACATCCACTTGTAGTATATAGATAAAGATGTATTTCTAGGAATACCCACATCATCTCTTCCTTAAAAAAATTCTATGATGTTATTATATAAACATCCTTAATTTCTATCTGGGGTTTTCCTACCTAATATATGTTTTTTAAATATAGTTTCCATGGTTTCTACAAAACTTCCTTTGATGCCAATTATAATTCCTCGACCCAAGAAGCCCAAATCGAATGCATTATTTTATTATGTTGGGATGATTTTAAGGAAAAAATCATGATGGACTGATCATTTTGGCGGTATTGGAAAGCTATATTACATACATGATAACCATTATACATTGGGAAATTGGAAAAACATACATGATACATAATAAAATGAAATAAACTATATCTTTGAATGATTATTAAAATATTTATTCTTCATAACCTGAATAAAGAAAAATAAAAAGTGTGAGCTCAAATTCTTGGTAAGGGTAAGTATATTGGAAGAAATAATGGATCAATAGGAATATATTAACATGGAAAGATAATGAATTAATAAAACATGTAATTAAAGTAAGTGTATAAGACAATATAAATATGGAAAGGTATGAAACAAAAACTCATTCCATCTAAATCAATAAACTGAGAATTAAATGTATCCATAGATATGTTGACTCCGAATCTCATGGAAGAATAATAACTAAAACTAAATGAATTAAATTCCTAATTATTAGAAACTATGTTTCCTAGGTACCCTTACTATAAAGACCTTTCACAATATATTTTACAATATATATGGTAAAAACCCATCTGATTTCGCCAAATGATTCATCTCATGAGAATACTGATGCATCAAGGGGATATCAATAATCAAGCCCCACCCATGTCGTACCACTACAAAGAATTACCATATATCAAATAAATAATATTCCTTATCTAATATCCATACAGAATAGGTATTTATCAATAATACTACATAGGAGGATAATTAACAACAAGGGTTGTTGAGATTAAAACATTCCCATGGGAAAATAGTATTTAAATAATCTAATGTGTCTCGTACCACATTGAAATATTTAAATAATAACTATTAGTGATTTAAATGAAACAGAAAATATCATGAGAATAATTATATCCATGATATAACATGTCAAACTTCAGTATATACACCAAATAAAAGTTAATTGGTGCAAAATAAAAATAAGCCTCAATGGAAATTAAATTGGGATGAAATCCATTACCTTAAACATCCTTTTTTGTGTTGTATTTATACTCATTTATAGTGGTTTAAAATGTGTTAATATATTATAAAATAAAAATAATCATGTTTATAATATCATATATTAACTTCTTACAATATTGTTACCCTTTTGTTAACACTTATTAATTATTTTAACTATATTAGGTATTAATTGACTAGTTTACTCGAGTATGTGTTGACTTGTTACTTGTTGATCCTATTTTTTAGATCATGCTTTCATAATATCAAGAATGAAAACCATGACTTAATTGCCTTATATATTCTGTACATATGTATTTATAATATACCATAATATTTTTAGATATGAAATAAACTGCACCATTCATGGAGATGGTAGGTTGTACGTATGCACGAATGCCACTTTCATTTCATTACTTTATTTAAAGAACGAAAAATAAATGATAAATATTAATATAATAATATAATTATAATATCTATGTTATATATTTTGCATATTATTACTAAAATAATTGTTAATACCTTCCATGTATACCGTGATTAAATCACATTGCTTCGAGGGGGCGGTGGTCTACACTTCCTCAAATGGTATTATCGTATTAACACAAAATGGGAAGTATTAAAGGAATGTGTCATAAAAGTATTAAATAAGTATAAATAAATAATATATATCATATATAAATAAATTTTTTATCATAATGGCCACTATGGGAGGTGGTAAGGAAAAATGAACAATCATCATTTCGTGAGGCAGTAGTTCATCGTATAAAGAAGCAGTATGTTTTCTACCTATTAGATAGAGGTGTGTGTAAGTGTAGTTAAAACACATAACATAAAAATATCATATGATATTTAAGATACTTCTTTTTTATAAAATATAATAATAATAATAGTATAGGATGTAGATAATGGAAATTAAACGAAAAATATTGAGAGAAGACGTTACCTCTAAATTGGGTAACTTCTTTTTGTTTATACCAAAAGGATTCCTTGTAAGGCATTATGTCTAAATGGAGGCTTCATGGTAAAGGGGAGATATGTTTTAAATCTATTTTTTTAGATTTTTTTCAAACCTGATAGGTTTTATATGAGTGTTGAAGTGGGAGAGATGGTGGCCTTTTTAAGGAAGTAAAATAAAACACTTGGAATATATGGAAATAACTTTGGTGTACACATGTCCTTACCTAAAAAAATCCATAAAAACCATGAAACTCAATAATGGAAGGTTTATAGACCCTATATGTCCATAAAAAGGGTTTTTAAAAAATTTATAGGTCATTTGCGCCCTTAAATTAAATTTTTAGTCCTTTATTAAACTTTATTTAACCTTATTAATTTTAAATAATTTTATTTACTTTTACTAATATTTTTGGTAAAAAATAAATTTGGACATATTATAAATTATAAATTATGATGATTACAAATATGAAATCTATTTTTCCAAATTCCAATCGTAGAATTGGCAGAAATTAATTTAATATTGACCTAATATGTGCGGCGACAATATGGGTTTTCAAAGTAAAAATGTCCAAAAGATTTCTATGTTTTTAAAGTCATTTTCAAAGTGAGATTAATCCCAATTACCATTTTTTGAATTAATTGGTAATAATATTACCTAATTAAAATTTTAAACCTATATAAAACAAAATTTAGCGTTATAAATAAATCATATTAAAAATCCATTTTGAACTAAAATGCACTATTTTTAACTATTCATTAAAAATATAAATGTTTCAGAAAAAAATAAAAAAATAAACCTAACCTAATTATTATATTTATATTTCAAAAATTAATTTTAATTTAATATATTAAATAAATTAAATTTTAAAAATTCATATTTAAAATGTGTTCTCCATTAATAGGGAGTAAAATTGCCTTTAAAAAATATAGGTTTTTAATGTGTAAAATATAGTTTATTCTTATCTTGTGAATATAAAACATAATGGATGAATATATAAAATATTTTATTGAATATATAAAATATATATTTCATTATATTAATTAATTAAATGTAATTAATTATGTTTATTAATATAAAACTCTTGTGGAAGCATAAAAATCATAATATTTCTTTTTATATCAAATTGGTTCTTATTATCATTTTTCATTAATTCATAACCCATGAATTCATTTTATATTTATATAAACCATATATTTTATTAATTTAGTTAATAATATTTCTAAATTTTAGTTTATATCTTATTATATTAAATAATAATATTTCTATAATATATTATTGTTTGGAAAAACTCAGTTATGCATGTAACGCAAGACATCGAAGAAGGTCACTATGAAGTGTAATACACACTAACATGGTGTTTCGTGAATTGAAAAATATAAAATATTTCAAATATATTTAAAATAGTAATTATATTTTAAAGATTCATGATATTATATCCCCATAATTTCTTGTTATCATGTGTCAAGCACGCTATCATATATAAATTTCTTACTTTATAATTTAGGGGTGTTACATGTTATGGTGAAGTATATATGAAACAAATTTATTTTACATGGATTTTGTTGTGATTAAATGTATATGAAACCCATTTCATTCCCATGCATTATTCTGTTGTGTAATACATAGGAAACCAAATTATTTTCAACGGTTCTGATATGAATAATTTTGTATGATATTTTGGTACAATTTGTATTATTTTAATTATGTGACAAGTGGGACATATATTTCTCTTTAATGAATTGGGTAATGACTGAAATATAATGAGATAAATATGACCAAAATAGGGATTGAACCTAGTCTAATGTGGGACTTTCACTACTATAATTGTCTTGGTAATAAACAAGAATATCTTCCTTGACAACTATTGAAATGATTTTATATTCTTATGTGTATGAAAAAATTCCATTAATTATTTCATTATTATGATCTCATAGATCATTTTATCTTATTCTTATATCATTATTATCTTATAAACTATCAATCACTATGCCATGACCCAAGACTGTAATATTTGATATATAAGTTATAGTTGTTAGGTATTTTTCTCGTGTTATTATACACTTATTCTCATGTTGTGTTTACATATCTCCCTTTCTTACCCCTACTAATAATATAATTTCACCCTATCTTTTGTTTCTTTTCCATAGTTTATGAATAAATGTATTATGTTTGATTTTTCTAAGAAGAGTGTTAGTTATGAAGAAATAATGGTCGATGATGTTGTTCACCTATAAACTAGTTTTCTATGTTTTCAAGTTTCCAAAGTGATTATATATTTATGATACCAAGGTGTGTTTTTGTGTATTGTAATAAATGTTCACAAAAAATGTAATATTTATGTATTAAAATCCTGGTTCATTATAAGAAGCACTAGAGTGGGTAGTTTTCCTTGTGATTTTTTGTGTGATTTTCAGATAAAAGAAGAGGTGTTTCATGTGAACTATACCCTATGTGATATATAAACTATGCTTTTGGTGTGAGGGATTAGTGTTTTTGAGATGTAGTGTAGTGACCCCAACCCCTATAGACTAATGTCAGTATCTGCTTTATTACATTTTAATAAAATACAAGGAATGAAATTTGGAAGGACCTAATAGTTTAGTAGAGTTAGTAAACTATATACACACTTGAATTCACATTACATTTTAAAATATAAAATAAAAAATTTATTTTATTTGAGAAACCCATTATTCACCTTAGAATATTCCATCATATTAATCCTAAAACACTTCCTGGTATCCTTGGGAAAATAAAACATATTAAAGGTTTCATATCAAATGACCAGTAAGGGTGAGAATATAATAGAAGATATGAATAAATAATGAATAATCGATATGAGAAGTTAAAAAAATTTAAAAAAATTACCATTTAATTAATAACATTGGTATAAGATGGTAGTAAAAAATAATGATACAAAAATCCATATAAATAGTCACATGAGCATTAAAACATTTACATGGATATTCTAACTAATAAAATAATCACATATAATACCAATAACTAAAATCATAATGATGGAATTCATAGTTTCATAAATCTAAAACTTATCATCCATCCTTATTCCAAGAAATATAATGAAATGGTTAATTCCTTAACTAAGCTTAATCTATTTTGTCTCATGAGACCTACTAATGCATCATGTGGATATAGAGGGTTCTTCCCATAACTTACTATGTACAATTAATTCCTCATATAAAAGGGGTTAAACATATTCAACATTAATGTTTCGGGTCTGAGTACTCCTTGGTAAAATTTTAATTGGATTCTTTATCCCCTTATAAAGATAGTTTTCCTCCACCTCCACTTTTCTATTTATTGAGGTTGGATGGGATGTTCTACCATTTATGTTCGGTGTTGGTTTCTTATGGGGTGTGGGAGGATGTGGATATCTCTGTGGGTGATTTGGTTCTGATGGTTGGAGTAGTTTTGGATTCACACAATTAGGAGGAGGTATTTATTCTATTTCAAATGTTTGAGTAAATATATGGTTTTTGTTCCATATTTTCAGAGAAGTGTCCCATGGGAGATTGGTTGGAGTTGTGAGGTTTCATAAGGAAAGGGAAGACAGTTCCCTAATACAAGATTCCTACACCTCTAACTGGTTTAATTCTTTAGAGGACATGGTTGGTGATGTGGATGATCCTCATTTTTTTAGTGGTCATGAATGGTGTTCATTCAAATATATTTCATTTATCAACATATAGAGGATGGATCTATTATGTTAAGGCCAACTTGGCTCTTAACTATCCTGTTCAGTCCCTATATCCTATTGGACCTATGTCCTCTTGGACATCTTATATATTATCTCATTATGTACATCATCATTTTTAATTCCTGGGACCTGTGGGATTGATTGAAGGGTCCATCCACTGTATCTGAAGCTTGAAATTGTCAGGAATATATTCTAGTAATTTTGGAACATAAACATAATGAGTCATTCATTTCCACTTTTACCTTAAATATTGGTTTCTAATAGATCATGCATAAAATTCTAATTAACATCCACATATGGGTTTTATAGAACCACTTATTTTTATTTATAAGCTTGGTGTTTATTTTTGGAGTATTACTACTACAGTGTCCGCTATGGAATCAAATTTATTCTTCTCTTTTGTAAATGAAAGATGTGAGGCAACTGAGAGGATGGATCTTTGGAAATATTGATATAATTTTCAACCTCGGGACCTCATTTGGTTTTTAGGAGGTGGAAGTAATATTATTAGGGAGTTTTAAAATAAGGTAGGGGATGTCAATCTCCTAGAAAAATGCAAGATTTTAGGGAGTTATGGATTCTTAATGGATTGACGGATTGGGACTTTTTTATATATCCCTTCACCTAGTGTATTAAAAAAAATATATAAGTATATGGACTCGGTTGGATATTTTTCTATCCATCATACATGGTAATGACACTTTTCCTCAATCTAAAGTTACACATATTCCACACATCCTTTCAAATCATGCTCCGATTCTAGTTCAGCTAAAGAGAGGGACCAACATAGGCTCTCTCTTATTTTACTCAGCATAATGGGTTTATAAAGAGGGTTTCATGAAGTTGGTGAGATAATCCTAGGAGAAACTAGTATGTGGTGCTCTTTATTATGGTTTAATTGATCACCTTGAAAGGTTGAATAAGTATATATGGTAGAGGAATAATAGAAGAAGTAATAATTAACTCCCTATGGATATGCTTAAGAATTATATTTAGAATTTGGAAGTGAGACTCCAAACCAGCTAGGATGATAACACATTTGTCTTGATTTCAAACAAAAAATATCTTATTAATAAAATTCATATAAGTATTGGAAGAGTGGTGAGGGAGAATTCCAAATCTCTTGGGATCATGGAGGGGTATATAAATTATAGCTTATTTCATGCTTTTCTGAAGGAAAGGTGTGTGATGGATAGGACCAAGCTCCTCTCTAAGTATAGTTCATACACTGGGGATGTGGAAGTGGCCAACATGATTTTTGTGGATAATTTTAAGGATATTTTAGTGGGTATATATATTTTTTGAAGTGACTGGAATTCAGGGGGTGTTGGGAGGAGTCCTTTCTGAATAATATTCCTAAGCTCGTAGAGTGTAGGGAAAATTATAGTTTAGAGGATATCCTATGGGAGAATGAGATCAATGATTCTGTTTCTAGGATTAATCCCTAAATTGCATCATGATCATATTGCTTCCCTAGTTCCTTCTACGATGATACGATGGAAGTGAAAAGTGGGTATGTGGTAGAAGTAGTATAGGATTTATGTTATGGATGACCCCCCACTAGAGTGGTGTGTTTTAAAATATTTTTTTGATTCCTAAGGTTAAGTATCTAATTAGACCTATTAAGTAGAGGATAATATTCATGTGTAATGTTTCTCACATGATCCTTTCTAGTCTCATTAATTGAAGGCTTGGGATCTTTCTACCAAAGGTTATTTTAGGAGATCAATAAGTCCTTATTCAAGGTCAAAGAATTCAAGGGTAAATAGTTATAATAAGAGAGATATTGGATGATGTAAAAAATAAATCTCTAATCTCCAACATTATTATTAAGTTTGATATGGAAAATTATTATGATATTATGGAGTGTGACTTTATTATGAAGTTAATAAAGAACATAGGCCTTTTGAAATGGGTCTACAATCTATTTTTTAGGTCTTACATGTCTCATTGTCTTTGATTTTTAATATGGGGAGGTTATTTGGTTTATTTATGATTGTTAGAGGGCTGTTGAAAGATGAATTAGTCTCACTATGAATTTTTTTCTTACATAGGAATATCTTAAAAGAAATTTGAAATATAGTTTAGGGAGGGGTAAGATCCTACATTTCGAGAATAGTTACAGGATCAGAATTGTTTCACACTTTATTTTTTATCATGATATTATTTTTTTCACCAATGGAAGGATTAGATACCTTGATGTATTTAAAAATGATAAATTATGTAAATTTTAGTGGGAAGAATATTAATAAATCCATGAGAAGTTTTTTCCAACCTAAAACATGATCGAATCAGTGTGGCAGCAACATTCAAGATAATTTGGGTATCCAAAGTAGGAATCTATTGATAGATCACCTTGTGGATCCAATCAATAATGGTATAATATAGAAGGTTCGCTTTGATAACATTATCAATTGGATCCCCAATTGTGTATAAATTAGAAGAATTTTTTACTTTTATTTAGCATTAGGATCACCCTAGTTAACATCGTTCTCACTTCTATGTCAATTCATCCTTTATTGATCACCAAGGATCCTAAAATCAGTATATCCCAGCTTGGAAAACAATGAATACTATCTTATGGGACAAAAAAAGAAGGGACGAAGACAGTAGGCTCCATGGTAGATGTTGGTGAGGCCAATTTCAGAGGGAGTAAACTTTAATAACATTTCTTAAAGACACATGGAGCATGAAGGAGAAGATGGCTTGGGACAATATTAAAGGGTATTCCTTGTGAGCCAAGTTTGTGAAGGATAGATATATGAAGGACTATGAAGGCTGTGATGTTCTTCCAGGAAGGTTCTCATGTCTAGCACAGAACATGGTTGATCATATAGAGATTCGTAAAGACAATGTTTGATAGATTATTTGTTGGGGTGACATTTTTTATAGGAAGTATAATTAAACCAATCACTACATCTTATTTCCCGGGTGTCAGACTTCAAATATTTTTTTAAAAGATGGAATCATGTATCCAAGGAACATTGATTCTACTCTTGATGTAGAATAGAATATCCTCCATAAAATTATTTATATGGTGGATGAATCCAAAAGATGTATTTTTATAGATTCGACATCAATTCACTTCAGTGTGAGTGGGTTTTGTATGCTAATATGATCATATCAATGGGTCAATACTTGGGTGATATTGCTCTTGCACAATGAAATTTTTGTGAAGTTGAATTTTCTACTTTGGAGGGTTATGACTAAGGCTTTCTCCACAGATAAAAATTTTCAACAATGGGGATTTAGGTGGAATCATAGTGTTTTTATTTTGATTATCTAAATATGGAAATAATTTTGAATTTATTCTTTCATATCCAATTGGAAAGTTTCATCTAGAATATTTTTTTTCGACAGATGTCCATCTCGGTTCATATGATTTCCATCAAAAATATTTTCTAGATTCGTGGTTATAGGATAATAAGTAATGGGGAAGGACATGAATATTAATGTCCAAGTGTTAACTTATGTGGGTTTTATGATATGAGAAGCTAGAAATATAATGTGTGAAGGTAATATTTTCTCTCATCCTTTTTTCATCTATGTGTTCTTTCTCTTGTTTTGGATCTTGGAGATATCCTTATAGATGGAGTATCTGGGATCACCACTAAGGGTCTCATACCTTGGATTTCTATAATAACTATGATTGGATATATTCGTGGTTTGGGGACAAGTTGGTATCCTACTATAGTGTGACTCAAGAATATTGTGTTTGGTTTTTATCTTCATGGTATTATGATAGGTGGTTGCTTGATGCACGATGATAGAGGTTCTATCTATTTTTTTCTTTAAGTTCTTACTAGGGTCCTGAAAACTCTATTAGGGATGAGACTCTTGTGTTTCATAGTAGACTCTCTATTTCAATCCATCTCAATATAAGTATTTATTTAGGGTAGATGGAATCGAAGCTCTTTAAGGGTTTCATTTGTGATAATTCCAATATTAATTTGTTCTTAGTTTGTTACATTAAGAAGTGTAGGCTGCATATTACTTAGGGAATAGAGGTCACTCACACATAGAGGGAGGGAAAATTCACAAGTGAGGCTCTATCTAGAAGAATTAACCTTATGTAAAACCTAAATCTTTATAAATTTATGGGGGATATATCTTATGATTTTAATTTTTCTATCCAAGGAAACGTCTTGGGCCTCCATAACTTTTATTCTCCTTGAGATTCACGGTTTTTTGGAATTAAATGAAATTGTGAGTCTAATAAAAAACTATCTAGATAAATAATATAGATGGTATCAATACAATATATAATTATTATAACATAATAATAATAAATTTATGATGTTCTTGATGAATGGAAATACCAAAAAAATGTTATTAAAAACATTCTTGGGGAAAATATAATTTTCACTTTGAAAAATAACCTTTGAAATCAAAAATTTCGCTAAACATTTTGAAAATAATTTTCATTTAAAATAACCTTTGTAAAATTTTAGAATAAGATTTTAAACATTGATTGGTCATGATGTAGGAAAATTCCATTCATGTCGTACACATTTAAAACAAATATTCCTTCCACGTTTTTGTAAAAATGAAATTAGAATTGCATTGAAAATGAAATGAATATTCCATTAAAAAATTAAACAGTAAAAATGGGTAAAATTTTCTATAATAAATAAATTTTAAAAGGTTAAAAAAATGGAAAATATTTTTAGAAAACATGGGTTTTGATTAAAAAGTATTTTCAAGACACGGGAAAAAATATAGGATTTTCATAAAAAAAATCTTGAATAGTTTTATGTACAAAAGAGTGTAAAATGATAGTATTATATGATAAATTTTATTAATATACACATTACAAGATCATATATTTATTTTATTATATAAATACTAAATATTTCCCCCAGATTATACTTTAATGAAAACAATCCCAAATAATTATGAGATTATGAAATAAAACCTTACCACTTTTGTAATACTTGAATCATTAGCCCCATGAAAGAAATAAATTAAAATGAAGCATTAAATAAAATTAAAAGTATATGATTAATGATATAAGCGATAAAAATGATAATTATACAAAAAATATAAATAAATGAATTGTGGAATATGGCATATGTCTCACAAAAATAAAAGTGCGATGAGAAATCCTTACCTTGAGTCTGAATCATCGTGTATGTTATTTACCATCATGAATAAAAAATTTATGTTAATTATTTACTTTCTTAAGAAACTTTTTTAATTTTATTATTAATTTTATTTCACATGTTACTATGTTATATACAATTATATATTCATTTAATTTTATGTTGGGTGTTTTGATGATATTTGACTTACATATCAAAAATGCATTCGGTAGGTTGACTATTAGTCAAAGTAGTCATTATTTCATCATATGTAGAATAAAAATTATGAAATAATTAACATATTTATCCATAAATTATACTTCTAATACCAATAATTAAATATTATTTTTGATAAATTATGTATGTTATGATAATGGATATGATAGGTCATACATATTCATGTGTAACGTTTCCATTTTTCTGTGATCATTATGAAATGGAGGTAAGTAATATTTTATCTTTCCATAATGATAATAATATTATAAATAACATATTATTTCTTTTTAATACTCTTATATATATAATCTATGTGGTGTGGTGTTTAAAATATAGTCGCATCGCTTCGTGAAGGCGGTAGTCCACACATACACAAATGATGTTATCAAATTTCAGTGAGTGAAAAGATAATAAATAAAATGATATATATTTTATAAGAATTATAAATATGTAATTAGTATCATAATTATTTCATTTATATCATAGAAATTAATTAAATTTATCTTTCTTACCATCCAATAAAAGCTTAAGTGAAACATGAATCACTTCACTTCGCGAGTCGGTAGTCTGTCGTACATAGGAGCAAAGTTATTGTATCCCATATGGAATGGAAATTAAAAAAGTTATATATATTATATAATTAATAAATATGTATAATTATATAATAAACATCATATATATTCTTTATATCCATATTCATATGCAACCATGAGTGTTTTGGATGGAAAATATTTCACATCGGTTTGCGACGGGGTAATGAATTATACACACGAGTGACTTTATCAGTTCCCAATTGAGGGGAGAGGAGATGTATATAGGTAATGAAAATTAAATAATAAAATCTTGTTATAATTGATATAACATATTTATAGTATAATAATAAATGAATAATATTTTAAGGAGGTGTAAGAATAAATAAAATAAAAACACATAGTTAAGAAATTTCCATATTCTTGGACCACCTCTTTAGGATTATATTTATACTATTAATGCAATTGTTTTATAAGAAAAATGTCTTATAAGATGATGGGATACAATTTTCAAATTCATTTCGTTATTTATTTTCCAAATAAATTCTTTTTTAAGGTGTGAAGAAAAGATGAGAGTGGGTGACCTTTAAAATTGAGGTGAGTGTCACACTTGAATGTTTTGAAACAAAAAAGGTGTGCCAACATTTTTCAAATGTAAAAAGGGTCCAAAATGGAGTAAATTGATAATTATATAGTATTAGTTCATTGTAAGTATATCCAATTGTGTTTTTATAGTTTATGGTTCATTTTAAACCTTATCTTCTTAGTTTAACAAACAGGTATACCATTTTTACTTTATCCATAGTAAATAAATTTTACTATTTTTACAATTTATTATGGTAAAAAATTAAGATGAACTTATTAGATAATATATATTAATATTATTAAAAATATTTAATCCATTTTTTCATGTTCCTTCGACATAATTTGAAAATTTTAATATAAAATTAATCCCACAAAGATGATGAGAAAGCAGGTTTTCGAAGAAAAACTGTTAAAAGATTTTAACGTTTCTATATAAAAATTAAATATAAAAATAATTAAAGTAACATAAATTATATTGGTAGATATATAATTGAACTAATTTTACCTCAAAATTAATTTAATATATAAATTAACTTTATAAACATTTTAAACAAAAAGGGGGTTTCAATTAAAATTCAGTACTTTTTACTATTCATCAATAAAAATTAATCTTTAAAAAATTATATAAAACTCAAAAAAAATTATTTTTATATGTGGATTTAAAATAATAGGTTTATTTTCTCAAAACAATTAAAATTGAAATTAATAAATTTTGAATTTTTGAGTGAAACCTATGACAAGACCACCTTTTAGAAAAATATAATTTCTCAAAAAGCATTTATTTTTCTTTCAAATTATTCTTATTTTATATCTAACAAAAATATAATCATTGAATTTATTTCACAAATTTTTAAACTATATATGTTTCATATATTATTTATTATTATTTAGAAGCCCCAACTTAATGGCTGGGTTATAATTTTATCCTTCAAATAATAATATTTTAATAAAATATCACATTTCGTTTTAACCCAGTGTCATGTTATTTGAAATCTATGAATGAGATTGAATTTATTTAAAAATTAATATATCATAATGTCTTATGATGTTACATTCAATTCTAAGATTAGTGTTTCATTTCGTATATACTACCGAACATGATATTCCTTTATTAAAATCTTATGGTGTTACATTCTCCCACATTAAATAAATTTTTTCCTTAAAAATTGATCATTATCTCAATAATCAAGGGTTTTACATTTAAAAATAAATATAATGAAATCCCATATAGTGGGAAGGGTTGCTCAAAAATCCTCTTAATAAGAAAAAAAGGAAATTACAAAGGTCATATTCAATAATACATAACAATATTTATAAGTAGGAGAATATTTTTGGAACGTGAATATATAAAAATTGAAGAAAATAATAAATAATTATAGATGGTGATAGAGGTCATTAATTATAAGAAATTGAATTTTCAATGCAAACATAAAGACTACAAGAAATAAATGTATGATTTTTTAAAAGACCATTGGTTCAGTGGATATATAAAACATATGAACTTCCTTGGTTTTATGTTGTTGGATTTTAAAATACAATTAATAATTGTTACCGTTGCTAATATAGTCATTGAAAAGTGACCACATGATTTGTATAAATATTGGGATTTAAAAAATCCACTTTACTTCTAAAAAGGAAGTGATGGCCTCATCCAGTAGAATTGCTCCATACGAAGCCAATTTGTTAGATCTCAGAAGGAAGGTGGCATCACTGGTCTTCACTCTTGACAAATCCCAAGCCGAGATTCAACTGATTAATCTTGGACTGAATCGTCTATGGGAGAAGTTTAAGTTAATATAAATTACCTCTCTAGAATTGTTATATGATCTACCCCAAGAGCATTTCATCATCTAACTCCTTACCCTTAGTTATTATGTGGGTGTTATAAGGGGTTATGTAACAAGACTCTAGAACTATGATTATGTTATTTAGTTTTGTATAAAGAATATAAATTCATTTTATTTTTGTAACATTGTAAATGATTTTTGAAGCACAAATAGTACTTTTAGTTAATATTAAAATTCAATTAAGAAATATATTTTGATGAATTAATGGATTTTTGAATTAAATAATATTTTAATAAAATATTTTTAAATTAATGTTATAAAATATAACTGATCGTATTATTTTTATGAATACAACTGTAATTTTTATTACTGTTTGAAAACTGTTTTTGTCAAAACCCATGTATTTTAAATAAATGTTAGTTTTTTTAAATTAAAAATTGAAATATTTAGAAAATTATATAGATAAAATGAATATTATTTTTGGATTCAAGATGTTGAAATTATTTAACAGTGATTAATTCACAATTTTATGAGAAAGCCGAATTTTTGGGTAAAAATTAAATACCATTTAAATATATAATGTCCTTTATGACATCATAATGACTCAATATTGATGTAATATAAATAATAAAAAATGCATATTCGAATAATATATGTTTTACCATAAAAATAATATGATTTTATTTTTGTTTTTTTAATTTTACAATGCCTTAGTGGACCCACCAAGACTTATAAAACATTTTAACATTTTATAATGATGTCTATGAGAGTCTGAATCACCTCCACAAAATCAAGACTGCTATTTTAATAATTTATCCCATTTTACTTATAATATAATTTTTTTCACTCCTCTTTGGGAAAAATAGTGTTCAAAACCCATGGTATGGTTGGTGGTTTTGATTAGTTTAATGTGTAGTGTCCAAAACATAAATTATAAAGAATTCCCTCTACTTCCATATATAAACCCACTCAATCTCCCATTCCTCTTCACTCAAACCATTTGGAGCCTGAAAAGCCCCTTCCCTCCTCTCTCTAGCATCCACTCAAGGCTCCAAAGTCTCCCACAAAACCTCTCTCAAGCCTCTCCCAAGCCTTTGGTATCACACTTCCAAGTAAGGAATTTCTTACTTTTTCATTTTTGTTCAAGTTTCTTTATGTTGTTTTACTATTTTATTTTCAATTAAAATTGTTTCATTGTAATTTCTCACCACCCCTATAATTCTATCCTTATGATTTAATTATTAGAGACCCCTTTCTCTCCCATTAATTACTCCCATGTACACATGTTACTAAGCCGAAATTTGGTAAGGAATTTCTCTCTCCTCATTTAAATTCAAGAAATTATTTTATATTATGCATCTAAATTAAATTACACATATTGTGATATTATGTTCCATGACCCCTTACATTCAAAATTATTATATACCCCTTTTTCTCTCATCAACTCATTTTAAAATTTCTATTTGACGTTGTTATGCTGTCGAAATTGCACTATGATTTTCCAAACCAAAATCACTCTTTAGTGAATACCATACCCATGTCTCTATTTAGGGTATTCACCTTTATGAACATATACATATTGAATGGTACATACGTGTTTGTATTACAAATTCCTTAGTCGCGTATTAACTTATGATAATTATTCCATGTTATATTATCCATGTGGCACACTTATGCATGAAATAGAATTTTTATAAAGGGTGTGCCATGATAGTGCTCCAATATATTGGGTAAAGAATAGTATCATGATACTCCATATGAAATGAGGGATTACTCGTGATAATTCATGTTAAATGAGGGTTTAATTATTCTAATTCAATTTCAAATAGGTTTTACTCATGATCCATGTGTAATGACCATTGGCTCATTCTAATATCATGTTAAGTGTTGTTGCCACACTTCCATGTTATGATAATCATGCTATATCATGCATTTATGTTCATGTTTCTCTTATGCTCCATTGATATTCCTATTTCCTAACATGTATTGTATTCTACATGTTATGAATTTATTACTCCCTTACTAGGATTTATATCTCACCACTTTATTATATTTTTCCTTAGGTTATCCCATGCAATGCTAAGTACGAGGGAATATTGTGGTCATGTAAAAGAAGTTTTCAATAAAGATGTTTTATTTTTATGTCTTATGTTTTCATGTAATTTCCCGAATTTACCAAGAGACTATACCTCTAAATCCTTAGAGTTGTCTTAGGTGAATGTTTATGCAATTAGTCATGTTAAAGTGTGTTATAAAGAGCAGGGTTGTTATAGTTGGTATCAGATGATAGGTTTAGTTATTTTTGGGATTAGGATTAGAAAACCCTTGTTAAATACTTAGGGATAAGACTAAGTATAATAAAAACATCCCTAAATTTTTGTGAGTATATATTAAGTGATTTATCAATAAAATACATCCATGTATGGATACGAACAAGTAGAGGCATCTCTGGCATATATGTATCTAGGGGTAAACCCCGAAAACACCACTTTAAGATAGACTTAAATGGGAACTAGTTCACAAAAATGAGCCTTGCTTCACTCTTGGTTACAACACTCCCAGGGGATATGATTTGGTAAATTATTAGGCGTAGAATGAACCATTATTAAGGGAATAAAAAAAAATCCCCTATGAATATATGTTGGGAATTAGATCATGGATAACAAAGATTGAAGCCTATAAATTCATAAGTTAAGGTAATAAATGTAATTTATAAGTTATTATTATTTTTATTTGGATTCCCCTTTATTTTTTACCCCTAAATTTACTTTTATTCCAGACAATGGTTGGTAATAGGAGATCTCGAGCTAGCAACTGATACGAAGATCAATGTGATGATTGTTCTAATGAGATCCCTAATCTGATGGGAGTAGGAATTGGAAAATTTGTCTGGATACTCTCTCAATTAACTCATGTTTTGAATAGAAACATGGTTCAATATGAATGTTCAACCCCACCCCCCACAAAAATAATGAACAAGCCATAGTCGAGAGCTTCATGAGCCAAAGGTCTCCTACTTTTAATTGATCATCAGATCACTCAATCGTCAAACAATGGATAAACTCCATTGAAAAGATATTTTCCATCCTTCAATGTTATGAACAAGATAAGGTTCTTCTGGATGTATATCATATGGAGGGTGAAGCTGATCAATGGTAGAAATTGATAAAAAATACAAAGTCTGTCAAAGAGATCTTGGTTTTGTAATGGAAGTATTTCTAGAAAAGGTTTTTCGATAAATATTTTCTGTGCACCCTCTGGCTTAAAATGGAAACGGACTTCCATGAACTCAAGAAAAAAGATGATGAACCTATCAGAGTGTAACACCCAGAGATTTTATGAAAAATATTCTTTTAATTTCATTAATGTCTTGTGTTGTATGCTACACCATGATTACCTTGCGCTATACGCAACACCGTATTAGCTTGCAGTATACGCAACACTATTCTTGGATCGTGTTACACACAATTTTGATAATAGTTATTCTACGCAACATTGAGTATATATATATATATTAAATGTATAAATGAAATATGGTTGGATTATGTTATATAAAACAATGAAGGATTCTTGCACAACACACAACCCTGACTTGGCTTTCATTACACGCAATCGCGACCTTCCTCGATAGCGTGTGTTGTACGCAATATCGGGTTTTACTAAACAATGATATATTATTATAATATTATTATAATATTATTATAAACTAGCTATTATGAATAGTATTAACTAAATTTTTAATCTTATAAAATTATTATTCGTCTTGCACATTTTCTAAAACATGGTATAAGAACAAAATAAATTTTTCGGGTAAAATAAGTATTTTTCAAAAAATGCAGTTTTGCCACCTTTTGATGGAACATCCACTTTAAATATATTTTTTGACATGTTTATAAGTTCAAATTGACAAAATAAAATTCTTCTTTGGAATCATGAAATAAAAATTTACTTTGGATAAATTTTCATATCATTCTGGTAACTTTCATATTTTGATGAATAGTAAAAACACGCTATATTTTAATTAAAAAACAACTTTTTCAATCAAAATAATTAATAGTGATAAATTATTAATTTGAGTGGTTTTAAATTATATTTAGAATATATTTTTACAATTTTAATGTTGTTCAATGGATGTAATTTCACATTTAAACTAGACATAAACAAGTGTCAATCTTTTGATAGTTATTATCTCTTAAGAACACGCTATTTGTTTTGATGACGGGAATTAATTTTTAAATTAATTAATGCACCTGATATGTTTTGAATATGGTAAAATAGACATCATTTTTTAGTTCATAATATCAAATATAGATTAGGCCTAATTTTTGGTATTTTTCTAGAAACTTTCATTTTTTGATGAATAGTGAAACCACTAAGTGGAAGTTAAAAAAAATAAATTTTTCATAAAACATAATTTTACCGCTTTTGTGAATGGAATTTCTAAAATCCGAGAGACACGGTTGATGTCAGTAAGTAAAATGTGGTTCAATGAGATGAAAATAATTTTTTGGTGAACAGTAACTTTTTACTTTTTTTTACCACGGTTAAAAGTAAATAGGGTAATTAAGGGTAAAAATGATATTATTATTACCCTAACACATGTCCTAAATATATTGGACAAATTTAATTCGACCAAAAACAAACTTAAGAATAAAATATGACCATTTAGGCCCACTTGGATTAGATTAGGACATTTATTATTAATTAATTTAAAGAAGGGTTCAAATAGTTAAAATCAAAGTTTAATAACTAAATCATTTTTAATATGGGGTTATACATAAGATAAATTCGACTATAAACATTCATTAGAAATCTAAAAATATTTCCTACATAATGGTATTTTATTTATAATTTTTAGACATTAAATAATTTAATTTATTTATGACACAAAGATGATGCAGTAATTATCTTATTAATAAAATATTGACATAATTGATGTTATAAACACCAAAATAAATGTAATTTGAGACTTTTTATGAATTACACTAATTTTATAGATTAATATTACATGTTAGTATTTATTTAATTAACTTTTTTCGAACTAATCATTCTGTTATGATTTTCACAAAAATTAATTACTAAATAGTGTCAAAATTGACATAAAATAGTTTTTAAAACAAATATTATATTAGTAATTGTTATTTTATTCCTAAAAATCTAAGGATCGGACAAATGACTTAGATAATGTTATATATATTAATAATAAACAACTTGGGGTTCGTTTGGCTGCTTAGAGTAAGTTTATTAACCATATAGTATAAGAACACAAGAACACACGGTAAAAGTAAAATTATTTAACTTAATGTTAAATCCAAATGATAAGGTTAAAATAGGAACCTAAACTTGTCTAAATTATATTGGATGAGAGTAATTAGACCCATCCCCAGATTATCTTAGAAATAAATCAATTTGGAGCTATTTAAAACCGAACTTGACTTTATAATAAAATAATATTTTTAGTTTTTCCAAAGGAGCCCCTTTCCTCCCTTATAAAAGGGCACCTCCTCCCTCTCTTCCTCACACCACTTTGAGCCTTCAAGCTCGGACAAACCCTGCCCCTTTATCCTCTACACTTCCCTAGAGACATCCTAGAGGTCCTGGTCTTCTTCAAAGACCAATTGAACTGCCCTAAAATACGGTCTCAAAGAAGCACTTCAAAGAAGAGGTAATGTCTATTACCGATTATTTCATCTTTATTTCTTCTTCCACTTCTTATTCTTTAGTTGTTTCATTATGAAGTAATAACATCAGTATCACTCATATACTTATATGTTATTATAAGTATGAAACAACCCTATTTCACCATCTATCCATCCTACAGAAAAAGAAATCACCGCGCGTGCGTACGTACGGAATACCGTCTCCACACCGTGGTGTAATCTATTTTCCACCACCACCTTAATTGGATGGGTATAATGGTGTAAATAATGACTATATATTACTATTATAAAGTTATATTGATTCTGAAATAGTATAAATACACTCCAATACAATTCCACGATCATGGGAACGATATCATCACTCGTACGTACGTACAGAATACCGTCTCCGCGATGTGATGTGATTCGTTCTACATGATCTTCATTGCATAATGATTATATAAATTAATTGAATGAATAAATATGATATATAGTACATTAATACCATTCTGGAAATGATATATCTATAAACTAAAGAGAAGAATAAGAATTTATTCGACAAAACACGCATAAGAACAAAACGTTATAAACACCTGAATAACAAGTAGCAATGAAATATTACTACCAAGAAACTAATAATATGACCATATATGATATCATAACAATAATTTTGATTCTTTAAAAAGTCAATAACATTATTTAAATCATTACACAGGAGTTTCGGACACTTACGAGGAAAATCGGACATAAGGTAAGGGAAATATCACAATCTCATTTTTATCTGAGATTGTATATACTTTAGTATTTACTGGGGTGTATTTTATCATCCACATACATGTTTACTCAATATGTAATATTATTTCCATACACCTACAATTTTTTAATTCCAATTTTACCCTCCGGTGAGTTTTTAGTAAAAGATATGAGAGGAATATTTTGTCATTTTTTGTACGATGTACTTTTTGACTTTTCCGACAAAAGTACGAGAAGAATGTTTTTTTAACATATATGGCATGAATGGATTTTTAAAACATTATTTCCAAGAATCTTACTTTACATTTTTTCAAGTCTATTTTTAAGCAACTTCCTTTATTTTAGAATTCTATGACATGTTAAGAAAGGAAAAGTGTTTTTTGAAGTAGAAAGGATATTTTCCTCCAGAATGGAGTTCAAGTGTTTTATCAAAATTATTTTCCATCTATGATAATATAGGGTTCTGTTTCTATCCCTATTGTTACATTGATTTTATTATGTTGTGATGGAATTATTTTTATGAATTCCTTTATCTTATATGAATTGTTTTATGATGTCATGATGTTTAAGAATCCCATTTTTATTACATGGGTTATGCAATGATGTATGATTTATGATTTTGTGGCACACATAAGAATGGTATCATTATGAGATGGGTGGGACCTATATCTCCCTCCAATTCATTGGGTAATGATTTTATATCTCATGAGATAGACATGGCTGGAACAGTAGGTTATACCGGTTCAGTGAAACAGGACTGAAATGGGGAGTGAACTCGGCTCAGAAAGGGACTTTGTCCACTAAGATATTCTTGGAAATGATTCTTGACTAATAAGAAATGATTATCTATGATTATGTGTGTATGCCACAAAGTTTCATGTTTTAAGTTATGATTATTGGGATTACATTTCACTACTATGATTTATCCCATGTTATGAAATTATGATCTATTTTGCAGGTTATGATTTCCAAAATGTTATGTTCTTATGAATATGATGTGATTGATATTTCTTTTGTTTACCCTTACTAAGCATTTGAGCTCACCCTTTTATGTTTTCTTTTCCCCAGGATATTAAGAAAGGTTTTAGTTAAGAAAAAGGGAAGATCTTTATGGGAGATGTTGAAGATCTTTCACCATGATTAGAAGATTTTATTCTGAGTTTCCAAAGACACTAAACTATTACGATCCTTGTGTGTGTGTTTTTGTTATGTACTAAGTATTCCGCAATAGTAATGTAATGTCCATGTACGTTAAGCTTCGGGTCTCTACAGTTGGTATCAGAGGAAAGGTTTAGTCAAACTTTGGAAACTAGGATGTGAAAACGTTAGTGAGATCCCTAGAGATATTTCTAAGGTATGTCTAGGGATATCCCTAAGGATAAGTATATGTATAGGATATAGTCCTAGAACTATGGTAACGATATTAGATTAAATCAAAGATGTTAGATATTGAAGTTACTTCCCCTTTATTATGATTTTTTCCTCTCACGCTATTCTTTTTGGGTTTTAGACGATGGCTGGAACCCGAAGGAACCGTGTTGATCAATGCAATGGACAATGCAATGATTGTCCTCTTGAACAAACAAATGTTATGGGAGATGGAGTGAAAAATCTTATTGCGATACTTACACAATCTATGAATAATTTTGGACTTCCAAATGAGCAGAGAAGGGAACAATATTCAATTGAGTCCTTCATGAGGCAACGTCCACCTTCTTTCAGTGGCTCTTCTGATCCACTTGTTGCTGAACAATGGATTAGTTCTACTGAAAAGATATTTTCAGTTCTTCAATGTTCTAAACATGATAAAGTCATCTTAGCAGTGTATCGTTTGGAAGGTGATGCTGATCAATGGTAGAATCGTATCAAGAATACGAGGCCAAGAGATGAAATTGAGTCCATGGAATGGGACGAGTTCAAGAACTTATTTTTCAATAAGTACTTCCCTGGTATTATTCGAAACAAAGATGGAGAAGGAGTTTCTTGAACTAAAGAAAACGGATGATGAATCTTTTGGTATATACGAAGAGAATTTTACAGGGCTTGCAAGGTATGTATCTGGATTTATCACCCAACCTAAATGTAAAGTTGATCGATTCTTCAGTTGCTTAAAACCAAATCTTCTAAGGGAATTAGCTATAAGAGACTTCAGTAGCTATGAAGAAATTGTGCGTTGTGCTATCAATGTAGAAATGGAAGCTGGTGTTACTTATCCATCTAGTATTTTTGTCAAGAAACGAAAGATGGAGTTCAAGGAGAAATCTCAGAATAATGGTGAAAATAAGATGAATGTTTCCTTATGCTCAAAGTGTGGAAAGAAGCATGGTGGAAATTGTCTTAAAGGGACAAGTAAATGTTTCTAATGTGGAAAGGAAGGTCATCGGGCGTTTTAATGCCGCAATGATGGGAAGAAGATGTCTAATGATTCAAACAGAGGAAGGGATACACATAATTAACCTACTACACTTCAATGTTACAAGTGCAAGGAGATGGGACATTACGCCAATAAATGCCCTAATATAAGGGTTAGTGATGATCGACATGAGCAACCACTTAAGGAAAAGGATAAAGGGCAGTCGCATGTGATCACCATTGGAGATGTTGAATATGACAACGATGTGGTGGAATGATTAAGTGTTTATGTAATGGGATTCCAGAATAATGTTGTATATAGTATCGTGGAATATTGGAATATTTATGTTTTGGTCTATTGTGGTTTTCAATAATTTTATGGCATCGGTAACCATGAAAAGTGATTGAAATATTTTTGGAAAGTAGATGATATGCACATAATTAAGGGATAAAGAGAATCTAATATGTTTGATAGTATTCATGAGCTCATGATTGATATAAGGACTAAGTGATATCATGGTTTGAGGATATAGAATTTTGAGGATTTTGGTATGTGGAAAGTGTTAACTTTTAACTGCATTCATGTTTTCACTAAGGTTCAATGGATATTCATTCTTCAAGAGAATACATGATTAAGGTATTCACATATTTGTAATTTGACCAAAAATATATATCTTATGATATATGGGGGATAAATGATGGCATTCACGTGATCATTTTCTTTATACTATGAGCTTGGACCGAAGTATATTAGATAAGCCTAAAGATTGGAATGTATTATGTTGGACATAAGTTAGTATTGTTTAAGGATAAAACTTTTTTGATATTGTTGATGGGATATTATAGTAATATAGCTTTAGAAAATGGACAACCTGTAGGACGGGCGACAGCCCATCACGTCGGACAAGGCTGTGGGAATCGAACCCACAACCGAAGTGCGACTGGCCTTTATTGCCTACCACTGGCCTACAGGAAGTCCCTGTTTAGTATTAACTAGTTTTATTATATTAAGCAGTATGATATATGAAGTATAAGTCCATTTTAGGAACCATATATGATTAATCTCACTATAGATGGACTTATGTATTTTTTGATAACTTTTCTAACCTTTTGTTTGAGACAATTGGAATGACCCATCATTCTATCACATGATCTACTAACACATCACTAATGACAAATTCAACTTCATTTCTTTAAGAGATGAAGTGGAAATTGTCCAAAGAACGACAAACAGTGAGACTATACCAAAATCACGAAAGTATTTCTTCTAATTCCAATTTCATAAACTTTAGGGAAATGATCTTGAAAACCAAAAATGTTGTCCTAGTGCTCTTATATCTGATGAATCAGATGGTACCTTATATCTTCATAAATTTATGGCTTTGTGATTGCTGGCTTTTCCATAGCCATGTTCTCTACCACTCTCCCTCAGAACATGATGGTTAGATTTCTCTTCCATATCCATATTTTCACCTATGTGGAAACCCAGTGATTATTTTATTTGGGTAACCGTTACGTTTCATACTTTTGTTTTTAAATATTGTTTTTGGTATTCCCTTTTAAGATGTGGGTTTCTATTAAAGAAACTTTCAAATAGTAAACCATTTATAACCCCGGTGAATTTCGAGGGCGAAATTCATTTTAAGGGGGGTAGAATGTAACAACCAGAGATTTTATGAAAAATATTCTTTTAATTTCATTAATGTCTTGTATTGTATGCTACACCAAGATTACCTTGCGCTATACGCAACACCGTATTAGCTTACAGTATACGCAACACTATTCTTGGATCGTGTTACACACAATTTTGATAATAGTTATTCTACGCAACATTGAGTATATATATATATATATTCAATTTATAAATAAAATATGGTTGGATTATGTTATATGAAACAATGAAGGATTCTTGCACAGCACGCAACCCTGACTTGGCTTGCATTACACGCAATCGCGACCTTCCTCGATAGCGTGTGTTGTACGCAATACCGGGTTTTACTAAACAACGATATATTATTATAATATTATTATGAACTAGCCGTTATGAATAGTATTAACTAAATTTTGAATCTTATAACATTATTATTCATCTTGCACATTTTCTAAAACATGGTATAAGAACAAAATAAATATTTCGGGTAAAATAAGTATTTTTCAAAAAATGCGGTTTTGCCGCCTTTTGATGGCGCACTCACTTTAAATCTAGTTTTTGACATTTTTATAAGTTCAAATTGACAAAATAAAATTCTTCTTTGGAATCATGAAATAAAAATTTACTTTGGATAAATTTTCATATCATTCTGGTAACTTTCATATTTTAATGAATAGTAAAAACACGCTATATTTTATTTAAAAAATAACTTTTTCAATCGAAATAATTAATAGTGATAAATTATTAATTTGATTGGTTTTAAATTATATTTAGAATATAATTTTACAATTTAAATGTTGTTCATTGGATTTAATTTCACATTTAAACCAGACATAAACAAGTGTCAATCTTTTGATAGTTATTATCTCTTAAGAACACGCTATTTGTTTTGACGACGGGAATTAATTTTTAAATTAATTAATGCAACTGATATATTTTGAATTTGGTAAAATATACATCATTTTTGAGTTCATAATATCAAATATAGCTTAGGCCTAATTTTTGGTATTTTTCTGGAAACTTTCATTTTTTGATGAATAATGAAACCACTAAGTGGTAGTTAAAAAATGAATTTTTCATAAAACATAATTCTACCACTTCTGTGAATGGAATTTCGAAAATACGAGAGACACTGTTGATGTCAGTAAGTAAAATTTGGTTCAATGAGATGAAAATAATTTTTTGGTGAATAGTAACTGTTTACTTTTTTTTACCACGGTTAAAAGTAAATAGGGTAATTAAGGGTAAAATGATATTATTATTACCCTAACACATGTCCTCGTTCTATTGGACAAGTTTAATTCGACCAAAAACAAACTTAGGAATAAAATATGACCATTTAGGCCCACTTGGATTAGATTAGGACATTTATTATTAATTTATTTAAAGAATGGTTAAAATAGTTAAAATCAAAGTTTAATAACTAAATGATTTTTAATATGGGGTTATAAATAAGATAAATTCGACTATAAATATTCATTAGAAAGATAAAAATATTTCATACATAATCGTATTTTATTTATAATTTTTATACATTAAATAAGTTAATTTATTTATGACACAAAGATGATGTAGTAATTTTCTTATTAACAAAATATTGACATAATTGATGTTATAAACACAAAAATAAATGTAATTTGAGACTTTTTATGAATTCCACTAATTTTATATATTAATATGACATGTTAGTATTGATTTAATTAACTTTTTTAGAACTTATCATTCTGTTATGATTTTCACAAAAATTAATTACTAAATAGTGTTAAAATTGACATAAAATAGTTTTTAAAACAAATATTATATTAGTAATTGTTATTTTATTCCTAAAAATCTAACGTTCGGCCAAATGACTTAGATAAGGTTATATATATTAATAATAAACAACTTGGGGTTCCTTTGGATGCTTATAGTATGTTTATTAACCTTATTGTATAAGAACACAAGAAGACACAGTAAAAGTAAAATTATTTAACTTAATGTTAAATCTAAATGATAAGGTTAAAATATGAACCTAAACTTGTCTAAATTATATTGGATGAGAGGATTTCGACCCATCCCCGCCTTATCTTCAAAATAAATCAATTTGGAGCTATTTAAAACCGAACATGACTTTACAATAAAATAATATTTTTAGTTTTTCCAAAGGATCCCCTTTCCTCGCTTATAAAAGAGAACCTCCTCCCTCTCTTCCTCACACCACTTTGAGACTTAAAGCTCGTCCAAAACCTTCCACTTTCTCCCCTACACTTCTCTAGAGACATCCTAGAGGTCCTGGTCTTCTTCAAAGACCAATTTTAGTGCCCTAAAAGAAGGTCTCAAAGAACCACTTCAAAGAAGAGGTAATGTCCGTTACCGATTCTTTCATCTTTATTTCTTCTTCCACTTCTTCTTCTTTAGTTGTTTCATTATGAAGTAATAAAATCAGTATCACTCATATACTGATATGTTATTATAAGTATGAAACAACCCTATTTCACCATCTATCCATCCTACAGAAAAAGAAATCATCGCGCGTGTGTACGTACGGAATACCGTCTCCACGCCGTGGTGTAATCTATTTTCCACCACCACCTTACTTGTATGGGTATAATGGTGTAAATAATGACTATATATGACTATTATAAAGTGATATTGATTCTGAAATAGTATAAATACACTCCAACACAATTCCACGATCATGGGAACGATATCATCGCTCGTGCATATGTACGGAATACCATCTCCACGATGTGATGCGATTCGTTCTACATGATCTTCATTGCATAATGATTATATAAATTAATTGAATGAATAAATATGATATATAGTACATTAATAAAATTATGGAAATTATGTATGTATAACCTAAAGTGAAGAATAAGAATTTATTCGACAAAACACGCATAAGAACAAAAAGTTATAAACACCTGAATAACAAGTAGCAATGAAATATTACTACCAAGAAACTAAGAATATGACCATATATGATATCATAACAATAATTATGATTCTGTAATAATTCAATAACATTATTTAAATCATTATACAGGAGGTTCGGACACTTATGAGGAAAATCGGACCTAAGGTAAGGGAAATATCACAATCTCATTTTTATCCGAGATTGTATATACTTTAGTATTTATTGGGGTGTATTTTATCATCCACATCCATGTTTACTCAATATGTAATATTATTTCCATCCACCTACATTTGTTTAAATCCAATTTTACCCTTCGGTTAGTTTTTAGTAAAAGATATGAAAGGAATATTTTGTCATTTTTCGTACGAGGTACTTTTTGACTTTTCCGACAAAAGTACGAGAAGAATGTTTTTTTAACATATACGGCATGAATGGATTTTTAAAACATTATTTCCAAGAATCTTAATTTAAAAGTTTTCAAGTCTATTTTTAATCAACTTCCTTTATTTTAGAATTCTATGACATGTTAAGAAAGGAAAAATGTTTTTGAAGTGGAAAGGATATTTTCCTCAAGAATGGAGTTCAAGTGTTTTATCAAAATTATTTTACATCAAAGATAATATAGGGTTCTGTTTCTATCCCTATTGTTACATTGATTTGATTATGTTGTGATGGAATTATTTTTATGAATTCCTTTATCTTATATGAATTGTTTTATGATTTCATGTTGTTTAAGAATCCCATTTTTATTACATGGGTTATCCAATGATGTATGATTTATGATTTTGTGGAACACATAAGAATGGTATCATTATGAGATGGGTGGGACCTATATCTCCCTCCAATGCATTGGTTAAATATTTTATATCTCATGAGATAGACATGGCTGTAACGGTAGGTTATACCAGTTCATTGAAATAGGACTGAAACGAGGAGTGAACTCGGCTCAGAAAGGGACTTTGTCCACTAAGATAGTCTTGGAAATGAGTCTTGACTAATAAGAAATGATTCTCTATGATTATGTGTGTATGCCACAAAGTTTCATGTTTTAAGTTATGATTATTGTGATTACATTTCACTACTATGATTTATCCCATGTTATGAAGTTATGATCTCTTTTGCAGGTTAAGATTTCCAAAATGTTATGTTCTTATGAATATGATGTGATTGATATTTCTTTTGTTTACCCTTATAGAGCATTTGAGCTCACCCATTTATGTTTTCTTTTCCCCAGGATATAAAGAAAGGTTTTAGTTAAGAAAAAGGGAAGATCTTTATGGGAGATGTTGAAGATCTTTCACCATGATTAGAAGATTTTATTCCGAGTTTCCAAAGACACTAAACTATTACGATCCTTGTGTGTGTGTTTTTGTTATGTACTAAGTATTACGAAAAAGTAATGTAATGTCCATGTATGTTAGGCTTCTGGTATCTACATAGAGCATATGAGGAAAACATCACAAGGCTTGCATAATATTCCTCTGGCTTTGTCGGTACCTCAGAATGTAAGGTTTACAGCTTCTTTGGTGGAAAAAAACCTAGCCTACGGAAATCCCTTGCGATCCATGACTTCAATAGCTATGAGAAAATTGTCTGATGTGTCCTAAAAGTTGAAATGGTGATCGAAGAATCTCAGGGGTATCATGGGGATAATAATTGAAATGTGTACTTTAATTATGGAGGTCTTATGGGTAAATCCAATGATGCTAAAAAATTCTAGCACCCAACTTCCCAAAGGTGTGGAAAGAATTTCCCCAGAATTTGTTTGAAGGGGACAAGGAAATGCTTTTGGTGTGGAAGAGAAGGGAACCTAGTCCTTAACTACTAACATGAAAAACAAACTACGGTGACAGAAGAGAGGAATGCTCCATTTTACCCTCAACACACTGTTCATTGCTTCAACTGAAAATAACTAGGGAACTTTGAAAACTATTTCCCTAATCTAAGGGTTTCCAAAGGCAACCAACAAACTAAAAGGTTGCAAGGGTGAGATTTTTCCATCACTATCATCAAAGCGAAGCCCAACAATTTAGTGGTGATAGGTACACTAGTTATTCATTCAATAATAGAAAATGTAATTTTTTTCTAGTTTTATAAATACTTTTATAACCCAAATGTTTAGTATAATAATCCCAACACCACCACAAATCATGGAATTAAAGATGTCGGTGAGAACATAAAATGGGGAAATCATTGCATCCCATTAATATAACTCCTCCCCTATCACAATTTTTGGATTGAACTTCCTAGATAACCTCATCATACTCCCTCTGGTTGAATTTTATGTAATTAAATGTATGGAGTGGCATTCCATATATAGAGACAAAATAAATTATTGTGAGAGGTAAATCACTCTCCATATAGAGAATCGACCCCCGATTCCAAACAAGTTCAATGAGGAGGATGAATCTTCATTAGAATAATCAGCTCAAGCATAGATATTAATTCTCTATGAGTATGCGTATCTTTCTTAGATTATTGAGTTTAATGAAGAAACCATCCTTGAAGATATGCCTATTGTGAAGGAATTCGCTAAAGCATTTCCCGAGAAATTGCTTTATCTTCCTCCAAGAAGACATGTTGATTTTTTTATTGATCATATACCTAGGGGTTTTCCAATATCTAAGACTCCATATAGAATGGTTTTTGTGGAGCTTGTGGAGATAAAGAAACAAATACTAGAGAATCTAGATAAAGGTTTTATATGCCCATGTGATTCACCATGGGTTTCACCAGTCCTCTTTATTAAGAAGACGGATGGGCCAATATTCCTTTGCATTAATTATCGTGAGCTCAAAAAAATTGCGATAAAGAACAAGTATCCTCTACCATGAATTTATGACTTGTTCGATTATCTAAGTGGAGAAAAATACATCCCCAAGTTGGATCTAAGGCTGGGATATTACCAAGTAAGGGTGAAGAAGGAGGATATCCCCAAGACTGCTTTTCATACAAGGCAAGAGCACTATGAATTCATACTAATTCCTTCCAGACTCACTAATGCTTTGACAATATTCATATACATGGTGAATAGAGTCATTAGAGATTACATCAAAAAAATTATGATAGTATTTATAGACAATATTCTAATATACTCCAAAACCAAGGAGGAGAATGAGGAGAATCTAACCATTGTACTAGAGAACTTGTAAAAGGAGAGTCTCTATGAAAAGTATAGAAAGTGTGATTTCTGGTTGAATAAAGTCTCATTATTGGGTCATATCATCATAAGGAATGGGTATCTATGGATCCCTCTAAGAAAAATACAATTAATGGATGGCTGAGCCCAACATCTGTGACAGATATCCACAGCTTCCTTGGGTTAGCTGGATATTATCATCGATTTGTGAGAAATTTCTCCTAATTTTAAAACCTCTTACCAAGATAACTCATAAGGTAGTAAAGTTTTCTTGGAGTGATGAATGCAAAGATAGCTTTATGGAGTTGAAAAGAAAGCTTATCACTATGCATGTGCTCACACTACCCATAAGTGGATAACTTCTGTGGTATTTAGTGATGATTTAAAAAAGGTTTTGGGTTGTGTGTTGATTAAAATTGAAAAATTAATTGCCTATGCTTCATGGAAAATGAAATTTCATGAGAAAAACTATCCAACACATGATCTAGAGTTGGCTACAGTAATCTATGAATTAAAAATTTGGAAGTATTAGCTCTCTGGAAAGATTTGTAAAATATATATAGATCATAAAATCCTCATGTATATATTCACACTGAAATAGTTGAACATGTACCAATGAAGATCGTAAGAGATGATAAAAGACTATGACTGCTCAATTCATTACCACCCTGGGAAAGAGAACAATGTGGAGGATGCTCTAAGTAGACAGCACCCAATGATTCTATTATTGATGAGAATTTTAAAGGATCAAATCTTCTTAGATTTTTTGAACATGGACATGGGAATCATAAAGAAGGGAACATTATAAATCATTTCACAAAATTATTTCCAAACCATCTCATTTGGAAACGTTAAAGGATGCTCAAAATAATGATGGGATAATTTAGAATAAAGTGAAAACTATTAGAAAAGGGAAATACTTGGAGATCAATGTTAATGAAGAAGGAATTGTGAGATTTGGGTTAAGACTATGTGTTCTATCAGATCGGGAGTTAAAGAATGACCTTTTGGATGATGCACATAGTTCAAATTTCACCATTCACCTAGAAAACAAAAATATGTATTGAGATCTCCAAGAGAATTATTGGTGGGATAACATAAGGAGAGAGATCTTTGTGTATACACCAAAGTGCCTGGTATGTCAGTAAGTGAAGGCTGAGACACATAAGTCTAAAGGGATGAAGCAACCATTACCCATACCAACATGGAAATGGGAGAATATCACCATGGACTTTTCGCCATACTTCTGAAGACATCCAAAGTAAACAATGCTATATGGGTTGTTGCAGATCATCTTATAAAGATAATACACTTTATTTAAATTTTGGAGGATTTCTCATTGGATGAAATAGCACAAATATACATCAGAGAAGTTGTAAAGATGCATGTAGTTAAACTATCGATTATATCCAATCGAGATCCAAGATTCACCTCTAATTTCTAGAAGAGTCTCCAACATGATCTGAATACTGAGTAGAACTATAGTATGTCTTATCATCGTCAAACTGATATCCAATCTGAGTATACTATCCAAACACTTGATGACATGTTGAGACCATGCTCAATGGACATCAAAGGAGGATGGTATCAATATATTTTTTTGGTTGATTACTCTTACAGGAACAGTTTTCACACAATCATCCAAATGGATCCCTATTAATCCCTTTATGGAAGGAGGTGCAGAGCACCGGAATATTGGGATGAAGTTGGGGAGTGAAAACTCTTAGGTCCTGAAATGGTTGATGAAATGGTGGAGAAGGTTAAGACCATCCAATAGCACATTAAAGCTTCTCAAAGTCGACAAAAGTTCTGTGATGAAAATCGTTGACGAGACCTAGAGATTGTTGTTAGAGACATGGTATTCCTTCGTAGATCACTTTGGAATAGAGTTATGAGATTTGTAAAGAAGGAAATTCTTAGTTCAAGGTATATCAGCCCTTTTTATATCCTTGGTCTCATTAGAGTAGTGGCCTATCGACTAGCACTCCCACCAAACCTATCTCAAGTACATGATGTATTCTATGTATCACTTTTCAGGAAGTACATACCTGATCCATCGCATTTACTCAATCCAGAGGTGGTACCATTAGATAATTACATCTACTTTGAAGAGAAGTTAGTGAATAACTTATATTTTAAGGAAAACGTTATACAAAACAAGACAATTCCCCCCGTCAAGGTGTTGTGGGAAAACCACAAGTTTGAAGAAGCAATGTGGGAATCAGAGGAAGTGATGAAGCAGAGTTACCTACATCTATTTTAGTGTGGGAAAAGGAAATTCCAAGGGTGAAATTTCTTAAGGTGGGAAGATTGTAATTACCCAAACATTTATTAATGAAAATTCCTCTTGATCTAATTAAATATATTATTATGAAAAATGGATATATAAAACATTTTCACTTCCTTTGTTTTATGTTTTTGGATTTTAAAATACCATTAAGAATTTTTATCATTTATAATATAGTCGTTGAACAGTGACCACATGATTAGTATAAATTTAGGGTTTTAACAAATCCAATTTACCCAGACAAAGAAATTGATGGCCTCATCTAGTAGAATTTCTCCATACGAAGCCCATTTTTTGGAGCTTGGAAAGGAGGGGGTGTCACTAGGCTTCTATTTTGACCAAGACCAATCCTATATTCAACACATTAATCTTTAATGGAATCACATATGTGAGGAGTATAAGTTAACAGAAATTACTACTTGGGAAATGTTATCTGAGCTGCCCAAGAGTTTGTCACCATCGCGCACCTTACCTTTAGGTATTACGTGGGTTTTATTATGGGTTATGTAATAATACCATAGAACTATGATTATGTTCTTTAGTTTTTTTATAAATAATATACATTCATTTTATTAATTTTACTTTTTACATGATTTTTAATGCACAAATATTTTTTTACATAATATATAAATTCAATTAAGAAATCTATTTTGAGGAATATATGATTTTTTTAATTAAATAATATTTTAATAAAATATTACTAAATGATGTTTTATTAAATATAAATGATTGTATAGTTATTATGAATAAATATATAATTTTTACTAAGGTTTGAAAGCTATTTTTGTCAAAAACCATGAATTTTTTATAAATGCCTGTTTTTATTTTACAAGTAAAAATTAAAATATTTAGTTAATTATAGAGATAAAAAAATATTATTTTTGGATTCAAGATGTTGAAATTATAAAATGGTGAATTTTTCATAATATTCATAGACAGTCGAATTTTTGGGTAAAAATTAAATACCATTTAAATCTATAATATTTTTTAGGACATAATAATGGATCAATAGTGATGTAATAAAATAATATAAAATTGATATTTGGCCAATATATTTTTTAACTTTAATATAACTTTATTTTATATTTGTTTGATTAATTTTACAATGCCTAAGTGGACCCTCCAGGACTTATAAAACATTTTAACATTTTAAAATGATTTCTTTGAGAGTGTGACTCATATGCATATAAGAAAGCCTAATATTTTTATAAATTCGTTCATTATAATTATAAAATAATTTTCTACACTCCCCTTTGGAAAATAACATGGTCACAAACCATGGGATGGTTTGTGGTTTTGATTAGTTTAATTTGTAGTGTCCAAAACCAAAATAATAAATAATTCTCTCTTCTTTCCTATATAAACCCACTCAATCTCCCATTTCTATTCCCTAAAACCATTTAGAGCTAAACCAAACCCTTACCTAATCTCTCTAGAATCCTTCCAAGGTACCCCAAGCTCCCATGAATCCTCTCTAAAGCCTCTCCCAAACCTTTGAGATCACACTTCCTATTAAGGGATTTCTTTCTTTCTCATTTTTGTCCAAGTTTCTTTATGTTGTTATACAATTTTATTTTAAATTAAAACATGATGGGGTATTATTTATAACATATCTGATACATCCCTCCTTATTTTTTTAATGATAATAGACCCCTTTATATCTCATTAGTTCCTCCCATGTACACCTGTTACCATGCCAATATTCCATAAGGGATTTCTCTCTCCTCATTTACATTCATGAAATTATTTTATATTATGCATCTAAATTACATTTCACATGTTGGGATATTATGTTACATGGCCCCCTTACTGTATAAATGAAGATAGAACCATTTATATCTAAAAAAACTATTTAACTATTTCTATTTTAATCTGTTATGTTACGAAATTGCACCGTTATTTTCCAATCCAAAATCATTATGTAGTGAATACCATACCCATGTCTCTATCAAGGGTATTCACATTTAGGAACATATAAATATTAAATAGTACTTACATTTATGTATTCCACATTCCTTAATTGTGTAATAACTTATTATTTTAAATGACACCATGTTATATGATCCATGTGGCACACTTATGCATGAAATGAAATGTTTATAAAGGGTGCGCCCTAATAGTAATCCAATGCATTGGGTAAATAATAGTATCATGAAACTCCATGTAAAATTAGGGTATACTCAATATAATTCAATTGAAATTAGGTTTTACTCATTAAAATTCAAGGGAAATTAGGTTTTACCCATGCTCTATGTGCAATGATCCTTGACTCATGCTATTATCATGTTAAGTGTTGTTGCCACATTTCCATGTTATGATAATCACGAAATATAATTCCATTATGTTCATGTTTCTCATATTATACATTGATATTTCTATTGCCTAAAATTTATTTTATTCTTCATGTTATTCCTTGTTTACTCCCTTACTGGGATTTATATTTCACCTGTTTCTTATGTATGTCCTCAGGTTATCCGATGCAATGCTAAGTACAAGGGAATGTTGTGGTCATGTAAAAGACATTTTCAATAATGATGTTGTGTTTTTATGTCTTAAGTTGTAATGTAATGTCTCTAATTTACCAAGACACTAGACCTATAGATCCTCAAGGTTGTCTTAACTACAATTTTATGTAATAAAGAATGTTAATGTGTGTAATAAAGAGAAGGGTTGTTACATAACAGACCATTAGAATGAAAATTCATTCCTCCTGTCTATAGATATTTTCCAAATACAAAATTGTTATCAAAATTTATCCAATAAAAACCAAAGTTCATCATAATATATTTCATATATAGTAAACTTATGACTCATCACAAAAATATATATGTTCAAATTTGAAGCCTAGAATTTTTTAAGGAAGATCGCCAAATAAACATTATATACCCCGTAAAATATAATATGGATATTAATGTCACATTAAAAATATGTAAATACTATGGTCACTATAAAACCATAATAAAAACTTGCATAATTCTAAATAAATAATCTCTTGTTGTTGAATATATTCCAAAAATCCAAACTTTTAGTAAACTCCAGAAAAGATAACAGAAACCACCAAATCACTATCCAATTTCATTGTCACTAATATAATCCCATAAGAATATATTTATCATTATTATCTAATAATCAAGAATGTGTTAAGGGTTTTATTCCCTCAATCATGTGTTTTTTTTAAAATATCAACTTTCCACTAAATCATTTTTCTTAGTACCACGCATGGTTTCATATCCTTAAGTAAATACCACTATAGTACAATACTTATATGTTTCATAATTATAATAAATGGAATATCAATGATAAAAATAATAATATAACATAATTCCTTAATCCAAACACAATAACATTAATCATTCAACTTCTTTTTTAATAAATTTCATATACTTGGCCTTGACCCCTTATCTCCTTTTAAGGTATATTATCAAGATTCAAAGGGATTTCATTTTTGTAGTGCTTCATTTTCTTAGGGTGGAAGAATTTAACATTGGAAGATTATTTTTTTCCTTGCAATCATGAGAATGGAGGCCTTATTTATCCCAATTTAAGAAGATTCTTTTTTTCTTTTAAGTGTGTACCAAGGTGTTTCCATCCACAAGTATCACATGTTGGAAAATCATTCTTTCCCTTTATCCCTTTACACATATTTTACCCTATTTTACTCTTCTTATCTTTCATTTCTTAGAATACATAATACATGGATATTTCATTCTCTATCTTGATATCACATTATACTATATCTTAATATGATGAGATGTTTTTGGAGACATTTTTTCTTGAAAATATTGGTTTAATCTCATCAAATAAAGGATAATTATGACTCATTGGATTACATTAACTGATACTATTCACATTCCTTCTTCTAGGTTTCATTTATATACGAATGAATACAATATATTGTATCATGACATTATGAAACACAATGTATAATCCCAATACTATTGAAACACTTAACAAAAATTTTAAAATCTATAAATAGCTAATCTCATGATCAAAAACATGTTATCTTTAAGGATATATTTATTTTCAATCCTTAATAATTGTTTTTTTGAAAATTTTGAATTATTTGGATCATAACCCCTAGGTGTTTAAATCCTGGTGCACATTAAGGACCATTTTTTGCACCAAGTGATAATCAGGTCAATCTCAATTCCCAATTTCCTAGTTATTGGTAATATGTAAATCATATCTAGAATAATTTCTACTTGTAGTATCAAGATAGGGATGTATTTTCTAAGAAAAAAACACATAATATATTCTATAATAAATCATTATAATGTTATTCTATATATATTTATATAGCCTAAAATAATATCATAGGGTTGTATTCCCTAATCTATGTTTTTATAAATATAGTACCCATGGTTTCTATTAACCTTCTTATGATACCAATTGTAGCAACCTCGACCCCAATAGTCTAGATTTGGTGTATACTTTATAATATTGAAATAAGATATAAGGAATCACATTCATAAGCACCAAATAGTTTAGAATTCTTGGTAAATTAGATACATTCATGAATTGACATTACATCTTAAAACAGAAAATACTCAAAGTATTTTCTTTGAGAACACCATTATCCCTCTAATCATATTCCAACGTATCAATCATAAAACACATCCTAGTGTCTTAGGAAAATAAAACATAATAAATGTATTTATTAAGATACTCAGTAATGGTAATAATAAATTGGTATATATGATTAAATATGGAATAATAAACATGGAAAGGTAAATAATAGAAACACGTTCCATTTAATTAGATAACTTGAGAATAATATGGTAGGAATAAATGATGATCCAATAATTCCAAAAAATTAATCGCATGAGCTTGAAAACTTGACCATGGATATTGTGACTAATCAAATAAACACATAGAATATAAATAATTGAATTAATAATGATGGAATAAATATTTCCACACATCTAAAACATATCATCGAGGCCTTCTTCCAAGATATAAAAAAAAATTAATTAGGCCTCATCCAAAACCCAATACAGTTTGTCTAATGATAACTATTAATGCATCGAGGGGTGGGAGTGGGCCCCCCAATAACATACTAGGTCTAATTAATTCCTAATATGAAATGGATGTAACATAATCAACATAAAAATTCATTTTGAAAAACTAACATATGAATTGTTAATACTTACCCCTATCAATAAACATAATCACAAATCATCAAGTGTAAAATGGTGAATCGTAATAAAATTTTACATACCCAATCAAAATAATCATAAACAATGCAGAAACTAATAAGGATGATATCAATACAACATTTTCTCAATGGATCATAATAAAGATTAAGGTTTAATGTCACTGATAAATGGAAATACCATAAAATGTAATTAATGTTATTCTTAAGGCAAATATCCTATTCACTTTGAAAATAACCTTTTTTAAAAAAATAATTTCAAATAAACCAAAATAATTTTGTTTAAAAATAAAAATTTTAAAAATTTAAAATATGATTTAAAATATTTCTTGTTCATAATGGAATAAACTTTTTTCCATGTCATACATGTTAATAACTATGATGGATATAATATTTTTAGTAAAATCCAAACAAAAATTATTTTAAAAACAACATGAATATTCATATCAAAAAATAGTAAAAGGAAAAACTGGATAAAAAATTTCTCTAATAAATAATTATTAAAATGATAAATAAAATATGAAACCATTTTAAAAACGTTTGTTTTTATTAAAAATTGTTTTAACCGAAAATAGAAATAAAATCAGATTTTATTAAAAACATTTTCTCAATAATATTAAGTACCAATTTGAGTAAAATGGTAATATTACTTGAAAAAGTACATGGATAACCATATTATAATAAAATATATTTATTTTAGGTTAGAAATATCAAATAATTCCCCCATGTGTGACTGAAACAAAAACAGTTCTGAATAAAGATGAGATTGTGAAATAAACTATTTCCACTTTGGTAACTTTTGAATCACAAGCCCTGTAAAATTTATAACTTAAAATGAAACTTTAAATATAATGAATATAAATATATAAAATAAATAAAATTTTAAAATATTAATTATATACCCCACAAAATGTAAATAAGTATTGAATATGGAATATGTCTCACTAAAGTAAAAGTGATATGAGAAACTCGTACCTTGAGTATGAATCATCATTTAGGTTCTTTATCATCATGAATAATAAACATATTTTTATTATTTAATTTAATTAGACACTTTTTAATTTTTTTATTCCTTTTATTTCAACTATTATCATGTTATATACAATTAAGTAACAAATTAAATTTAAATCAGGTGTTTCGATGATATTTGACTTATGTGTCCAAAATGTCTTAGGTAGGTTGAAAATTAGTCTAAGATATCATAATTTCAACAACTCTATAATAATAATCAAGACACAATTATCATATTGATACAAAAATTATACATTTATGACCAATCATGTGGTTTTGAGAAATGAAGTCCAATAAGATCATGAAGATAGTAGGTCGTAAGCACGTATGAGTAAAGTTTCCATTTTAAAATGATCATTTTGAAAAGGAGTTAAGTAATATTTTATATTTCCATAATGATAATAATATCATAAATATCATTTTATTTATTTAAATATTCTTATATATATCATCCAAGTGGTTTGGTGATGAAAATGGAGTCTCATTGCTATATAAATGTGGTATTCGACATGTACATGAACACCATTGTCATCTTTGAGTTAGTGAAAATGTAATAAAAAAAAGAAGATGTATTAAATTTTTAGATTGATAAATATTTCATGAATACCATTATTATTTCATTTATATCACATATATTAAATAAATTTATCCTTATTATGTTCCACATAAAGTGTTAGTGAAAAATGAATCACATCACTTCGTGAGGTGATAGTTCACCGTACACATGAGTGATGTCATTGTATCACCTATAAAAGGGAAATTAAAAAAAGGTATATAAGATTTAATGGATACAAAGGTATAATTATGTTATAAATATCATATATACAATTTAGATCCATCATAACACCTAACCATTAGAGGGTTTGATGGAAAAAGTGTTACATCAGTTCGTGAGGTGGTATTCAACCGTACATAGGAGAAACTCTATCATTTCACATTTTATGTAAGTGGATATGGATATATGTTAGACAACTAAAATTTTAAAATATTTGTATAAGTGAGATTCTAGTGTTATTATATAATCATAAATAAAGATGATTTGAAAGAGTTGGAAGAATAAAAAAATCAAAAACACATAGTTAGGAATTCATAGAATACCTCTTTAGGATTAAATATAAATTATTACTAGAATGGATTAATAATCATACCAAAGATTCTAGGATGAGGGGATGGAATTTTGGAATTAATTTGGGCATTGTAACACCTTGAGTTTTTATGAATTATTATTTTTGAATAAATTAAATTTCCTTGATGGATTGGGCTACATGATACACAAATCTAAGATTGATGTATAGTAAAAACAAAGTTAATAATGTTATAAACAAAACACTCGATTATATTATATTACACACAACACTGATTTTTAATAAAACCATGATATATTATTAACATAGTTATTTAAATCCTACCATTATTACATAGCGGTTTAACATAGCTATATTAATATTAATAACAACTTTTTGAATATTATTTATAAAGATTTCATATAAAGAAAAAATATTGATAAAAAATACTTAATTTTATGTAAAGTCATTATATGTTTTAAAAATAATATTTTCTCAAAAAAATATTTTTATTTCTTTTTTTGAAAAAAGGTTAAATTAATTTTTCACTCATTTAGAAATTTAATTTAATAAAAAAAATTAATTTTTAAATTCATAATTTTAATTTTATATTATGGATAAATATTGGAATTTTCCAGAAAAGTTTCATTTTGGATGAAAAGTGAAAAATACTAAATTTTAATTGAAAACTGTCTTTTTCCTTAAATTTTTTAAAAAGGTGTATTCTATTTTAAATTAGTTTTAAAGTATAATTAGTTCGATTATACATATATTAATCCGTTTTAGTTCATTGGTATCATTTTTATGTTGAAATTGTGTATAAAAACATTGTAAGATTTTGATCATTTTCAATTTAAAAAACATACTTTCTCGTCACATCGGTGGGGTTAATACTAAATTAATTTTTTCCACTTATATGACTGGAATTAGTAAAAACAAATTCCATATTTTGAATTAGAATAATTTATATTAAATAGAATGATTAATATAATTTTTTATTAAAATTATGCATTAAAAATTAATTACTATAGTTAAGGTAAAAAAGTGTTTACAGGGGATTAAACAAAAAATATAAAGGAAAAAATAACATAAATTTTTTTATGAAAACTAATTTATGGACATATTTAGACCGTTAATTATATATGGTTTCATAAAGGTCTATTTTGGACCCTTTTGACATATGAAAAACGTGGGAACACTGAATTCATTTCAGAAATACCAAGTGTGTCCTCTCATTCGCTTATAAAAATCCACACCCTCTTCTATATTTTTCATAACTTAAAACATCTTTCATGCAGAAAATTCCTTCCCAAATAACATCCAAAATTACCTCCCCTCATTCTACAAGCATTAATTTTATCCTAAAGTCATTCTATGAAGTATTTTTGTCTAAACCTATGGTGGATACTCAAAGAAGAGCTAACGTTCATCAATGATCATTTTTCTTTTATTTCATACTCAATACCGTTTAATTATTATTATACATTGATTATGTAATATCATCTGTATATTCCTTATAGATATATTTATTTATGTTATGGTAATGACCTAAACCACCTCCACTTCCATAAAATAAGTTAAAAATTCATTGTTCTTGTATATAGCTGACTACCGCCCCATGTACCGATGTAGTTAATTTTTCCATTACAACCTCTCATGATTGGATACAATGACTGATTTATATTTTATATAATATATTTATAATGTATATGATTTTATTTTTATTTTGGAATTATTATATCACTCATACCTTCATACTCTCCCTTTTTTGGAGTAAGATAATGTTTTTCATGTGTACAATAGACTACCACCTCGTGAAGTGATGTGATTCATCCATGCTTTACATGGAATTTATTAAAGATGGATTTAATTAAAATATGTGATATAAATGAAGTAATAATTATTTTGGTATGATAAAATATATCATTTATGTTTATTTCTTTCAACCCTACAAAAAAATAAAAAAAATAGTATAAGTGTATATGGACGGCCTATCGTCTCCATGAATGATATATTTCATTTGATATCACTAAATTTTATGGACTATTATAAATACATATATAATGAATATATATAATATTTACATAATGTTTATCATTCAGGATATTATGGAACCATGATCAGAATAATAGGACCAAAAATATAACAAATCAAAACATGAGTGAAGAACAAAGTGCTTATTACCCAAAACATAACATTAACCAGGAATTGTTAATAAAAATGTCATAAAATGTCATCATAAAATCTTATATGGTATGATATATATGAATATGGTTCTATAATAGATTAATAATAAACTTATATTTAATATACAGGAGTCTTTAATTAGTATGAGGGAAGTTAAGACTTAAGGTAAAGAATTTTTGCATCAATTTTCCTTCCTTGAGATGTAATTTATGTTAGGAACCTATTTATTTAACAAGGAGTACACAAAACCCATTTTCTATATAATATCATGAATTTATTCAAAAAAATGATATTTTATGTTTCATTTTATATTATTCCTTCATGAGGATTAGGATTCAATGTTACCAAAAAGTTTAGAGTTTTATATTACAATCTCATTATTTATCGGGATTGGTTATGAGTAAATTTATAATATTGAAATCTAATTATATAACTCTCAACAATTCTTATGAATTTTTCTGTCATTTTTTATTCATTACATCTTTATGTAATCGTACCATTTTTCTACACATAGTTACTTAGACTTAATAAGAAAACTTATTTAAGAAAATATGTCTTTATTTATCTCTTCGTTCAAAAATTTGTTCCCCCCAAAACCATGTTTTGAAAAAAAAAATCTTCCAAAATGTTTTATCACTATATTTTTATTTTTAAAAGAAATTTTAACCCATTTTTTAATTATAATTTTTTTAAATTATTCTCCATGTAATTTTCCAAACAATTATCATTTCAATTTTACCAAAAATGTGAAAGGAATCTTCATTTTAACATGTACATAATGAACAAAATTTTAAAACATTATGAAAAATCATTTTTTTGAATATTACTTTATAATTTTTCAATGTTATTTTCAAATAAAGAGGTTTTAAAAAATTATTTTTTAAATGGAATTTGTAAAATCAGAAATGATATTTTCTTCAAGAAATGTTCTAAATGGTCTTTCAAAATTATTTTCAATCTATGATGATATATTTTTGTGTTACCTATGACATACTAGGGATACAATCAAAGGAATAAATTTTTATTCTTTCTCTTAATGGTTTATATTTACATGGCATGATTTTTAGTAAATCCGTTTCAATTCCACATGTTATATAATGTTGAATTGATTATTAAAAATGCTTATTTTCATGGGAAATTTTATTATGAAGTGATTATAAAACCTTTCTATTTTCACTAGGTTATGATATGATGAAAGTTTTATGATGACCATTTAATTTAAAGGTTTATGATATGATGAATGTTTATGATCTTATGGCATAGATAAATTTGTATTTCATTATGTGGCAGGTGGGACATATATCTCCAACTAATAAATTTGGTAAAGATTTATATCTCATGAGATAGACTAACCCATAATAGGGAGTGGAATTGGTTTAGTAAGATTGGGCTGTAACAGGGAGTGAACTTGGTTTAGTAAATGAATTTATCTTCTATGATTTTCTTGGTAGAGAGCCTTTACTAATATGAGAATGGGTTTCTAATCTTATGTATATACCAAAAATTCCATGTATAATGTTAATGTTGTGCTCTTATGGATCATCTTATTTGATTAATTTATGAATCATGTCTTATGAACGTTCAATATTTATACCATACCTCAATATTTTGATCTTTTATTTGTAGGGTTTGGTTTTATAATGTTTTTCTCGTGTTCTCATGCCCATATGCTCGTGTTATGATTATATATCTCCCTTTTTTATCCTTACTATGCATCTGATCTCACACTTTTATTATGATTCATTTCCCCATGTTATGAAGATATGTTTTACGTATGATATGTCTATGAAGGGTTCTAGTTTTGAAGAACACAATGGGCGATGATATAGCTCACTTATAGACTAGTGCTTATATTTTGATGTTTCGAAAGGCACTAAACTATAAATGTCCTTAGGAAAGTGTTTTTTCATGTAATGAATAATCATAAAATATGATACAATACCTATGTGTCATAAAAATAGATCTCTACAATAGGCATAAAAGGACAGGTTTAGTTAACCATTATAAATTAGTATGATAAAACCTTAGTGATAACCCTAAGGAAATGTATGAGGATAAGTTTATTAGTGATTCAATGTATAAGAAGACATCCTAGAATATTGGTAATGGATATATCATGTGGTTTTAAAGAAATTACATCCCTATTTTGATTTTATAAGACTATGTTATTCTGGAATATATGCACCTAAGGGTGACAACATTGAAAACTCTATATTGAGATAGACTCGATCATGAACTAGTGCATGACAACATGCCTTGTTTCACACCTAGTTTTACACTCCTATGGGATATGATTTGTAAATTAAAAAACTCTTTATGAACATCATGAAGGTTTTAAATATAAAATTACTATGGAAATCATAGGATATACATAAGGTTTCATGGATTAAAGAACAAGGTATCATGATTTAGATGTCATATATGTCATTTTCTTCATGATTTTGTAGTTCCCCACTGTGATTACTATTTCTTACACTATGAATTTTTTAGTCAATTGATAGAACCCAATGGAACCAGGTTAATGATAAGTGTCACATATAGTGCAATGATTTTCCTTCTGAGAATAAAATATTTTATGGGAGATGGAATGAAAAATATTATTTATATACTCACACAACATTCTGTAGATATGAATCATACTGAACTTCTACATGAACATAGTCGGGAACAAAATTCTCTTGAGTCCCTCACGAGGAAATTTCCATATACATTTAGTGGATCTTCTGATCCACTATTTGATAACAAATGGATTAGTACCACTGAAAAGATATTTTTCTTTCTCAAATGTTTTGAACATGAAAATTCATTTTAAATTTATACCATTTTGAATATGAAGAAGATCAATAGTTTAATCTTTAACATAATACACATTAATATTTTAATATTGAATCCATGGATTGGGATGAGTTCAAGAACTTATTTTTTAATATGTACATTACTCACATTCTTTATACGAAGATAAATAAAAAGTTCCATGAGTTAAAGAAAAATGATGATTAATATATTGGTACCTATGAGGTAAATTTTACAAGACATGTGAGGTATTATTCTAGAATTATTATCTAACCTAGAAGTAAGGTTGAAAAACTATTTAGTGACTATAAAATAAGTCTTAAAAAGGTGGTATCCATAAGAGACTTCAGTAGCTATATAGAGATATCTCTATATTTTATCAAGGTGGAAATGGAGGTTGAGTTATGTATCAATCTCAAGGTTTTGATAAGAAAAGGAAAATGAATTTAAAAAAGTCTAAAATACATACATAGAAAAATATGAGCTTTCCATTATACACAGAATGTTGAAGAAGAATAAAGGGAATGTTCTTAAGAGGACTAGTAAATGTTTTAAATGTGTAATTGAAGGTCATCAAGAAATTGATTACCAAAGATATGGGAATAAGTTAGCTAATGATATGAATAGAGAGAAATCCATACAGAATTAACAACCCATAGTTCAGTTCCTTAAGTGTAAGGATAATGAGTATTTTGTTTAACAATATGCATAACCAAAGGTTAAAGATTCCACCCAAACTATTATATGTCTAATTAGTAGTGAAAACCCCTAATGGTGTGATGATAATATCTAAATTTTATGATTACTCTCTATTTGATGTTGTTGGGAATGTCTTTCCATCAAATCTTTTCATTCATCCTCTAGTCGAATTTGAATTCATCTTGGGAATGGTTTAGCTTTCTCTATATAAATCCAACATCAACTATCGAGGAAGTGAAGTCACATTTGATATTCCAAACCAACTTATGGTTATATATCCATGTGATGATAAGTAAGAAACTCTAATAGAGATTTCATCCATTGTATGGGTACAAATTCCCATTCATAAGGATTGTTTATCTAAATTGATTGGGGAGATACATTAAATCGTTGATATTCCTATTGTGCATGAATTTATTTATTTCTTTTCAAAATAATTTCTTATTCTTCCACCAAAACGTGAAGTTATGTTCCCAATTGAACTCATACTTGGTGCCACACTATTTTGAGAGACTCCTAATAAAATAGACCCAATTGAGTTGCATGACTTGATGAAGAAACACCAAGAGAACCTTGACAGGGGATTTATTTGGCCAAGTTTTTCACCTTGGGGTTAACCTATTCTTTTTTTAATGAAATATGGATCAATGAAACTCTACATTGATTATAGAGAGTTGAACAAGATCAAAATAATGAACATGTATCTTCTTCCCTGTATTAATGAATTTTTTAATCAACTACATGGATCTGAATACTTTTACAAGATTGACCTTTATTATGGATATCAAAAATTGAGGGTAAAGAAGTAGGATATTCCCAAGACTACATTATATATAATTTATGGAAACTATGATTATATAGTGATGGAATTCATTCTTACATATTCCCACAATATCTTCATGGATTTCATGAATATAGTCTATAGATATTACCTTAATCAGTTTGTGGTAGTATTTATATATATAATATATATATATATATATATATATATATATATTCATAGAGAAATGAATAGAATAAATATCACTTGAGAATTATAGTAGAGACTCAAAGAAAAGATAAATTTATGAAAAAATTATAAAGAAAGAAGTTTCGATGAAAAATGTTCCATTTTTTGTTCATATAATCTAAATTGAGGTTATATCAATAGATCCTTCAATGAATGAGGCTATTGAATGCAGTTTCAGACCAACCATGGTGACTAAGATCCACAGTTTTATTGGGTTTTTAGGATATTATTGATGGTTTAGGGATAATTTCTCATCACAATCTAATACCCTCACCAAGTTTACCCATAACAAAATGTGTTGAAAATTTCAAGTAAGTGAAGAGAATATTAATTATTGATCCAATTATTAAAATACCCTAAAGTGTAGAAGGGTTTTCAATCTATATTGATTCATACAAGAAGGTATTGGGATGTGTTATTATATAAAATGACTTGTTTATATCTAATTCCTCATAAAAATGATGATTCATGAGAAAAATTACCTAACTCATGATTTGAAGTTACCTATCATAAGGTTTTCATTAAATATATAGAGGTATTTTATTTATGGAAAAAAGTGTGATATATATATTGATCACAATAATTTAAAGTATATATTCACATATAAGGACTTAAACATTCTGTAGAAAATATTTTTAGAGATGGTTAAGTATTATGAATTCTCAATACATTACCTCCCTAGGAAAGTGAATAAGGTGGATGGTTTATTAAGTCGAGAGGATAATGCTATCTTATAAATGATTAGGATTACAAAAGTTATAATATTTAAGCATTTGTAAAGGATGAATATGGAAATCCTAAAGGATGGGGACAAATATTATCTTTCTTAATTAAATTTTCAACTGTATATCCAGGTGAAGATTAAATATGTTAATAAAGAAGATGTAGATCTATAAAAGAAAGTTCAAAATATTATTGATTTTAAACTTGAAGATAATGGAATGATAAGTTTTAGGAACCATGTATGTGTTCTATCTGTACTAGACTAGAAAAAAATTAGGGAAGATCATAGTTATTCATTATCTATTCATCTTAGAAGTACTGATATGTATATATATTTTAAAGAGAACTTCCGATGGGATGGGATGAAGAAAGATATCATAGATTTTGTATCTCTATACCTATAATGTTAACAATTTAAGGCTGAAAACAATAGTATATTGGGATGTTTCATCTATTTCCCATATCAGAATCAAAACGGGAAAACATCACCGTGGATTTTTTCATTAGACTCCCAAAAAATTTATAATAGGAATTATGATATATGGGATGTATTAAATAACCATACTAAGTCAAAACACTTCATCACTATCAGTGAATACTTATCTCTAGATAAGCTTTTTAGGATATGTATTATGGAAGTGGTAAGGTTGCATAGAGTACCACATTCCATTGTGTCTGATCAGAATATGAGGTTATCTCAATATTCTAGAAAAATATTTATAAATATCTTGATACATAGTTGAGTTTTAGCACTAAGTATCATACCCAACTAGATATACTAAAATATAAATTTAAACCCAAGAGGATATGTTGATATCAGGTTTTTTGGATTTCAAAGGTTGTTGGGATCAACACCTTCCTATAGTTTAGAATTCTTATAGAAATATCTATCACTAAAGAATTCAAATTAATCCTTATGAATCCCTCTCTAGAAATAAATGTAGATATCCAATGTTTAGGAATAAATTTGGTGAAAAAATCTATTGGGACCTAAGATAGTTGAAGAAATGGTATAGAATGTTAAATCCATTCAATAACACATAATAGAAAATCAGAGAAGGTGGGAAAGTTATTCTGAAAATCACTAGCAAGATATATAATTTGAAGTTGGGGATAATTTTTTTTAATAATTACTCTATTTAATAAATTAATGAGATTTGGGAATAAATGGAAACTGATCCCTATGTATTTCGGTCCATTTGAAAATTTTGGACATATCGAGGTGATAGCCTATCGCTTGGTGCTTCCAAAGAACCACCATCAAGTCCCCTATTTTTTCTGTATATCTCTACTAAGGAAGTACATACTTGACACTTCACATGTACTAGACTCAGAGTTCATGCTACTGGAGAAAGACGTTTCTTATCAGGAATAATCAGTGGAGATTCTAGATCGTATAGAGAAATGTTTATGAAACGCAACCACTCACCTCATCAAAGATTTATGGTGAAACCAATAGTTTGAGTAATCTATTTGGTAATTTAATGATATAATTAGGCATTATTATCATAATTTTTTTGTATCATAGTGATGAATATCTAGGGAAAATTTCAATTTTAAGGGGGGTAGAATTTTACACCCTGAGTTTTTATGAATTATTATTTTTAGATAAATTAAATTTTTTGGATGTCTTGTGTTTCATGATATAACAACATATTATTTCATCATACAACACCATGTTAATAATTTTCTATATGCAACACTATTTTATCTTGGATTACATGCAACATTAACTTTTAACAAAACCATGATATATTATTAATATAGATATTTAAATGGTACCATTATTACATAGCCACTAAACTTAGTAATGTGAATAATAATTAAAACTTATTAAATATTAAAACGTGTTAAATATTATTTATAATAGTTTTATATAAATAAAAAATATAAATACAAACAATTTTTTGGTTAAGGTCATTATAAGTTTTGAAAATACTATTTTCAAAAAAATGATTTTTGAAATTTTTTATGAAAAATTATAAAATTAATTTATCACACATTTATAAATTTAATTTGTTAAAATAATAATTATTTTTTAATTAATAATTTCAAAATAATATTCAGGTGAATTTTTGGTATTTTTCTGAAAATTTTCATTTATTAATAAATTGTGAAAATACTAAATTTTAATTGAAAACTCTCTTTTCACCTAAATTATTTACACAGAAAAATTATATTTTGTATTTTTTTTTGATGTATAATTATTTAAAAAATAAATCTATTAATATTATTTATTTAATTTTAATCAATTTCACATTGAATATGGATTAAAAAACTTTATCAACTTTTGATTATTTTCACTTTAGAAAACCTACTTCTCATCATGTCCGCAGGATAAATATTAAATTTAATTTTTCTAATTATGCTATTGGAATTTTGAAACATGGATTCCATTTTTGGAATAATAATAATTTATAATATCTAATTAGGTCAAATTAATTTTTTACAAAAATGAATAGTGAATGTAGTAAAAATTAATTTCCACAGTTAAAGTAAAAATGGGTTTACCAATGGGGTTAAACTGAAAAGGTAAGGGTAAAAATAACCTATACACTAGTATAAAAATTATTTTCTATCCCTATTTCATCCATTACACCTCTAATGTATGATAATGCTAAATTTTTTATCCTTGTGACATATGAAAAAATTGGGAGCGCTCGAATCTTTTCAAAATTACCAAATGTGTCCCACCCCTCACTAATAAAAGGTTACCCCCACTCCTCTCTTATTCACACCTTCAAACCTCTTTGGTTTGGAAAATATATTTCCACAAAAAAAATCCCAATTTCTATCCCCTCATCTTATAATCTTTATTTTAGGCATAAATCTATCATATGAAGGCTTTTCATGAAAACCTAAAGAGGATACCCGAAGAAGAGTTAATGTTCATCGACGAGCATTTCTATTTTATTTATTCATCCACCTCAATTTAATTATTATTATACCATGATTATATAATAACCTAAATACCTTATATATAATTAAAAAAATTTATGTCATGTTAATGAACTACAACCATCTCCACATCTATAAAATAGGTTATGAGATCATTGTTCGTGTGTGTAGTAGACTACGGCCTCGCAAAATGATGTTGTTTGTTTATCCATTGCCACCTATCACTGTTGAACACAATGGAGGATATATAGTTTGTATATGATATTTATGATTTTATGATTTTATTATTATATTACAAATACCTTTATACTCTCTATTTTTTGGAATATGATAACATTGTTCATGTGAAAAGTGGACTACCACCTCAAGAATTGATGTGATTCATTCACTCTTTACATGAAATATATTAAGGATGATTTTAATTAAAATATGTGATATATATGAATTAAAAATTATTCTATAATGATAATATTTTCCATTTAATTTTCTTTATTTCAACCCATCAATAAAATGATAAAATAGCATTCATGTCTGTTTATGGCCTACCATCTCCATGAACGGTGTATTTAATTTTGTTTCCCTGAATTTGATGGATTTCTAAAAAGAAATTTATAATTAATATATATAATTTTTTTATAATTTTTATCATTATGAATATTATTTATCCATTATCAAATTAAGAGGACCATGAATATAACAAAGAAAAACATATTAGAAAAACAAAGTGGTTATTACACAAAACTTAACATGAACATGGAATTGTTAATTAACAGGTAATAAAAGGTAAGAAAATAAAATATGGATTGATATATATTAATATGTTTCTATAATATTTTTATAATGAAATTATATGTATTATAAAATAGTTTAGAATGAGTATGACAGAAATCAAGACTTAATGTAAGATATAGATTTGTCTCGATTTCTTACGTTGAGAAAAATATTGTGTTATGCACCTATATTATTTCACAAGTTTTATATACAACCCCTTTGAAATGTAATATAATTAATTTATTCATACTCTTGATATCTTAAGTTTCATTTTATGTTATTCCTTCATGGGTATTGTGATTCGAGGTTACCAATATGGTAAGTGTTTTATGTTAAAATCAATCCATTTATCGAGATTAGTTATGATTAAGTCTCCAATATTGAAATCTTATAATATAAATTTCAAGAATCCTAAATAATTTTATTATAATATAGATATTAATGATATATTCATGTAATAGTACCATTTTTACACTCTTTTCTACTTAATATTCTTAATAAAAGTTTCTTAGGAAAATTTGACTTTATTTCTCTCTTTGGTCGAAATTTGTTTCCTTCCTAAAAACTTTTTTTGGAAATAAATGTTCTTCCAAAAAATTTATTATGTGATTATAATTTTCAAATAAATTACGACCCATGTTTTAATTTTCACAAAAAAATATTTTAAATCTATCTTCAATTCATTTTCAAAACAATTCATATTTGGATTTCACCAAAAATGTGAAAGAAATATTCATTTTAACATGTACGGCGTGAATGGAATATTCCAAAATCACAAAAAAAATCATTAAAGATTCCATAATTATTTTTTAATTTTATTTTTAATGAAACGTTTTTAAAAATATTTTATATTTTAAAAAGATTATTTTAATAGTGGAAGGATATTTTCCTCAAGAAATGTTTAAAATGATCTTATAAAGTTATTTCCCATCTAATATGACATCTATTGGTGTTACCTATGATTTAATGGGGATATGATACCAATATAACATCCATATTATTTATTTTATAGGTTTATGTTTAGATATAATTATTTTTAAGACATTTATTTCTCTTCCTTGGGTTATGCAGTGAGTAAATTCTTATGAAACCCACTTCTTTTCCCAAGTTATTCTATGATGAAATTAATATAAAACCTGTCTATTTTCCATAGGTTATGATAGGTTGAAATTTTTATGATATTCATTTAATTTCATGGGTTCTGATATGATAAATTTTTATTTTCTTTTGTCACATATAAATATAGTTTTCATTATGTAATGGGTGGGACTGATATATCCCTCCAATGTGTTGGGTAATGATTTATATCTTATGTGATAGATATGACTAGATTGGGGAGTGGAAAAAATTCAGTACTAACATGTTAGAATGAGGAGGGAACTGATTAATTAATATAGGGTTGTAATTTGGAGTGAAATTAATTTATTTATTTATTTGTTTCCACTATGATGGTCTTATAAGTGATCCTTGACTAATATGGAAATGATTTTATATTTTTATGTGTATACCTCAAATTCTATGTCTTTTTCCAATGTTATTCTATCATGGATCAGGTTATTAGATTCCCTTGTGATTTATATCTTATTAATATTGAATATTTATTCCATTACTCTATATTTATGTCATTGATATAAAGGGTATGGTTTTATAATGTTATTCTCATGTTATCATACCCTTATGGTCAAATTATGCTTACATATCTCCCTTTTTAACCCTTATTGAGCTACTAAGCTCACAACTTTCATCAATTTTCATTCAACAGGATTTGAAGATATGTATTATTTATGAATCTTCTAATAAGGGATCTCATTTTAATTAACATTTCAGGAGATTATGTATCCCACTTATGGACCAGTGGTAATGTCTTCAAGTTTCTAAAGACACTAAACTGTTATGGTCCTCGGGCGTGTGTTTGTGAAATGTAATGAATATTAAAAAACAATTATATAATAACTATTTTTTATAAGAATAGGTCCCTATATTAATTTCTTGTTCAAAAAAATATTATTTAATGTTGAAAGAATATAGGATAGGAGTGGCCTTTTATGATTGAGGTGAGTGGGACACTTGTAATTTTTGAAAAGAAAAAGGTGTACCAAAGTTTTTCACATGCCACAAGGCTCCAAAATGGATTATTATCAATCCTTAGTAATTAAAGGTTCTTCATATGAATATCAAATGCGTTTTGGAGAACCTTTGGGACATTTTTAAGCCTTATCTTCTTAGTTTAACCTCCTAGTAAATTCGTTTTTACCTTAATCGCAGTAAATAATTTTTAATATTTTTATTATTCATTATTGTAGAAAATTAAGATGACCAATTAGATTATATAAATTTTCCATTTTTCCAATTACGGAATACATTTTTCAAAATTCCATTCATATAATTTCAAAATTATAATTTAAAATTAATCTCACATATGGGATGAAAAGTTAGTTTTCGAAGAGAAAATAATTAAAGGTTTAAAAGGTTTTTATAAAAATATCTATATAAAAATTATTTGAATAAACTAAATTGGTTTAATATATATATAATTAAACTATATTTACATTAAAATAAATTTAAATTATTAATTAATTTTATAATTCATTTAAAAAAAGACAGTTTTCTATTAAAATTCAGTATTTTTCACTATACATCATCAAATTAATGTTTTCCTGTAATCCTAAAAAATACCCCAATGATAATTTTGATATTTTGATTTCAAAAATGGAGTTTTTTTCAAATAAAATTTCTAAAATTGGTAAAAATAAAATATTAATTTTTTTGCAAAGCGTGACTAGTCCGCCTTTCAGAAATATATAGTTTCAAGGAAACATTAATTTATTCTTCAAAATTATTATTATTTTCCATATAATTAATATATAACCATTAAATGTATTTTATACAGGTGTAAAATATATAATTTTCATAATTTATTTATTTCTATTCATAACCCCAACTTAATAGTTAGGTTATAATGGTATTGTTTAAATAATAATATTTTAATAGGGTATCATGTTTTAGTAAAACTGGGTGTTGTGTGATTTTTAAGCTCTAAAATAGATTAAAATTATTTAAAAAATATATATCTTAAAGTCTTAGTGTGTTAAATTATCTTTTAATATTTGTGTTGTGTGTAATATATGCTATCAAACATGATGTTTTCCTTTTAAAATACTAGGGTGTCACGTGCATTCCATGTTTTTTGTGAGTAAGGTGATATTATTAAGATGAGAAATAATTTGTGAGTGTAACATGAGGGGAGGTTTATCTAATACTTTTAAGTTCCCTTATAAGTGGTAATCATGAGTATACAATTTGGGATTATATTGGTGCACATGAGATTCTACCATGTATGAGATACATGCACGATGATTCCCTTAATGACCTTGAACATGAAAGAACATAAGTGTTTGTGGTATTGAAGTGGTAATTCAAGGGTAGTATCAGAAAGATACCCAGCCCTATGTGTTTTGGATGCAGCTTTAGTGGTGAAATTAGAGAATATATGGGTACTTTCATTTTTGGAATAATTCTATGATACTAGGTTTTCATGAAATAGTCTATGGAATATGTTACATTCTTTATTTTAAAGAGGATCATTGAGGGTGCTCTGATTTAAATGAAAATGGCATGCCAAATATAATGGTTAGGTGATTAGGAATGTGTATAAGGACTCGGACTTAAAACATTACATAATTAGGAGTTTATTCAATAATTTTACTTTCTTTAATATTGAGAATAATTTCAGTTTTATAGCTTTAGATAATCAGTCCATACCTCATAAATAATAAAACAATAACAATACAAAGTGGACACTTCCAAACAGTATATATTTTTTCCATAATCTTAAACATATCAAATAAAGTATGATCAATTTTATGAAAACCCTTCATGGCATTCAACATGGAATATATAATTACTTACTCATTCTAAATTAATATAAAAAACATTAAAAAACATGGTATGAGTATAAAAAATCTTAGTAATGGATATAAAAATAAGGAAATCATTAGTCCATTAATAAATATTAAAACCCATAAACACTATATCATAAAGTAATCTTTTTCACCCTTAATATGTAGTAAATACTTTACTTTAAAAATAATTTCATTTAATACCTTTTTGTAATCACAATATTACCATAAAACCTATAGAAATCATATAAAATCCATAAAGGTACCTTGGGACATAATTAAACTTTTCACTCTTAGAAATGGAATAACCATGTGATTGACTTCTATACATCTCACTTATACAAATGGAATATCCATATAGAAGACTTCCATACCCAATTAATTGAAGTTTATATGGTAACAAACCATCCATGGTTAATCACAGAACCACCCTTCCTTGGTTTCTCACATAACCACCCATCAAATGTACAACTACTCTTATATAATCATAACATATAAAATCTTTCAATTTTCAATATATCAGTCTTATAATTTTATTTTCACTCATAAGAAAACATTTCATGTTATAGAAATAATAAATCCATTTTCAATACCCATTTCCAATAAAAATACCCATAAAAGGAAAATAGGGGTTTATTTTTCTTTTAAAAATATAAATGCTTAAGGGGGAATCCAAATATCAATAAAATGGTCATAGAGATGGAGAATTATTGAAAACTATATATATTAAAGAGAAAATTCATTATATAATTTGTAATGGAATCCAAATGTTACATACATAAAAAAATAAAAAAAATAAAAACATTTGACTGAAATTAAAAAAATACATAAAATTTAATTGTTAATACTTTTATACCTATACAAATAATTATGTAAAATAATATCTAGAATATTTACATGAATAAAATATTGGATAATTAAATCATTAAAATTTCAAGGTGTCACATACCACTTGGAACATTTAAATTATAAGACACGTGAAATAAAAACATTAAATAAAATTAAATAACATAATGATATATATAACATGGAATTGAAAAGGGTTCATATATAAACTTTACAAAATAATAAATGTGCATATCGTCATGAAATGTCTCAATGAAATGAGATTGAGACAAAATCCATCACCTTAGGTTCGATTCATCATATATGTTCTTTATCTTTCAAAATAATACATTTATTTTAATTATTTACTTTATTTAGAACATTTTTCATGATTATTATTCATTTAATATCACTTAATATCATGATATAACCATTACTTAATTATATAACTTCACATTGGATGTTTTGATGATATTTGATACATGAGAGTTGAATTTAATTGGTTTAAAGTCTACAAGTAAAGTGGTAATAATTAAATCACAAACAAAATAATATTCATTTCCTGATAATAAATTGTATTTGTCAATTATACTTTTAAATACATCCATTACATATGTATATGAAAAATTAACTATGTTGCCATCATGGAGATTGTAAGTTATATGTATGCATGAGTAACGTTTCCATTTTTCAATTATCATTTTAGAAAAAGGGTAAGTAATATTTTTTACTTTACATAATGATTATAATATAATTAATTTCACATTAATCATTTAAATATAATTATATATATCATCCATGTGATCTGGGTATGAAAAACGAATCACATCGCTTCGTGGAGGTGATAGTTCACGTATACGCACGAACGACATTTTTATTTTCATGTGCATGGAAATATAAAAACATAAGTCATATATTATTCTTTAATAAAGATAAATATGTACAGAATATAATATATAAACGTTTATTCCATCATTATAACCAGTATTGAGAGATGGTGATGGAAACCAAGTTATATCGGTTTGCGAGGCTATAGTTCACAGTACACATAAACGATGATTATTTTCCCATTTCATTGAAATGGAGAAGGATTTAGGTGATTATATTAACAATATAAAATATAATTTTATTTAGTATACTATAGTTACTATTTCATATTGTTTTAATATTAATTTAATGAATTGGAAGAAGAAGAAAAAAAATACTCGATTAAAAACAATACATCTTCCTCAGGCGATCGCCATTGATTAATAGCATAACACCTCAAAAGAGGGTTTTATGCCTAAACCAAGTAATATAAAATGTGGGGAGGGATTATAGAAAGTTATTTTTGTGGATATTTTCTGATCCAATTAGGTTTTTAAGTGTGAAGAAAAGACAATAATGGGTGCCCTTTTATAGAATAAGGGAGGGGAACTCATGGAAATATTTAAAATATTAAATTAATATAAATTAATTTTATAATCCAAATGGATTAAAAATTATTAATTTATAAAATAGGATGATTATGTGTCTTAATACCTTCATCAAATGAAAAATTTATATGTTTGGACCATTTTTTAATCCTTATATTTTTATTTTAACCCTTATTCAACATTTTTAATTCTTATTTTGATACCATTTAATTTACTATTTGAGGGATAATATAATTACTATAAAATGTCAAATGATAAATAAATGATTTATTTATGAAATTTAAAGTCTAATAAAAATAATTTGGCCGAATATTATATTTTTATAAATTGTATATCATTTAATAAAATATTATTTATTTTAAAATATCTTTTAGGTCAATTTTTGACACTATTCATTACATGAATTTTAAAAAAATTGAACAACCTAATATCTTTGAACCAAATCTTTTAAATGATCACTAAAATTTCAAATTCATCAAGAAAATTATTATATGTCATTAATTATCCTAAATTATATTTATTTTAATATTTGTAAGATCATTAATTTGATGTGTCCTTTAATTAAACAATTATTGCTTCATCATTGTGTAAGCATTTAATTTAATTGTTTTTTCCTAAAAATTAAAAAAAAATTATCATTATTAATATAAAATTTAATATTTTAAAATACTATTTATATTTTAACATATTCCTTAGATAAACCCATATTAAAAAAATACTTGTTAAAAACAAGAGTGTAAACAAAATTCACTTTTCTTTGAATATAATATTATAAATGACATACTCTCATCCAAGTGGCTTAAAAAGGATATAATTTCTTCACACGGATGGGTTTTGTCAACCCACACTCATAAAATAAAATTAGGATAAGTTTTCTGTTAATTTTATTTTAGTTAAAATATTATTTTAACCATTAATTACTCGATTTACCCTTAACTATGTTCATAAAAATTACACAAGTTATAATTCATATTGTCCAAAAATAGATGTATAATATTTATATTATTTGGACCTTAGGATTCAAAATTTGGAATCCATTTTTACATATTTATTTCAAATAGTTTTTAGAATATATTTAAAAATTAATCTCATTCATGGAACCAGAAAGCATGTTTTTAAAGTAAAAACATTCAAAAGATTGAAATATTTTTATATAAAAATTCAAATTGAAATTAATTCCAATGACCTTAATTGGATTAAAGGATAAATTTTTTATATAATTATACTTAAAAAATCAAATATATACTTTAACTCTATAAATTAGTTTGAGGAAAAATAGTTTTCTATTAAAATGTAGTGTTTTTCACTATTTTTCAAAACATGAAACTTATCAAAAAAATTACCAAAATTAAACCAAAGTAAATATGGATTTTTCAATTAAAAATAAGCTTTTTTTTCAAATATAGATTATAAAAGTGTCAAAACTATATTTAAAATTGGTTTGTCGTTAAAAGGTGGTAAATATGCCTTATTAGAAAAATAACTATTTTATATATAATATTAAATCCATTATTATATGGTGTTTGGCACAAAAATAATATGAATGTTAAATATTAGATTAAAAATATTATATATATTACATTAATATAATCCAACTAAATTTATTTTATAATTTATTTGTATAAAATAGACTTGTTCACATTTAAATAGTTTTTTCTGAAAAATATTTCATTTATTTTAAAAAGGGTTTTATTTTGATTTATAATTAATTAGTCAGATAATAATTAATAATATATTCATGTGTAAACCATATTTTTATAATTAATTTAATCTTTCTCATTCACTCCATTCTAATGGCTAGGTTAAAAGGTTAACATAATATCCAGTTGTTCGCTTAATCTTGATGTAGAGTATCATGTATGCTATCGAACATTATATTTCTTTTTAAAAACATGGGATGTTACATTCTCATTATCGCCCTTTAATAAATTTTATCCTATCAATTTGAAATTAGGATCAAGAATTGGGGTTTTGACTTTTCTAAATACATTTTTGAAATATCACATGGGAAAAGGGATTAATGAAACATCCACTTTAAAATAAATGGGAGTACGAAGGTCACTTGAGATAACACATACTTGGTTTCCATGTAAAAAAACTTTGAAATGGCGGATAAAAAAACTATCATATTCTAATGCAGAGTTATAGAGAATATGGTCATGATATATTTAACAATCACAAACCCATAAATATATGATGGGTTAAAAAGGTCATAGATTTATTAGTAAGAAACGTAAATAGAGAATAGTTTTTTTGTTTTAATATTTGTTTCATAGAGTTGAGGAATTATTTTACTGCCTAAGAATATAATAAAATAAAATAACATTATATATTTATATTTTATTACCACAATTTCATCCTTAAGTGAATAATGACCATAAAAAGTCCTTAATCATCAAAGATTGTATAAACCCTAAAGTTTACTAATACCTTAAAACTCATGTCCTAAAGTAAAGGCATACTTATCATTAAACTAAATCCTTACATAAACATACACTCAACTAAACACTTCCCAAAATTCCTTAATCATGGTATGATCAAATCAATTAAAACATAATAAGGGGTGTCTAAAACCTTGAACATTAGGCGGACCATTGAATAATATTGAGCTACCTAGAACTTCCATGACTACATTATATGTCTCAAAATCAACTTTACTAGTGGAAAAAGATTTACCCACACCTTTCTGATAATGATAATGATGATTTCCACCCTGATTATGTATCTTCGTACACATGTTATCATAATTTCCTAACTCATTGCAATTAATCCATCATATTGTTGTCTTAGATTTTCTTTCCTGATAATTTTCCTTATAGTCATGAGCCATATAACTAAACTTACCACATCATAAGAATATCCCCATATTTGAAAGAAATTTTCCAGGATTCTTTTTCCAACACTTCTCATAAGTTGGGAAATTTGTTTCTTTAAATTCTATCTTATTTAATTAATTTTTTCCCATTTATTACCCACTAGACCTCTTATTTTTCTTGTTTTCATGGGACACATGATCATCCACAAGATACCGAAAAAAATGTGGGATATACCATGCCAAACGGGTGATGTTTTCTTCATATACTGGCATCAATTATTCTTCTTCTTTCTTAAATTTTGTGAATAGTTTATCTATCCTAAATCATGAATCCTTAAGAAAATATTTCTCAACAAATATATTATTAAATTCATCCCATTACAAGGAATCAATCTCTTCACTTTCTATGATATTATTAATAATTGACGACCACTATTCAGATTTACCTTCAAAATGATAAATTTCAAGAGTCTCTATTTGGTAATCCTAACAACCCATGACATCAAATGTCTTTTCTAGGGATTTAATCCATCATTAAGCTATCAAGGGGTCATATGATTATATGAATGATAGAGGATGTTTTCTCATGAAATTTTTCTCTATAAACATGTTCTTTTATGGTACATTGGGTTCCTCTTAAGCATAGATACCACCACCATTTATATATTGTGTTACCTATTCCATTAATACAAAAAGTCATTTTGTTCTGATTTCAACCATCTCAAGAAGTTAATTTGGAAGGATGATTTACTCTCGATACCTTCCCACCACATATTCTATGTTTCCTCTACAAAGAACTATTCTAAATAGATATATATTAGCTGAATCAACGAAGAAATCATAAAATGATACATAATTTTAACTTAACCATAAAATAAAATATTACAAGGTAATTCTATTAACACTATCCTAAACTCAAAATCTATCTAAACCTTTAATTTTATATGATCTATAATTACCCAACCTTAAAATAATATATAATCCTTATTTATGTCAAGAATTTTACTTTCTTTCACATTGAGTATATTTTCAGGTTTAGGGATAAGAATTTAGTCATAACTCGTACATAATAAAACTATAATGATACAAAGTGTACACAGCTTAACAATATCCATTTTTACCACAATCTCAAACATTCAAAATAAATCAGGATCATTTTTATGAAAACTTTTCACGACATTCAACATGAAATCTCCAAATCCTTACTCATATTGAACAACATTAAAAAAAATGGTATGGGAATAAAAATAATTGTAAGGTATATAAAAATAAGGAAATCATTAGTATATTGATAAAAATTAAAACCCATAAAAACAATATCATAAAGTAGTCTTTTTTACCCTTAAAATTTAGTAAATAATTTACTTTGAAAATAAGTTCATATCATACTTTTTTTTTAATCACAATATTACTATAAAACCCACAATAAACATAGAAAATACATAAAGGTACCTAAGGAAATATTTATACTTGTAACTCTTATAAATGTAATAACCACAAAATAAACTTCCATACATTTATTTCTTATAAATGGAATATCCATACGGGTGACTTCCATACACAATGCACTAGAGGTTACAATATAACCACCCATATTTGGTTTATCAGAGAATCACTCATCCTTGTTATATCACATAACCACCAGTTAAATGTACATTTACTATAATATAATAATAACATATATAAGCTTTCAATTTTCAAACTATCACTCCTAAAATATCATTTTCACACATCAGAAAACATTTCATGTTGTAAAAATAATCAATAAATTTAAAAACCCAACTTAAAATTTAAAAATATACAAAAAAGTAAAATATTAGACTTTTTTCCTCTTAAAATTATAAAGGCTTTTATATGAATACAAATAATGAATAACGGTCACTGTGGTAGAGAATTTGATGTCACTATGTACGTTAAAAAGAACATTCCTTTTATCATTTGTAAAGGAAGTCATATGTTCCATACATAAAACATAAAAGATTCATTTTTTGTAAAAAAATGGGTGAAATTTAAAATATAAATAAAAAATTTTATATAAAAATTTTATATTTATAAAAATAATTATGTAAAATAATATTAATAATATTGACATGAACAAAATATTTGATAATTAATTATCTAAACGTTCAAGGAGTCCATACCAATTTGAACATTTAAATAATAAGAAACATGAAAGTATAACATTAAACAAAACATTAAATAACATATGAATAGATATAATATTGCACTTTCAAATGAGTTGTATATACACTTTTTAAAATAATAAAGGTATATATCATCAAGAAATGTCTCAATTAAAGGAGATTGAGATGAAATCCCTTACATTGATTCTGATTCATCACGTATGTTCTTCGTATTCCTGATTAATAAAATTATGTTCATTATTTAATTTCATTATAACATTTTTCAATTTTATTATTTGTTTTATGTCAATTAATATCATGTTATAACAATTACTTTATTATATAAGTTCACATTGGATATTTTGATGATATTTCGTACATGGCTCAAAAATGACTTTGTTTTGATGTCTACAACCAAAGTAGTCATTAGTACATCATCTCTAAAAAATATTCATGAAATCATAATCACTTTTATATATCAATTATACTTTTAAATACATCCATTATATATGGATAAGAACAATGAACTATTTTGCAATCGTGAAGACGGTAAGCCATATGTGTGCATGAGTAACATTTCCATTTTCAATGATCATTATGGAATGTAATTAAGTATTATTTTATCCTTACAGAATGATAATAATAAAATTAATATAATATTATTAATTTAAATATACTTATATATATCTTACATGTGATCTGGTGATGAAAAATGAATCACATCACTTTGTGAAGGTGATAGTTCACACGTATGCACGAACGACATTATCATTTTCATGTGCATGTAAAGGTAAGAACATTAATGATTTATTATTATTTAATAATTATAAATATTTCATGAATATAATATATAAACTTTAATTCTATAATTATAAACTATATTGAGAGAGGGTGATGGAAAATGAATTATATCAGTTCGTGAGGTCGTAGTTCTCTGTACACACGAATGATGATTCATTTTCCAATTTTATGCAAGTAGAGATGGGTTTATGTGATTATTTTAACATAATAACATATAAATATATTTATTATGTTTTATTTATTTTTTCATCTTTGATTAAGAAGAATTTATGGAAGTGGAAGAAAAGTAAAATAGAAATGCTTCATTAAAAATGATACCACTTCCTCAGACGATCTCTTTTGATTAACAAATTAACACCTATAAGGAGGGTGTTATTCCAAAATTAGGGCCTATAGAATATGGGGAGTTATTATATAAAGTTATTGAGTTATATATGAGTAAAACAATTTAGTTTTTAGTCCAAATAAAAAACAATAATGAGTTCCCTTTTATAGGAGAGGGGAGGGGCACTCTTGGAAATCTTGAAAATACTAAATTAATATAAATTACTTTTATCATTCATATGGACCCAAATTATTAGATTATAATATATTATGATAATGAATTTAAATAAATTTATACAAATAAAGTTATATAATCTTTTACTATTTTTTAATCCTTATCGTTTTATTTTAACACTTATTTAACCTTTTTAATTCTTACTGTGATATCATATAATTTATGGTTTAAGGGTTAATCTAGTCACTATAAAATGAAAAAAGACCAATAAATGATTCATTGATGAAATTTTAAGACTTATATCAACTAATGTTTAGGTATTTTGGATTTTTGAAAATATTATATCATTTAATAAAATATTATTTATTTTAAAATATCTTTTATGTCAATTTTGACATTATTCCTTACATGACTTTTAAAAACATCATAACAACCAGATATATTAAAAAAACATCCTTTATCATTCCTAACATGTAAACATAATAAATAAAAAAATTTTATGACAACAATGATCACAAATTATATTTCTTTTAATATTTTTAATATCATTTAATTTATATTTTTTTAACTATACTATTATTACGTCATCATTATGTAAGCCTTTAAGGTAATTATTTATTACCTAAAAATTAAAAATAAATTATCATGATTAAGATAAATATTTTATATTTAAAAATAATATCTATTTTATATCATATCTCTTATATAAACCCATATTGATAATATTTTACTTGTTAAAAAAAGAGTGGCAAAATTGACTTTTCTTTGAATATAATATTATAAATTTCATAATCACATACAAGAGTCATAAAAAAGTTTTAATTTCTGAAAAAGGAATATTTTGGTCTACAGACACTCATAAAATTAAATTAATACATGTTTTATGGTAATTGTATATTCGTTACAATATTATTTTTACCATTAATTTCCTGATTTACCCTTAATCGTGGTAATAAAAATTACCCAAGTTATTATTCATATTGAAGAAAAATAAAAGTTCCCTAATTATATAATTTTTAACTTATGATTCCAAATAAAGAATCCATTTTTTCAAATTAAATAAAAAAACTTTCAAAAATTAATTAAAAATTAATCATGTTGATGGGATGATAAAACTGGTTTTCAATGTAAACAAATTCAAAATATTGAAACTTTTTTATATCAAAATACCATGGTAAATTAATTAAAATTACCTTAATTGGAATAAAAAATAAAATATTGATCTAATTATATTTTAATACAATTCAAATTTATATTTTAACACTATAAATAAACGTGTTGAAAAACCAGTTTTCAATTTACATGCAACATTTTTTCACTATTTTTCAAAACATGAATCTTATCAGAAAATAAAATAAATTAAACCAAAGTAAATATTGATATTAATATTTCAAATAATAATTTTATTTTTTCAAATATAATTTTTTAAAGTATAAAAAGTAGATTTAAAATATGTGCACCACCAAAAGGCAGCAAACATGCCTTTTTAGAATAATACATCTTCTATCCGTAAAATTGAATTTTTTCTTATATCATGTCCATCAAACACATAATAATAATTTTAAATATTATATTTAATAATATATATATCATTAATACAATCCAATTATATTTATTTTATAATTTATTGGTATAAAACAAACTTAATCGCATTTAAATAGTTTTTTTGGAAAAACATTTCTGTTTATTTTAAAAAGGGTTTTATTTTAATTTATAAATAATTAGTCACAAAATAATTAATAATACATAAATTTTTAGACCATATTTTCATAATTTAGTTATTCATGTTCATTCCTACCATTCAAATGGCTAGGTTAAAATGGTAACATAATCTTCATTTATTTTCTTAAGCTCGATGTGGTGTATTGTGTACAGTATCGAACATAGTATTTCATTTAAAAAACTTGGGATGTTACAAGTGGTTATATATATAATGGTATTTGACTCATGGGAGAGTTATCCAATTATGATATTATGTGGTATGAGAGTGTACACCTGTTACATTTTTATTAGATCAAGATAGCACACACTAGGTACACACAACACTATTTAATTATGAATCTGTGAGCAGTCATGTATGGGAAGAGGGATTGTGGATTTGATGATATTTCAAGGTAATGGTATGCTGGGATTTTTTATGGAAAGGTAAATTTACCTTAGTGTAAGAGGTTAAATAAATATTTGAATAGTTACGATGGTACTGTCAATCTAGGTTGATCCTAGAAAACTATTGCTTAGAATTACATAATCATAGATCAGGAGGAGTGAAATGCATGAGATGATAGAACTAGTTAAAGATTAACTCATAGATAATATAAGGTAAGCCACATGATAGGGAGTCTTCCATTGGATTCTAGATGGTTTGACCCTCAATTCCAAAGAATTTTGGTGGTTGTTGGGAATGAAAATTTTCTTCATCGAGAACAGGTGTTAGTATATGTTTTATCTGGTGTTTGTGGGTGATAATATTTTCTATAATACCAAGGGTTCATAACTCCCCATGTTTGTAGGTTCATGGGATAAATTAGACCAGTTATGGGATAGTAGATATGGAAGGTTCGGGGAATAACAGAATCACCTTGGTGGGCATAAAACAAACAAAATTTTTTGATATGGTAGATAATTTAAAATATTGTACATAACATGAATGCCATGAACAATAATCTTTTTACACAACAAATTTTCATAAATAAAACCTAGAAACTGGATAGTGTCTTTTAATGTTAAAATTATAATTAATATTAATATTGATAGAAATAGTTACCTCGTCTTAGGAACATTTTCCAATGAGGATGTTGATCTTCCAAAAAACCCTTCTCAGATTACCTTTATTTCATTGGTAGTATATATGTTTAGAATCCATCTAGCATTTATCCACATATTATCCATTGATCTTTATGATATTCTAATTGATTTCTAGGTGTTATCTTATAGAATCAATTTTCATTCATTGTTCATGTTGATCTCTTATTATTCCTTCAACCTTGAATGCATCCATTAAGAGCTTCTCATTCTTGAGAGGAATAGGAACATAGATAGAATTCTATTGTGAATAATTATTCTTAAATATCGATTAACCTTACACAATAGACATAACTATCTGTTTATATATCTAGTGTATAGGTTAAAATATTATTTAATTGTGTTTTATCCCATAAATAGTATAATAACCATTATCGAACTCTATTCCATATAATAATATTTTTATTTTTATTTTATGGTGTCTTCCACCACACATAATGATAAATATTATTTTGTAGCTTATAAATAAATATTCATAACTAAATGTGATCTTGGTCCACTCCAACTCCTCATCATTTATAGAATACATAAATAAAGAATTGATTACATATTGTATTATTCTATAAATATTTATGAACAATAAAACAGGAATAAAATAAAACCTCACTAGAGATAATAATAGTTAATCGATTAATTAAGTTCAAATATAATTTAATTGATATAAAAAAACACGTAGTGTGTGGCCCCTATAATTCTTTCGCATTGGAATTAGTAAGGCTTACGTAAAGTCCAAGATTACTATCTAGAATCGAGACATGGTATCCAAGATAAACAATATAATGTCATAATGTCAAAAACAATATGTGAACACTCACTATGTAATATCACTACTGGAATTGGGAGCTATACCATCACTTATTTCCCAACGGTTTAAAAAACTGTTGGGATAAGTATTTTTAAGCTGGGTTTTGCCAACGGTTTAACAAAACTTTTGGGGTAAGGTATTTTAGGTTGGGTTTTGCCAACGGTTTACAAAACCGTTGGGATAAAGTGTTTTAGGCTGTTTTTTTCCAACGGTTTTGTTAAACGGTTGGGAAAGAAAATTTTTTAACACCCAAATTAGGGATCCTCGTCCTGGAACGTCCCCGACCTCCGCCTCCCGACCCCCTCCCCCCTCCATGATCTCTATCTCCTCCCAGCCACCGCCTCCGCCTCTCGGTCCCCTCCCTCTCCTCCGGCGGCATTCCCCTTCCCCTCTCGGCTCCCTCTCCGACAATGACGTCCCCCTCCCCTCTCGGCTCCAGGCGACGTTCCCCCTCCCCTCTCGTCTCCCACTCCTGGCGAAATCCCCCTCCCCTCAATCTCCTCCTCCGACGTCCCCTGATTCCCTCTCCAGTCGCACGCGAGACCCCCCATGGCCGAACACCCCACGATACATCCCCCCTTTCGGCTCCCTCTCCTCCCGCCAGGGTTCTTGATCGGTATTTTCCCGTTGATATACTCTTCCAACTATTTATCTCAGTGAACTAATATTTGATATCTTGTAATGGATTTCGTTCTCTAACACTTTTTCAGGTACATATGATTACAATAGAAAACACCCCCATGGCATACTGATTTTCCTAGGGAGCTCTCAATTCCCTTTTATTTTCATTTTTTTCGATATCCATTCCCACAAACATTAAAAATCGCTGCCATACCACTCTCACTTGTATTTCATTGACAGTAGGGACACTACCTCATTTTAAGTGTGGGGGGAGTTTCTCAAAGTTTCACATGTGATGCACTTGGATTTTTTTATTATTCTCACTTGTCTATGAGACATTTTTCAAAATAATAAGAATGATTTAAACTTGAGAATCATTATGCCCTTGTTATTAAAAAAAGTGAAGTGTAAAAGTGCCAAGGAACATGTTTGACTCCTACTTAGATTTTTTTAGAATGGTTGCTAAGTTTAGGGAATTAATTTAAATTCAAAATCCTTGAAATAATGACTAATTGACATATTACTTAGGATTTATGCCCTTTGTGATAGCCATTTTTTTGATTCGAACTACCCAAGAGAACTCTAATATTTCAATTTCATACTCATATCTGGGCATATTTCTTGATAGATTACAGGGGCATGTAAACAGACTAGAACTTACACTGAGATCTTATCTTAGTGATGACTGAACAAGTATAAAACTAAAATGATTTAGGACTCTTTCATAGACAATTTTTCCCTAAGACCCACCTGACAACTATCCATCATTCATCACTTAGTTTCCATTAATGGCCTATTAGAATGAAGCAATTTTGATCCTATTTCCATTCATAACCTACTTATTGTACAATGCGTATGGATATATTTGAACAAGTGTAGGTGAGACATTCAAAGATCATGGGATGCTTCCACGTCTAGAGATGTACGATATGCTCACCTGATTATGCAGTTGCAATCCATTTACCATTTTTTGTGTTTTGTTCGTAATCTCTTCCTTTTCAAAAAAAAATAAAAGAAATGAAAATTGTTATCTGTTGTTTAGTAGGAAGGTCAAAAATCAAAATTTTCCAGACTGATTAATCCCTCAAAGGATTATCTGTGGTTTTGTGATGGATTTGATATCTATCCTAAGAATATATTTTGACGTAGATCACTTGTATACTGTAATACCATGAGGTGTGACTGTGAGGAAACATTGGAAGATAGAGGATCCTTCCATGAGATGGAATCGTTTTTCTAAAAAATCACATGGGAACATTTCTGGAGTATGTTGGAGTTATGAAATAACCCCAAGTGTCTCCATGAGATAGCATAAATAACCCCAAGTGTCTCCAAGTGTCTCCATACATCGTATCATCCTCACATGGGTTGGCCACTCACCCAATCCTATCAAACCTATCCTAGTCTATCCTCTCAGTCACATAGTCTAGACTCATCTCTCGAGGATTATCTGATGCCTCGATGCACATCTCATCATCCAACTAGACAAAGAGGACTATTCACCTTATGATTGTCCTAGTCACAAAAGAACACCATGTCGAACCCATCTACATTATATTCTCAATAATCCGGTCAAGAACCTCATCAAAATCATGTATTATTACCCATCCCCACTAACCAGGTTCCATACTAAGCTAAATCACACCAAGCCTCTTGGCATTATAACACCAATCTGTCCGACAATACCCAATACTCACACTAGAATCGCATCCTTCATCTCTTTAGTTGAACTATTGAATCATTAAATGGAGTAAAACCTTTCATAATACATTTTATATACTTAGAGGGACCATCCCACTCTAAGAACCTACCAAGATTCCAATCCATCCTCATAAGTATTTCCTCATCAAACGCTAGATGTAAAATTGCAACACCTATCACTACAAGGCCCAATCCTCCTAGGAATATTTTTTGTGATCTAAATCCTCGTCGTTAGTGACATTAATCACATTAAAGCACATAAATGTCAACTGAACCCTACATTCCAACAATTATTCATGTGGACAGGCCCTATGGCAACAAGCTAAGAACTAAAACCATAAATAATAATGCCAAATACATGCATCATTTTTAAATAAATATCTCAAGTGTAAACATAAAAACCAAGAATAATAAGACCTCATCCCTTGTATCGAACAAAACCAAACTAAGTTGAAACTCAGACCAAATTGATTATATACCATTAATAGGAAGATTAATTGTTAATTAATAGGAATGTACTATTTGATAGTATCATTTTGAAACATTGATCTGTTTCCCCTTTGCTTGCAGGAACATGATTTGACCCATGGGGCACTATGGTACTTATATGTTGGGTGGTAACAAGTATAGTCATAGGAGACAGGTATGTTTTAGTTTAGTTTTTATTTTATTTTCTTTAGCGCATTGGTCACTTAGATCTTTGACTACTTTCTATGGACAGAGGGTACTTATATTTTGAGAAGGGGGCCGGAAGGAGTTCAGATTGATTCAGTCCACCGAATTTGATCCGAGGTAAGATTATATGGTTACTACTTGTCTCGCGCCTCATGTATTTGGGGATTTAGTGTTTTTGACTCCATATTATGTTTTCGGTAGGGCGTTGGATCGTTTCGTGTTGGTTCGGGTGGATTTGGTTCTCTGCTGCCAATCTAGGTAAGGCTTTAATTCCATTGGTTGGTTTTTCACTAGTTATGTAGCGTCCTTCATGTGTTTTAAGGTTCTTAATATCCTTTTTGTAGTGCATTGATCCCTGCTCGTTGGTTTCGAGTCGCCAAGTCATGGGCGACTCACCTGCGTGTGCATAGGTAAGTAAGTATATGTATGTGGGTTCCCCCGTTATGTGTATAGTCACCCATGGCAGTGATTATGCACGTATGGGGCTAGGTGTGCCCATGTATATATATATAAATGCATAAGTAGGTGATTAGATACTGATATATGCATATAAGAATATGTGCAAGGATCCCCTTGCACATGCTCATGGCCTTGCAAGTGTGTGCATAGTGGCTAGGTGTCCTTGCATGTGTGTGAAGGTGTGTATACCCAGTGGAGGAGCAACAACTTTTAGTTAGAAATCTACAAGAGCCGAAGTGGACGGCTTGGTTCCACCTTGAGTTAGAGTCCCTCTCGTAGCCTCTTTAATATAAAAATGCTTTAAATTGAATTTAGCTTCTTTCTTAATTCTGCTTAATTATATTGAATTGCATATCTTGAATAAGTTTTCTTTAATATAATTGTTTCATTTGATAAATAAAGTCACGTTTTTATAATAAAACCCCTCTAACGGAGGTGCGATGTCTGCGAAAACTCATAGTGATAGTTTAGGCTATATGATTCTTTTTCGTCATTTTGTTTCCCTTTAGACGCTGGACCGGCCCAACATGCCACGGTCACACCACGGTCACGCCGTAGTCACGCCGCGGTCACGCCGCGGTCACGCCGCGGTCACGCCGCGGTCACGCCGCGGTCACGCTGCGGTCACACCGTGTTAATGCCATGATTTGGCCTTGCTCCAGGATGACACCTTGCGGCGGTTCGCAATCCTGTCGGGATTCGATGTATGATACCTTGATAGAGTTTTAGATACATTACCCATCCATAGTAAATGGGGAGGGAGGTGACGACCGGAATTTTGCCCCGCTTCCTCCCGCTCTCTTCGCTCTTAGCCGGAAGATGCTACCCCGTAGATGTCGTTGGACCGGGCCAACACACCGCAGTCACGCTATGGTCATGTCGCAGTCACGCCGTGGTAATGCCATGATTTGGCCCTACTCCAGGACGACACCTTGCGGCGGTTCGCAATCCTGTAGGGATTCGATGTATGATACCTTGAAAGAGTTTTAGATACATTACCCATCCATAGTAAATGGGGAGGGAGGCGATGACTGTAATGTTGCCCCGCTTCCTCCCGCTCTCTTCGCTCCTGGCCGGAAGATGCTACCCCGCATATTTCGCTAGACCGGGCCAACACGCCACGGTCACGCCGCGGTCACGCCGCGGTCACGCCGCGGTCACGCCGTGGAAATGCCATGATTTGGCCCTGCTCTAGGACGAAACCTTGCGGCGGCTCGCAATCCTGTCGGGATTCGATGTATGATACCTTGATAGAGTTTTAGATACATTACCCATCCATAGTAAATGGGGAGGGAGGCGACGACCGGAATGTTTCCCCACTTCCTCCCACTCTCTTCGATCTTGGCCAGAAGATGCTACTCCGCAGATGCCACTGGACCGGGCCAACACGCCGCGGTCACGCCGCGGTCACGCCTCGGTCACCCCTCAGTCACGTCGCGGTCACGCCGCGGTCACGCTGTGATTTGGCCCTGCTCCAGGACGACACCTTGTGGTGGTTCGCAGTCCTGTCAGGATACTTCTCCTATCCCTAATCCGCACTTCTCCAAACCCTCGACGCCAATCCAATACTCCTCTCGTCCTCGCTGCCACTCCCATACCGACCTTCCCTCGCCGCCGCTCCCATCCCAACCACCCCTCACCGCTCGCCGATCGCCGATCGCCGCTCCCCGCTCATCAGCGTTCACGCTTTTTTTTCTAAAATCTCTATGCGAACCCATAACCCTTCTCGTTTTACCCTAAACCATAGCTCGATGCACCCATATGGAAGATTTTTCCCAATACCTCGACACGAATCCTACTTCCCAACCGACTCTCGACGTGAACCCTACTTCCCAGCGCGACAGGTCTGGTTTTCCAATGCTCAATTATTCCGCATTAAATGGGTACGTATTATAATCCCCTTACGATTTTAGGTTGTGTTTGGAACCCTTCTTCCCTACCTACTCTCGAGGGTTCTAACTCTACTTTCCAACCGGTCATCTTATCTTTGATTCAAGTAATTTTTGTTCATTCACTTTAAATCAGTATGTATGCCTTCATTTATTTTTGATTTTTTGGTTCCATTTCACTGCAATGTACTGTCTATTATGATACCCTTATGAACAAAAGAAATATATCATTTTAGGTTGCAGTTTTGTTTTAATTTACCTGTATAGAATCATTTTGATTGATATTGAAGAGGTCAAAATGAGGTTGGGAGGAGGGGGGATGTGCTGGAGGGGGGGGGATGGGAAGGGGTGAGGTGAGGAGGAGGGGGGTGGACAGGGGGTTGGAGGTGGCTGTGTAGGTGGGGGAGAAGGGGAGAGGGGGGGGATGTGCTGGGGGTGAGAAAAGATAAGATATAGGGGTGAAAGAACATCCATGTTGATGGCAGCACCAATACATTAACGACTAGAAAAACCTGATCATCGATCAACAACGTCTCCTACTGATCATCTATCAACAACGCACCCAATGGGGTATATAAAAGAAATGAATAACCAATGAATTATCAATGGTCCTCATGACAATCATAAAAGTTTTACCTTACAAGGGCTCTATAGTACAAGATTGACCACTCCACATGGGCATTATTAATTAACAGGTATAGAAAACACTGGTCACTCAATCAGTAACAATCCCATTATGGCATATTCAAGAGTCCCTTTGACGCATATAAATATATTAAGGAAATCCGACCATATCTTCTATCCCACATCATCATCCCATCCCAATGGTTCCAATAGTTCCAATCCTAAAAAAAGGCGGTAATCCTCAACTGTTCTAACCTTGATAAATAGGTACCAAAATGTCAGGATAAAACAAGATATCTTCATATATACTACTTGATTATAATTTTCAGGATCTATATGAAAGAAAATTGGACAGAAATAGCTTAGATTTCACAATCCATTCCAACTAATGATCTCATAACCCTCACACATGATTCTCATCTCACAACCCAACCTGCTGGAGGATTCTGAATCCAATCCTTGAAGAAATCCTGATAAAGAATTGTTTTAGTCCAAAACACCATAAAGACCACATTCAAACACAGAAAGTATTCCATCATGGAAATTTATATGAAAAACTGATCAAAATTGAATACTCATAAGTCGAATTTTAACTCCAGGGTTAAAATAGGGTAAACACAACAAGGAGAAAAAAGTACCCAACCTGTACTTTAGGTATATGATATGTAACCCAAAATGTCCCCTCGTTCCATGTGACATAGACTTCTCAGTGTGTACTTTTCCAAAGTACACATCATGTGTTCCGTTATATGATGTTTACCCCCACCTGGGTACATTCACATACAAGGCCCCACTTAGCATGAAAAATTCCCTACTACGTGGAATGTATCACCCCATACACAATCTTTACCCCACATACGGTTCCCATGTATGTACCTATCCATATACCCCCCCCCCCACACACACACAAGGTCTACCCACGCACAATGCCTATCCATGTACCTCGCACTAGATATAGCTTTATACCCTACATGGTCATCTGCCACTAGCACACCCCGAGTCACCACTACATGGCATGTAACCCACCCCCTTGTATTAATCTTTTAGTTCCCAAAACCCATATTTCCCAAGTACGAAGAACACATGATGTGTGTTCTCAAAACTACACATCATGTACATGAGTTATCCCAAACTAAACCCCCCCAAAAATATCCCATATCACCTAATTTCTCCAAAGTATCCATTGATTGAATCCTGAATGGGTCACCAAAAACCCAAAAAATACGATTAAAACTTAAAATCAACTACCCTATGGGAATTTGTGGGGGAGGCAGGGGTGTTTGGAGAGGGTGAGGTGGGGAGGATGGGGGATGTGTAGGGGGTTTGGTGGGGAGGGGGTGGGCTGGGCAGGGGGGAGGGGGGTTGTGCAGGTTTGGGGGTGGCTGTGTAGGTGGGGGTGCTGGGCAGATGGGGGAGGGGGGCTGGGCAGGGGGGTTATGCAGGTGGGGGTGGTGGTTGTGTAAGTGGGGGAGGGGTGGGATGTGTAGGGGGTTAGGCTAGGCAGGGGGAGTGGGGCTGGACAGGGGGGGTTGTGCCAGTGGGGTAGTGGGGGGGTTGTGCAGCTGTGGGGGGGATGGGCAGATGGGGGGGAAGTGGGGTTGTGCCAGTGCGGGGTGGTGGTTGTGCAGGTGGGGGAGTGGGTGGGATGTGTAGGGGGTTAGGCTAGGCAGGGGGAGGGGGGCTGGGCAGGGGGGATGTGTAGGTGGGGTAGTGGGGGGGGGGGGGTTGGGCAGGTGGATGAGTATGGAGATGAACTTGAGTTCCTTGAACCCAATTAGGGAACTGCAGAACGATTTCGTAGGACCCGAGTATATCGGATAAGGCACATTCGTGGAAGAATCTATAATTCTAGCCATGTCCCTACTTACACTATCAATGTTGTAGAAACCGTGGAAGAGCCATTTAGTGAGTCTAGTAAGAGAAGGAAAATCCCCATGCATAATCCAACCAGGTACAATTACTATGGAATATAATAATACTATAACCACCATAGATCAAGATTAATACGTCATTATGTTGAGAAACATCAGACCCTTGTACCTTTATTTAATGATAAATGTTAGAAATATTTGAAAATATTACATTGACTATGATTTTTGATTTAATATCATTCTAATGTTGAAACATTCTCATATGTGATATGATGAGGACAATATAGAACCTTCCACATAGATACTACAATTCTGTGTCCAATGCAAGAAATGTCCATAAGTCCAATTCATGCTTGGCGATCAATTTGGAGACCTCATTTCTGAATCATAATTTATAGTAATTCAGTAGGATCAAAACATCATTTACTTTTTAGTAAGGCCACTTTAAACTTTTCTGACCACTCAAACATAACTACATTCTTAGAAATCCTAGTCATAGGAACTTCTAAAGGGGAAAAGTTTTAAATGAACCACATGTAAAACCTGAACAAACAAATGAAACCCACAATCTCAAACATGTTTCGTATGCCTTCTCATGAAGCCACAACCTATACACTCGTTGGGTCCACATAAATTCCCACATTATAGATTATGTGCCTAATAAAACATACTTTATGGAAGCATAAGTGACACTTTGAGATCTTATAAAACATATAATGTGGTCAAAGTGTAAAAAAAAATCTATAGGTGTCCAATGTGTATATCAATGGTCGGTGAGTATATAAGGATATCATCAATAAGAACCACAATGAATGAGTTGAGATATGTATGGAAGATCTCATTCATGATATCCATGAACACCATTGGATTAATTTTAAACATGAAAGGAAAGTCAAGATATGTATGGAATATTCCTTAATAATTTTCACACCATTTGTAATACGAAATCATATATATACATTCATTCAACTAATAAATTCATGTCCTTAAAAAAGTTCCACATGTCTCATTACTGCTAAGTAAAAAATGGCAAGGATCAATATTTGCCCCCATGTACCTCTTTATAACCTCTTTATTACCTCTACACAAGTAGTAATTTACCGCTTTCAAAATAGTAAATTATCTTCACACATGTCTTTTCTAGCCCAACATATTTATATGTATCCACTACTTTTACCCTTATCAAAGCCCTAGACTAATACTTCTCACTCAATATATCTCATCACTCAACTCCCAACATCTTCCATACTACTAAATGTAGTGTCTCATACAACTATATATCACATACCAACCTTCTCAATTAACAAACATCCATGTTAATACATTATGATCAATGTAAATCCATTTTCTGAAATAATACCATATTAACCATGGTAGGTCTAATATCACATTCAAAACTCTCCATTATCACTCATGGTTGGGTTCATCTAGAACCTTATCATTCAAGGTGAGGCCATTATATTAACCACTACCTTATCAATCATGGTAGGGTTAGATATCATGTTATAATATGATAACTTCATTATCACTCAAGTAAGGGTCCTTCTAGCACCTTATCACTCAAGGTGTTTTCATTCCTTATTATATATCACTATACTTGTTAGAATTTCTCACCCAAGATGTGTATGAAATATCAACAAGGGTATTTGGTATCATAGCTCACCAGATAGGTACAAGGTTCTAGTTACTCGGGACCTATTCCCCCTAAATTATCAATCATGTTAGTGTTAGATATCATTTTATAATATGATAGCATCATTATCACTCAATTAAGGGTCCTTCCAACACCTAATCACTCAAGGTGTTGTCATTCATTAAGATATTTCACTATACTTGTTAGAATTTGTCACACAACATGTGTATGAAATAACAAGGACATTTGGTCCATATCATAGCTCACCAGCTAGTGTACCACCATGAAGACCATGATCCCATGTGATAAATGGTTAATTTTTATGATTCTCCCTATGGATCATCATTCAAATTTCAATGGATACAAAAATCATCTATGGAAGGTATATACTAAAATTCATGTAGTAATCTACTGGATTGTCATGGAGGATTATCTGAATGTTTTCATTATAGATTGGGGATAGAATATTACCTTGTAATCTTATCCTCTTAGAATATGATAGAAAATTTCCAAAGTGAGCCCAACCGATGATGTAAATAATTCATAACCACTAACAAACACCATGTTGGATGTCATCATAGCATATCCCCTTGAAAATTAGGCATGTGATATCTCTCATGAATCAAGTAAATATCTATCCCCATAGAATCTATGTGTCACAAGAGCCTGACCAATATCCCTCTCTTAAACACAATCCAATACCTTGATAAATGCAACAATATAACTAAATCTCTTGACATTATAGAAGTCATTGCCCCATAGTATATGATTCCCCCATCATTATACTCTAGGAACAAAAGGGTTATAATGGTCATAGTGTAAATATCCTTCTAGGTTATTATATTGAATGATTAAATTCATCGAAAAAATATAAAATTTATCCTGGAGTAATCAAAACAAATAACCCTTATTCGATAGATCAGGATTGAGGCAGGGGATTCTTCATATATGAGTTATAAACTTGAATTTCCAATATCCCCCTCCCTATTTGATGAACAAGACAACATTTTGTTGGTTCTTGGTCTCTCTACCACATCAATATGTGAACCATACAAGGGGAAGGGATGTGAGTAAGACTTCAAAAATGAGATGATTATTTCTATGTGTTTTTTGTGTGTTTTTTTGTGTGGTTGCAGGTGATTAAAGTGAGTTTTTGTGAGTTTTCTATGTGTTCAGTGGTGTGTTTTCTGTGTTTGTAGGTTGCAGTGTTCCTATGACAGAGTGGTGTGTTTTTTGTGTGTGCAGTGGTGTGTTTTCTATGTGTGCAGTGCCGTGTTTTCTGTTTTTTCTGTGTGTGCAGTGGTGTGTTTGCAGGTTGCAGGTTGTAGTGTTTTTGTGAGTTTTCTATGTGTGCAGTGGTGTGTTTTCTTTGCGTTTTCTGTGTAGTGGTGTGTTTTTAGAGTTTTTTATGTGTGCAATGGTGTGTTTTATGTGTTTGTAGGTTGCAGTGGTGTGTTTTTTTTTTGTGATTGCAGTGTATTTTTGTGAGATGACACGTTTTTGACAGAGTTTTCATTGCAGCCTGCAGTATTACTGGTTGTTTCATCTTAAATTAATGAGGGGTCTAACCCAACGGTTTCAAAACCGTTGGGTTATACCTTTGTGATGCTGCAACATTTCCCAATGGTTCAAAACCATTGGGTTATACCCTGCTACAGTTCCCAACGGTTCAAAACCATTGGGTTATACCCCTGCTGCTACCTTTCCCAACGGTTCAAAACCGTTGGGGTATACCCTGCTGCTTTTCCCAACCCTGCTGATTTTCCCAACGGTTCAAAATCGTTGGGGTATATCCTATGCCAATGGTTTTAAAACCGTTGGCATACCCCTGTGCACTGATTTTTCCAACGGTTCAGCTGAACCGTTGGTATAAAATAAATCTAAACAGCCTTCCCCAACAGTTCAGGGTGAACTGTTGGTATAAGGCTTTCCCCATGCCTCACAGCCCAACGGTTTCTAAAACCATTGGGATAAGTTTTCCCAATGGTTTTAGGGCCTTTACCAACGGTTTTAAACCGATGGAAAAACATGGATTCCTAGTAGTTTATAATCCCTTTATTACAATATCACATTTAGAGGGTTTTAAATATGTGTCATCAACCTATATGCTCGAACGTATTTCTTTGGTTGTCTGAAATAATAATGTTGTTACATCATGGACATGGAATTTTTTGTAATGGTTTTATTCTAATTAAAGGGCTTAGATATCAACTTTTATAAATATAGAAGGGGGAAATCATTTCCCAACTTATTCATTAATAACACATCACTAATGATGCACCTAACATATCCAACATCACCATGAACTGTATCGTCATGGTTTATGAAATACATAAAAGTGTGAGGGTCATAATATAAAATATTAATAATATTAAATTTTAAGGACTATTGCACATTCTCTTAGATGAGAATATTTGATATCACCAAGACAAGCAGAATTATTATTGTCGAGTATTTTCTTAAAATCTCCCACCTTAGATATTACTAAATGAAAACTTCATGAAATGAAGTCTCACCAAATCATAAGTACTCACACTTAATATCCACATACTATGTTTCCCATTATAGAATGATATCTGAATGTATAAATATGTTTAAAAATATTATCATAGAATTTCAATGTTCTTGTAGAGACTCGAAGCTTGACGTACATGGACATTACATTACTTTTGCGGAATACTTAGTACATAACAAAAACACACACACAAGGACCGTAATAGTTTAGTGTCTTTGGAAACTCGGAATATAATCTTCTAATCGTGGTGAAAGACCTTCAACATCTCCCATAAAGATCTTCTTTTTTTCTAAACCTAAATCCTTTCTTTATGTCATGGGGAAAAGAAAACATAAAAGGGTGAGCTCAAATGCTCAGTAAGGGTAAACAAAAGAAATATCAATCATGTCATATTCATAAGAACATATCTTTAGGAAATATTAACCTGCAAAAGAGATCAAAATTTCATAACATGGGATAAATCATAGTAGTGAAATGTAATCCCAATAATCATAACTTAAAACATGAAACTTTGTGTCATACACACATAATCATAGAGAATCATTTCTTATTAGTCAAGACTCATTGCCCAAACTATCTTAGTGGACAAAGTCCCTTTCTGAACCGAGTTCACTCCTCATTTCAGTCCTGTTTCACTGAACCGGTATAACCTACCATTCCAAAAATGTCTATCACATGAGATATAAAATCTATACCCAATGCATTGAAGGGAGATATAGGTCCCACCCATCTCATAATGATACCATTCTTAGGTTTTCCACAAAATCATAAACCATACATCATAACATAACCCATGTAATAAAAATGGGAATCTTTAAACATCGTGACATCATAAAACAATTCATATAAGATAAGGGAATTCATAAAAATAATTCCATCACAATATAATAAAATCAATGTAATAGGGATAGAAACAGAACCCTTTATTATCTCATATGGAAAATAATTTTGATAAAACACTTGAACTCCATTCTTGAGGAAAATATCCTTTCTACTTCAAAAACACTTTTCCTTTCCTAACATGTCATACAATTCTAAACTAAAATAATTTGATTAAAAATAAACATGAAAACTTGTAAAGGAATCTTCTTTTAAATAATGTTTTAAAAATCCATTCATGTCGTATAAGTTGAAAAAACATTCTTCTCGTACTTTTGTCGGAAAAGTCAAAGAGTACCTCGTACGAAAAACGACCTAAGTTTCCTTTCATATCTTTTACTAAAAACTCACCGAAGGGTAAAATTGGATTTAAACAATTTTAGTTGGATGGAAATAATATTACATATTGAGGAAACATGGATGTGGATGATAAAATACACCCCAGTAAATACTAAAGTATAAACAATCTCGGATAAAAATGAGATTGTGATATTTTCCCTTACCTTAGGTCCGATTTACTTTGTAAGTGTCCGAACCTCCTGTATAATGATTTAAATAATGTAATTGACTTATTCTAGAATCATACTCATTATTATGATATCATATATGGTTCACTTATGACTTTATATTAACCGTTCTTTTGTAAATTCCATGTTAAGAGTGTTTTGGGTAAAATCGTTTCATTTTTCGTCCGTGTTTTGACTTGTAATTATTCATATGATTACTTAGATCATGATTACTTAATTCCAGAATATAAAACATTATTTATATATAATATATATTCAGAATATACATATATATAATAGATCAGTAAATGGAAAGAAATACACCGTTCATGGAGACGGTAGGCCGTACGTACGCATGAACACTGTTTTTGTTTCCTTATTGAGTTGAATGGAATTAAGTAGATGACATACATATATATACACATAAATCCAGTATCATTATTATGTCATATATTTCATTATTACTTATTATATATACTTTATAATCATTCATAAATGGTTAACGTGGAGAATGAATCTCATTGCATCGTGGAGATGGTAGTCCGTACGTACGCACAAGCGATGATATCATTCTCATGATCATGGAATTGTATTTGAGTGTACGTATAATATTTCAGAATAAATATCACTTTACAATAATCATATATAGTTATTATGTACACCATTATACCCATCCAAGTAAGGTGGTGGTGGAAAATAGATTATACCACGACGTGGAGACGGTATTCCATACGTACGCACGCGTGGTGATTTAGTTTTCCGTAGGATGGATAGATGGTGAAATAGGGTTGTTTCATAATTATAATAAAATATCAGTATATGAGTGATACTTATGTTATTACTTCATAATGAAAAAACTAAAGAAGAAAAGGTGGAAGAAGAAATAAAGATGAAAGAATCGATAACGGACATTACCTCTTCTTTGAAGTGCTTCTTTGAGTCCTCCTTTTAGGGAACTAAAATAGGTCTTTGAAGAGGACCAGAAACTATAGGATGTTTCTAGTGAAGTGGAGAGGAGAAATTGGCAGGGGTTGGCTGAGCTTGAAGCCTCAAAGTGGTGTGAGAAAGAAGGGGAGGAGGTTCCCTTTTATAAGGGAGGAGAGAGGCACCTTTGGAATAACTAAAACAATTATTTTATTATAAAGTCAAATTCGGTTTTTAATAGCTCCAAATTGATATATCTAGAAGATAAGGTGGTTAGGGGTCTAAATCCTCTCATCCAATATAATTTAGACAAGTTTAGGTATCAATTTTAACCTTATCGTTTAGATTTAACTTTAAGTTAGATAATTTAACTTTCACCATGTCTTCTTGTTTTCTTACACTATAAGGTTAATAAACTTACTATATCAAGCCAAAATAACCCCAATTTGTTTATTATTAATATATATATAACCTTATCTAAGTCATTTGGCCAAACCTTAGATTTTTAGGAATAAAATAACAATTAATAATATAATATTTGTTTTAAAAACTATCTGATGTCAATTTTGACACTATTTAGTAATTGATTTTTGTGAAACTCATAACAGAATGATTAGCTCGAACCAAGTTAATTAAATCAATAATAACATGTCATATTGACCTATAAAATTAGTTTAATTCATAAAAAGTCTCAAATTACATTTATTTGGGTATTTGTAACATCAATTATGTCAGAATTTCATTAATAAGATAATTACTGCATCATCGTTGTGTCATAAATAAATTAAATTATATAATATCTAAAAATTACAAATAAAATACCATTATTTAGGAAATATTTTTATATTTCTAATGAATATTTATAGTCTAATTTATCTTAAGTATAACCCCATATTAAAAAATGATTTACTTATTAAACTTTGATTTTAACTATTTTAACCCTTCTTTAAATAAATTAGTAATAAATGTCCTAATCTAATACATGTGGGCCTAAATGGTCATATTTTCTTCCTAAGATTGTTTTTGGTCGAATTAAACTTTTCTAATAGAATTAGGACATGTGTTAGGGTAATATTAATATCATTTTTACCCTTAATTACCCTATTTACTTTTAACCGTGGTAAAAAAAAGTAAAAACTTACTATTCACCAAAACTTATTTTCATCTCATTGAACCACATTTTACTTACTGACATCAACCGTGTCTCTTGGATTTTTGAAATTCCACTCAGAGAAGTGGTAAAATTATGTTTTATGAAAAATTCATTTTTTTTAACTACCACTTAGTGGTTTCACTATTCATCAAAAAAATGAAAGTTTCCAGAAAAATACCAAAAATTAGGCCTAAGATATATTTGATATTATGAATTAAAAAATTGTGTCTATTTTACCAAATTCAAAACATATCAGTTAAATTAATTAATTTAAAAATTAATTCCCATCGTCAAAACAAATAGCGTATTTTTAAGAGATAATAACTATCAAAAAATTGACAGTTTTTTATGTCTGGTTTAAATCTGAAATTACATCCAATAACCAACATTGTATTAAATTGTAAAAATATATTCTAAATATACTTTAAAACCAATCAAATTAATAATTTATCACTATTAATTATTTCTATTTAAAAGGTTGTTTTTAATTAAAATTTAGTAATTTTTACTATTCATCAGAAAATGAAAGTTATCTAAAAAGTACCAAAATTTCACCCGAAGCTAATTTCAATATTCCGAATCCAGAAATGAAGTCCATTTTGAAAAATAAAATTTACAAATTTTCAAAAAGTGGTTATTACTATTCATAACGGCTAGTTTTAATAATATTTTAATAGCATATTGTTGTTTAGTGAAACTCGTTATTGTGTATTACACACGCTATCGAGGAAGGTCGTGATTGCATGTAATGCAAGAAAAGTCAGGGATGTGTGTTGTGCAATATCCTTTTGGTGTAGCATACAACACAAGACATTAAAGAAATTAAAAAGAATATTTTTTATAAAATCTCGGGGTGTTACATTCTACCCCCCTTAAAATGAATTTCGCCCTCAAAATTCGTCGGGGTTATAAATGGTTTACTATTCGAAAGTTTCTTTAATAGAAACCCACATCGTAAAAAAGGAATACCAAAACCAATCTTTAAAAACAAAAGTATGAAACATAACGGTTACCCAAATAAACTAATCACTGGGTTCCACATAGGTGAAAATATGGATGTGGAAGAGAAATCTAACCATCATGTTCTGATGGAGAGTGGTAGAGAACATGGCTATGGAAAAGCCAGCAATCACAAAGCCATAAATTTGTGATGATCTAAGGTACCGTCTAATTCATCATATATAAGTGCACTAGGAAAACATTTTTGGTTTTCAATATCATTTACCTAAAGTTGATGAAATTGGAATTTGAAGAAATACTTTCGTGATTTTGGTATAGTCTCACCGTTTGTCATTATTTGGACAATTTCCACTTCATCTCTTAAATAAATGAAGTTGAATTTGTCATTCGTGATGTGTTAGTAGATCATGTGATAGAATTATGGGTCATTCCATCTGTCTCAAACAAAAGTTTAGAGAAGTTATCAAAAAATACATAAGTCCATCTATAGTGAGATTAATTATATATAGTTCCTAAAATGGACTTATACTTCATATATCATACTGCTTAATATAATAAAACTAGTTTCTACTAAACAGGGACTTCCTGTAGGCCAGTGGTTGGCAATAAAGGCCAGTCGCACTTCTGTTGTGGGTTTGATTCCCACAACCTTGTCCGACGCGATGGGATATCGCCCGTCCTGCAGGTTGTCCTTTTTCTAAAACTACATTACTATAACATCACATAAATAATATCAAAAAAAAGTTCTATCCTTAAACAATACTAAATTATGGTTAACATAATCCATTCCAATCTTTAGGATTATCTAAAACACTTCGGTCCAAGATTATAGTATAAAGAAAATGATTACTTGAAATGTCGTCAACCAAGCATGTGAATACCATCATTTATCCCCCATATATCTTGTTGGTCACATTCCAATAAAGTGAATACCTTAATGATGTATTCTCTTGAAAAAATGAATACCCATTAAACCTTAGTGAAAACATGAATGCTGTCAAAAGTTAACTCTTTCCACATACCAAAATCCAAAAATTCTATATACTCAAACCATGATATAACCTTCTCCTTATATCAGTCATGAGCTGATGAATACTATAAAACATTTAATTTTCTCCTTATCTCTTCATTATGCGCATATCATCTACATTCCAAAAATATCTGAATAACCTTTCAGGAATACTGGTAACATTAATCATACACTTTCAAAACTCAAGGAAAGACAACAGTGTAACAATCCTTAGATGTCTCTTTATTCCATAGTACCATGAGATTACTTATACAACATTACACATGATAAACATGTAATCATTCCACTACATTCATAAACCATTGACGGAGTTTCAACAATTATTTCATCTCACATATCATTTGTAGTCTCTTCATCATCATCCACATAAATACTACCCATACGACCATACTGATTCTCTTCATGAGACTTTCCCTTAGGTCATTGGTTTTCATAATGCCCATACATTCCACATTTAAAACATTTAACCATTGTTGATGTCGTAGCAATACCATTATCCTCATCCCTGGTGTTAACTGAACCTTTTCCTTTGCACTTAACAGCTTTGTGTCCTTATTTTCCACACCCAAAGCATCTTCCAGTTCCTTTGAAACGTTCTACTTGATGCCTATTCCCACATGATTTACATAGGGAAAATTGAACTTTCTTTCCTCTATGATCATCATGAAACTCCATCTTTCTCTTATTAGTCGAGTCAGGAAACTTACCAAATTTTACTTTATTGATCATATTATGAGATTTCTGATTCGGCATAATAATGATGTTTGGAATTCCAAATCCCATTTCATTTGGTTTCTCATGAATAATATCATTCCATTGTCCATAATATCCTCCATTATCGTGAATCATCTTGTTTCCAGCCATTTTCTAAAACCCAAAAAGAATAGTGTGAGAGGAAAAAATCATAATAAAGGGGGAGTAACTTCAATATATAACATCTTTGGTTTAATCTAATATCATTACCATAGTTCTAGGAATATATCCTATAAGTATACTTATCCTTAGGGACATCCCTAGACATACCTTAGAAATATCTCTAGGGATCTCACTAACGTTTTCGCATCCTAGTTTCCAAAGGTTGACTAAACTTTTCCTCTGATACCAACTGTAGTGACCTGAAGCTTGACATACATGGACAGTACATTACTTTTGCGGAATACATAGTACATAACAAAAACACACACACAAGGACCGTAATAGTTTAGTGTCTTTGGAAACTCGGAATATAATCTTCTAATCGTGGTGAAAAATCTTCAACATCTCCCATAAAGATCTTCTTTTTTTCTAAACCTAAATCCTTTATTTATGTCTTGGGGAAAATAAAACATAAAATGGTGAGCTCAAATGCTCAGTAAGGGTAAACAAAAGAAATATCAATCATGTCATATTCATAAGAACATATCTTCTGGAAATCTTAACCTGCAAAAAAGATCATAATTTCATAACATGGGATAAATCATAGTAGTGAAATGTAATCCCAATAATCATAACTTAAAACATGAAACTTTGTGGCACACACACATAATCATAGATAATCATTTCTTATTAGTCAAGACTCATTGCCAATACTATCTTAGTGGACAAAGTCCCTTTCTGAACCGAGTTCACTCCTCGTTTAAATCCTGTTACACTGAACCGGTATAACCTACCGTTGCATCCATGTCTATCACATGAGATATAAAATCTTTACCCAATGCATTGGAGGGAGATATAGGTCCCACCCATCTCATAATGATACCATTCTTAGGTTTTCCACAAAATCATAAACCATACATCATAGCATAACCCATGTAATAAAAATGAGAATCTTTAAACATCGTGACATCATAAAACAATTCATATAATCTAAGGGAATTCATAAAAATAATTCCATCACAATATAATAAAATCAATGTAATAGGGATAGAAACAGAACCCTCTATTATCTTAGATGGAAAATAATTTTGATAAAACACTTGAACTCCATTCTTGAGGAAAATATCATTTCTACTTCAAAAACACTTTTCCTTTCTTAACATGTAATACAATTATAAACTAAAATAAGTTGATCGAAAATAAACTTGAAAACTTGTAAAGGAAGCTTCTTGGAAATAATGTTTTAAAAATCCATTCATGTCGTATAAGTTAAAAAAACATTCTTCTCGTACTTTTGTCGGAAAAGTCAAAAAGTACCTCATATGAAAAACGACAAAATATTCTTTTCATATCTTTTAATAAAAACTCACCGAAGGGTAAAATTGGATTTAAACAATTTTAGGTGGATGGAAATAATATTACATATTGAGGAAACATGGATGTGGATGATAAAATACACCCTTGTAAATACCAAAGTATAAACAATCTCAAATAAAAATGAGATTGTGATATTTTCCCTTACCTTAGGTCCAATTTGCATTGTAAGTGTCCGAACCTCCTGTATAATGATTTAAATAATGTCATTGACTTATTCCAGAATCATACTCATTATTATGATATCATATATGGTTCACTTATGACTTTATATTAACTGTTCTTTTGTAAATTCCATGTTAAAGAGTGTTTTGGGTAAAATCGTTTCATTTTTCATCCGTGTTTTGACTTGTAATTATTCATATGATTACTTAGATCATGATTACTTAATTCCAGAATATAAAACATGATTTATATATAATATATATTCAGAATATACATATATATAATAGATCAGTAAATGGAAAGAAATACACCGTTCATGGAGATGGTTGGCCGTACGTACGCATGAACGCTGTTTTCGTTTCCTTATTGAGTTGAATGGAATTAAGTAGATGACATACATATATATAAACATAAATCCAGTATCATTATTATGTCATATATTTGATGATTACTTATTATATATACTTTATAATCATTCATGAATGGTTAACGTGGAGAATGAATCTCATCGCGTCGTGGAGACGGTATTCCGTACGTACGCACGAGCGATGATATCGTTCTCATGATCGTGGAATTGTATTGGAGTGTATGTATACTATTTCAGAATCAATATCACTTTACAACAATCATATATAGTTATTATGTACACCATTATACCCATCCAAGTAAGGTGGTGGAGGAAAATAGATTACACCACGGCGTGGAGACGGTATTACGTACGTACGCACACGCGGTGATTTCATTTTCTGTAGGATGGATAGATTGTGAAATAGGGTTGTTTCATACTTATAATAACATATCATTATTTTAGTGATACTTATGTTATTACTTCATAATGAAACAACTAAATAAGAAGAAGTGGAAGAAGAAATAAAGATGAAAGAATCGGTAACGGACATTACCTCTTCTTTGAAGTGCTTCTTTGAGACCTCCTTTTAGGGCACTAAAATAGGTCTTTGAAGAAGACCAGAACCTATAGGATGTGTCTAGGGAAGTGGAGAGGAGAAATTGGCAGGGTTTTTCCGAGCATGAAGGATCAAAGTGGTGTGAGGAAGAAGGGGAGGAGGTGCCCTTTTATAAGGGAGGAGAGGGGCACCTTTGGAATAACTAAAAATATTATTTTATTATAAAGTCAAATTCGGTTTTTAATAGCTCCAAATTGATATATCTCGAATATAAGGTGGGTAGGGGTCGAAATCCTCTAATCCAATAGAATTTAGACAAGTTTAGGTATCAATTGTAACCTTATCATTTAGATTTAACTTTAAGTTAGATAATTTAACTTTCACCGTGTCTTCTTGTTTTCTTCCACTATAAGGTTAATAAACTTACTATATCTAGACAAACGAATACCAAGTTGTTTATTATTAATATATATAACCTTATCTAAGTCATTTAGCCAAACCTTATATTTTTAGGAATAAAATAATAATTAATAATATAATATTTGTTTTAAAAACTATTTTATGTCAATTTTGACACTATTTAGTAATTGATTTTTGTGAAAATCATAACAGAATGATTAGCTCAAACCAAGTTAATTAAATCAATTATAAAATGTCATATTAACCTATAAAATTAGTTTCATTCATAAAAAGTCTCAAATTACATTTATTTTGGTATTTGTAACATCAATTATGTCAATATTTCATTAATAAGATAATTACTGCATCATCGTTGTGTCATAAATAAATTAAATTATTTAATGTCTAAAAATTACAAATAAAATACCATTATGTAGGAAATATTTTTATATTTCTAATGAATATTTATATTCGAATTTATCTTAAGTATAACCCCATATTAAAAAATGATTTACTTATTAAACTTTGATTTTAACTATTTTAACCCTTCTTTAAATAAATTAATAAGAAATGTCCTAATCTAATCCAAGTGGGCCTAAATGGTCATATTTTATTCCTAAGGTTGTTTTTGGTCGAATTACACTTGTCCAATAGAATTAGGACATGTGTTAGGATAATAGTAATATCATTTTTACCCTTAATTACCCTATTTACTTTTAACCGTGGTAAAAAAAAGTAAAAAGTTACTATTCACCAAAAATTATTTTCATCTCATTGAACCACATTTTACTTACTGACATCAACCGTGTCTCTCGGATTTTTGAAATTCCACTCTGAGAAGCAATAAAATTAAGTTTTATGAAAAATTCATTTTTTTAACTACCACTTAGTGGTTTCACTATTCATCAAAAAAATGAAAGTTTCCAGAAAAATACCAAAAATTAGGCCTAAGATATATTTGATATTATGAATTCAAAAATGATGTCTATTTTACCAAATTAAAAACGTATTAGTTGCATTAATTAATTTAAAAATTCATTCTCGTCTTCAAAACAAATAGCGTGTTCTTAAGAGATAATAACTATCAAAAGATTAACAGTTTTTTATGTCTGGTTTAAATGTGAAATTACATCCAATAACCACCATTGTATTAAATTGTAAAAATATATTCTAAATATACTTTAAAACCAATCAAATTAATAATTTATCCCTATTAATTATTTCTATTTAAAAGGTTGTTTTTAATTAAAATTTAGTAATTTTCACTATTCATCAGAAAATGAAAGTTATCCGAAAAGTACCAAAATTTCACCCTAAGCTAATTTCAATATTCCGAATCCAGAAATGAATTCCATTCTGAGAAATAAAATTTAAAAAATTTCAAAAATTGGTTATTACTATTCATAATGGCTGGTTTTAATAATATTTTAATAGCATATTGTTGTTTAGTGAAACTCGTTATTGTGTACTACACACGCTATCGAGGAAGGTCGCGATTGCGTGTAATGCAATCTAAGTCAGAGATGCGTGTTGTGCAAGATCCTTTTAGTGTAGCGTACAATACAAGACATTAAAGAAATTAAAAAGAATATTTTTCATAAAATCTCGGGGTGTTACAGTTCTCATCATACCATAGAACTCCTACAACATTGTTAATAAAATGGGTACTCAATACAGTATTATATTAAATTCCTACTAAATAATGAATAATATATAAAAATATATTTTATTAATATTCAAAAAATCAAATATCCATGTAATCAAAAAACCAAATTGTTTTCCTAGGACACTGACTACATCAAAATACCACATAGACTAGAGACAAATACCTAAGAATTTTAGTCCCCTAGACCTCACATGATAGTCATGTTTCTTCTATGTAAAGGATTTAGTCAAGGGGTTTTCAATGTTATCTTTTTTGGAAATATTTCTCACTAAAACATCACCATTTTCAGGAAAATACCTCAAGAGATGGTACTTCCTGAGTAAATTATCCATCCATTGATGTGACCTTGGATCCTCAAGAAGGGTTTGTACTGTAGTATTATCACAATTAAGTGTGATAAGATCTTTACTACTTGGTACCATGTAATTATCACGGAAGAATTTGTGTATCCCTACTTCTTATTTATCTACATATAAGCCAAAATATACTCAGACATTGCTATAGAATCTATTATTGTATCATGCTTTGATATCTTCAAGCTCATGGTACCTCCATTAAATTATAATTATATCTCATTTAAAATTACATATCATCTTTATCTCTTTAGAAAATATCATATGCATATCCACCAATCACTAGTTCCTCAACTCCTCCTTAATCTAGGAATATATCCTTAGTATTCCTTATATACATAAGGATAGTCTCAACATCCTTCCAATGGAAGTCACCCAGGTTAGCTTGATATCTTTCTACTAAACTAAATGTATATGAGACATATATCCTAGTACATAACAAAGCATACCTGACTAAACTAGTCATTAACGTGTATAGAATCCTTACCATCATATGTATTTCTCATTCTATATGAGGACACATTTTCCAAGAATTATGAATTCCATGAGACCCTAGAAACAATCCCCTCTTGTATTGTTACAAACTAAATCTTTTTAATATAATTTTAATATATATACCTTGACTAAGGCAGATAAGTATATTTGATCTATATCAATGGATCTTGATCCCAAGAATATATATTTCCTCCCCTATGTTCTTCATGTAGAAGCATTTATTAAACATGGATTTAATAGAATATAAAACTATTATTTAATTTAAAATAAATAATATTTCATGAAAAAATATTTTTATGAAGATGAGAAAACTTCAATTAAACTATTTTTAGACACAAGTCTCACATTCATTCTTTATGAAACCAAATTTTACTATGAATTCATCAAATTGAATGATCTGTGACAAGGATTCTTGGTTTAATCCATAAATTAATTTCTGTAATTTTTATACATTGTTGGAATCCATTGGAGTCACACACCCTTCAAGTTTTTTCATATATACATCTTTTTAAAGATTCCTATTAAGGAAATATATTTTGAAATCCATTATCCAAATCTCATAGTCATGGAAATACGCATTGGAAATTCGAATCTAGATGGATTCCAATATTGAAACTGGTGAAACAATTTCATCATAGTCAATGAATTAATGGTGTTTAAACACCTTTTCAAATATCCATGTTTTACTGGTTCTGAATTTCTAATACATGTCCATTTTCTTCTTAAAACCCCATTTATAAGAAATGGGATTTAAATCTCTAGGAGGATATACTAGAATCCATATTTGGTTTTTGGCACATGTAATCCATTTTAGAATTCATGGACTCTTTCCACTTGGAAACATTTGTGCCACTATGTACTTCTTTACTGGGTAAAGGATCATTATTATCAACTAATAATGAGTCACCAACCTCAGTGACTATAAAAACATATTATTCTTGTTTTCTAACCATCCTTGTACTCCTACATAGTACGTGTGTCTCTATAATATCTTAGTACATGGGGCTTTGTGGAATTTTTCATATATCAAATATTGTGTATAATGGTCCTAGACATCAATAAATTTTATCTCTCTCCCACTATCTCTTTTAGAGATATGATCTTTCTCAAGTAAAATGGGACATATGTCAACCAAAAAAATTTATGAAGGATTGTATAGACAGTATCCTCTTGTTTCCCTAGGATATAATTTAATGATACACTTTGTGCCTCATGGTGTATGTTTATTACCTAATTACACCTTAACAAATGCTTCACATCCCCATACATGTATGTATAACAACATGGGTTTCTTTACATTCTACAATTAGTATGGAATATCATATATTTCTTTAGTTGGAACTCTATTTTGTGTGTGTGACATTATTTGTAACATGATCCCCAAAAGGACAATGGAATACTCACATAACTCATTATCGATCTCACCATGTCCACCAAGGTATGGTTCCTCCTTTCTCTTACAATGTTCTGCTTGGTTTTATAAGGAGAAGTGGGTTTGGATGGGATATCAAACTCCCATAAATAATCAATGAAGTCTTGATTAATATATTCTCTATTAAATTCTTAGCATAGTTTCATTATATTCTTACCAACCTTGGTTTTAACTTAAATAACATATTCCTTTAATTTTTCCATGTAATCTGACTTGTACCTTATTAAGTAGACATATACATATTTACTTAAATATTCAGAAAAAGTTTTGAAGTATGAGTTCCCACCCTTTGTATCAACTAGAAATAGTCCACACACATCGGTATGGACTAATTAAATAATATATTTCTCCCTTTAACCTTTTCCAAAAAAAATGCAGCATTGGTCATTTTTGGTTTAAACATGTATGACATACACCAAGTGGTTTTAGTTCCAAATAATCTAAATATCCATATTTCTGTAATTTAGTCAAATAATTTTCATTTACATGACCTATCTAGTGATTCCGTATTTGGGTGTTGTATGAGTCGTGTGAATAAGTTTTCTTATATATTTCCATTAAATAGTTCTTGTAATCCAACACATAAACACCATTATTTAAATGTCTCATACCTTAACAAAATTTATCTTTATAAAAGAAGAAACATTTATTCCCAAAATTGAAGATAAAACCATCCATATAAATTATGGATATTGATATAATGTTTATAGTAATGGATGTAACATAATAAAAATCTTTCAAAGACAATATCATTCACATTTGAAACATGAGGTGGTAGTCACCAATAGCTAAAATAGTAATTTTATCTTCGTATGCTACTCATAGATCTACCTCCCCTAGATCAATATTTCGGAATCTACTTGTTTCCTTTATTTGAATACATATTTTATAACTATGTGTTATATATAATACCCAATTTTTAGAAATAGATAAATTAATCTTGATAAAAATACATTTGAAGATTCCCAATGATTATTTGGAATGGTGCAGTTTTCTTTCAGTGACCCATCTTAGAACATGGGGAATAGACAGCATCAGGTTCCCTTTCTTTCCCATTGATATTTCTCTTCTTGTAATGGCATTGTGAAGAATCTTTGGTCTTATATCTATTCACTTGTAATTTCCATAAATTTATCATACAGATTGAAGGATTTTCATGGTTAATCTCCTTTTCTACTTGGTAAAAAAGAGTAAGCATATCTAGGATAGAACTACCAATGTTGATACTATTAAAATTAACTATAAATCTAGATAAGCTCTGAGTGAGTCATACAAGAATTCTATCAGTGTACAGTTTATTTGGTAGTTTAAACCCTAGATCCACTAGGTACTCAATATAGTAAATTATATTGAACACATGAGTCCCATATGATTCACCCTATCAAATAATTATATAAAAAAAGATCCTTGGAGATCTCAAACTATTATTTTCTTTCTCTTTCCTGTTAAAGTCCATGGAGATGCTTGATCATGCTATAATCGTCCATGTTTTCATGAGACTTCTTGATTTCAACAGAAATAGATTATAACATAAAATATTTAACATCGACAACACCATTAAAATATTTTTCATTTGTAAAAAACTCCTCATCACTAACCCCATTTGTAAGTGGATCAGGTAATGACGATTCCAGCATGTAATATTTTCATTTACTATTAAACACAACCTGATAGTATTTTAACCATTCCTAGAAGTTACTTCTAGTGAGAAAATGGTCTTTCACCAATATAGATCATATGGATAAAGTTAATTATGAGTTTACTAGTAATATAAAAATATAAAATAGTATATTTTTGTAACTTTTCCTAATTAGTTTTTTTGATAAATAATAATTATTAACTGTATTCAATATCACTCACTTTTATCAAGTATCAATAACCATCACCATTGAACATGGAATTTTAAGTTTATTTTAAATTATAATTTCATGGATCCATATTTACTTTCATATAATACATACAAAGTCTATAAAAATTACTAGAAAGTATTGATTAGGGGTATTTCCAACTACAGGTTTCCATCTCCTTAATACGTTGAGTGGACTCCCCAATACAGTAACCCTGACTCAGATATCCTCAACACTTGCCTCCAAATTTTTATTGGATAGATAAACTCCATAAAACCCAATATATATTAGGTTATGTAAACCCATTATAATATTTAGGACTTCCAAATAATTGAAAGTTCCCCCAACGAAGGTCGAACCAATACTTAAACTATGGTTTCATATTAATTCCAATGATGCAATGCTTAATAACATAATTTTAATCTTGAGGGATTCTGTTTTATTATGTGTAAATTTTTTCTTATTTTTTATTTTACATGTCTTGTTAATATTAATAGGTTTTTACTTAAGTGATTAACCATGTTTTTATAAATAAAATTATATATAATCTAATTATTTATATTTCAACATTGAAAATTAATTCAATTGTGTGTGTGATCACAGTCTTACATCCATAAAAAAATAATTCATAAGGAATAAATTAATTAATTAATGAGTGACCTACTCATGATCTTATCTAATGGTTGATTTATTTAGTGAAAAATAACTCAACATTTAACCTTATGGAAACTCTTTATTGTAGTCTTGGAGCATTTTATTTCATTCTACATATCCACCTATGCACCATCTGTGTTGGAATCATCTTGGTTAAATCATGAACCAACTTCACACACCTTGGTATACTATATTTATTACAAGTATTTGCAAATCATAAATAGGTGAGGGTAACCAAAGGATATATTGGTGGGGATTACATAACAAATCTTATCCATTTATATCCTACATAATAATGAAAGGAAGGATGACTCACTGGACATTATAATTAATTTAATAATTAAATAATTTCAAAACCATAAAATTAATTAAATTAAAATATTACAACACATATATAGTACTTGTTCAAGATCATGATTTTTCATACACATGCAATGAATACTCAAATGTAAAATCAGTGAACATTAATTCCTAATTTGATATTTTTTGTTAATATAAAGGTTCTTTCATTATTCAATTCCAACTTATCTTAATGACCATCAAAATACTCTTAAATATACCCATCATTAAGGGAATTCAAGGAAAATAAAATTTATAACCAATAATTTTAAATTTTTATAATATAATAATTATGAATTTAACAACTCTCCAAACCATTTTTATATTCTCAAACACAATAGATGCCAATCAATATAATAATTTTTTAATACTGAAATTTGGAATTTAATTTAATTTAATTATATCCTTTATTGGGAGATTATACAATGTGTACTTACAGGATACAATCCAAGTACCTCAATTTCTATGTACCTAGGATACACACCTAGAGATTTGATGGGTTTTTAGGTCAAACTACACAATGTGCACTAACTAGATCACGTCATGTGTTTCACTTTTTGTGTGACTATGATACATGTATGGGTATTCGGTTTTTATATTAGGAGATTAAATGACATGTAATAATGAGATACATGTTGTTTGGTCCAAATACCCTATGTCTTTACAATATGTTGAATCACTCGGTGTGTTCATCAGATGCAAGACTACACGAAATATACAATCCAACTACATGCCACATATCTTGCATTTTGTGTGTCCTATTTTCTTGATTAATAGCTTAGAATGTACTTTAGACATGTTAAATATTTTACTACACATTTCATATGCTTGATACATGTCATGACTATCATTATTTATCTAGTATATTAGTTTTATGTGGTTTTAAATATGTATATGACCACACATCTTTTTCAAATTTCACCTATAAACTATGTGGAATACACTGAGTGTACCCTAGTTGCATTCTAGGTAATATGAAATATCATGTTCTAAGTTTTCCTTGTATACATGTAGTGTGTAATAAATTCATTACTTGTAGTTACTGCTTAATGTGTTGTGTATCCCGTGACACAACATGGTTTAGTGCATGTGGGTATATGAAATGTACTCTATCTACACATCGTTTAATCCCATTATATCATAGAAAAAATACTAGACACTTCTGGATGTTATATTAAATATTTCATCATCTATTATTTTCCCTTTATGAAAATGAAACACTGAACAATGATGATTAATATATCAAAAATATGTTAATTCAAATAATATTTTATAATGAATATTCATGAAATGAATATTCATGAAATGAAATATCTCAGCACTAGTGCACATATATATCAAAAATAAAATAAATAATTATAAATTTTAAACGTAACCTCACTTTGATACCACTTGATGGTTATGGGTGTAGTAGAAGCTCTATGGTGGGAATAAAATAAATAAAATTTATCAATCTGGTTGATCATTCTCAATATTGTACATAACGTGAAGACCATGAACAATAAAATTTGTCAATGTGGTATTTACATAAATAAAACCAAGAACATAGAGAGGATAATTATTTGTTAAATTTATAATTCAACTATTTAATATTAAGATAAACGGTTACCTCATATTAAGAAATTTTTCATATGATAATTTGATCTATAAAAAACCCTTCTTGAATTACCTACATTGTTCTAGGAGGATCCAAGTATAAAATACCTCTGATGGTGATTCACACATGATCCTTTTATATCCATGAAATTCCAAATGATATTTTATTATTAGCATGGTGAATAAATTTTCATACATTGTTTGTGTTGATCGCTTATAGTTCCTTCATTCTTGAAGGGATCTTTATAACGCTCCATATTATTAAGAAGAATATAAGAATAAGAATGGATAGATAATTCCATTGTGTGCTATAATTATCAAATATCTATTAAGACTACACTATAGACATAACCATCTATTTATAGATCTAGGGTTTAGGTTAATATATTTTTTAATTTCATATCTGACAATAAATAATATAAAAAAATTTATCAAACACCATGTAATATAACATTAATATTATTATTATTATTATTTTACAATTTTTGTTAACTCACACAATGATAAATATTATTTACTATCTTATAATTAAATATTCATCATCCGACATGATCATAGTTCTCTCCAACTAATCAAAATTTATTCAATACTTGAATAAATATTTCATTAAATATTTCATTCATTAATAAATATTATTGATTTGTAAAAGAATAATAAAATTACAGATTGGTATTTAAAATAATACTTATTCAATTAATTAAATTCAAAGAGAATTTAATCCAGATCAATGAATACACATTAATATTTCCCCACTATGATTCTTTCTCATTATCATTATGAGAGCATTCTGAAAGTCCAAGATTAATGTCTAGCAATGGGTCAAGTCCCCTGAGAGAAAAAAAACATTATATTACAATATCAACAACCACATATGAACAGTCTCTATGTAATATAATCTCTTTTCAAAAATATATCATCAATCAGGTTTAACATCCATGTAATCATCCTATATGGTTGGTAGATCTTTCTTTGACTATCTAAAATAAAAACTTTGTTACACCATTTCCATAGAATTTATTGTGATTGTTTTATTTCAATTAATGGTTCAATATATCAACTTATAAAAATATGGAAGGGTAAAATCCTTCCTAGATTTATTCATTAATAAGAAATCACTCATGAAACATCCAAAGTATCCAACTTCACCATGAAATGTATCATCCTGATTTGTGAAATAATTCTAATTGTTTCAGTCATAATGTTAATTAATAATATTCTTAAACTATAAGGACCATTACACACACATATATTAATATAATATGGAATCAAAACTGGCCGAATTACTTATGGAATGTATGTTCTCATAATCTCATATCTTCAACATTACCAAGTGCAGACTCAATGAGAAGAAGTCTCATCCACTAATGAGTACACACACCTGGTACCCAAATTCTATGTGTCCCATCAAATAATGTTATCCCACTTTAGAACTTTGTTTAATAATATTGGATTAGAATTTAAAGGATCTCATCATAGTAGGAAACTGATATGACCTTATAAACATGAGAAATACTCTAGGATATTATTAAATTAAATTCATGTGGAATAATAAACAATATGTACCAAGATATTTTATTAATATTAAAAATATTAATATACATATAATAAAATTAAAAAAAATAGTCTTATGAAACCAACTCCAGAAGATATGGAATTGGATATCAAGGTAAGATGATCCTGATTATGTCTTTCCCCATGTAAATACAAAATTTTGGAATTCAGATGACAAATTGGATGGAATCCATGTGTTGGCATCAGACTTATGATGGATATTCAGTAATCTGATTGTGATTCACATCATTAGTTCATGGTGATAATATTAAAACCCAATGTCATATTTTAATGGTAGATTATTCAACCACATAATGTCAACGGGAGTCTAGTTTAGACATTGGTTATATCATATGGTATACCACATATATAATATAAAACTTTACAAAGCATTTTACAAATAGAGGATCTTTTATAGTTTAGTGTCTTGGAAATAAGGTACATAATACATAAAAACATAAAAAACATATTTTATTCCACTAAAGGTGATTCATCAAGGTTCATCCAAATTACATTTATTTCATCTCATACCCTTGGGACAGACATCAAAGGAAAGGGTGAGAACAAGACCCAGTAAGGGTAAACAAGGGAAACCGTTTACTTGTGATCTTGAGAAATATCAATAAGCAATTAAGGAAATACATAAAGTTGTGATTGATGGAAAAAGATGAATAACAGAAAATAACATGACTAAAAACTTATAAATGTGGAAAAAACATTTAATTGAGTCATTAATATTAATATATCTGAGGTTTATCACCAGGGTGTCATAAATATTACCAAGGTTATTCACCAAGGTATCATAAAACTCATCATCTCTAGAGATTATATTATTTACTCAATATATTAGATCACTATCAGGGATAAACCTTAAAATTTATTAAATAATTTTATCCATATAGATCATAATAAATAATCTCAAAAATAACTCGTGGATAATAAAAGATATGGGTTTCATATCGAAATCTGGGCATTTTAAAAACTCCTTAAAAACATGATTCTTTTATCCTTTTAAACCCATGGAAAGTATGCAATATATTTTCCTATAATAATTTCATCTCATCAAATCATTTCTGAGACTTTTCATCTATATACAGCTGATCAAAGATTGCAACTCTGAGTGAAGGCAATTGAATTTCAATTGGAAAAATTACTTATGTGTCGTACACTAATGAGTATGGAGTTTCCTAAGTGGCAGTGTGGGTAGTAGTTCAATAATCCCATAAAGTGTGCAAAAGTCACTACTACAAAAAAGGGCAAGGGATGCGCTTCACTTTTATCAGTGCTAAAAAAAGCGCTGATAAAGGGGGCTATATCAATGCTAAAAAAAGCAGTGATAATGGGTCACTTTTATCATCCCTTAAAAAAAGTGCTGATAAAGGCCCCCTTTATCAGTGCTTTTTTTAGCGCTGATAAAGGCCCCCCTATATCAGTGCTTTTTTTAGCGCTGATAAAGGGGACCCCTTTATCAGTGCTACTTTTAGTAGCGTTGATAAAGGGGGGATTTATCAGTGATTTTCCCAAGCGCTGATAAATGTAAAGCTTCAACAAAAATATTTTTTCATAAAAAATAATATTTTGTCTTATAAGTATATTTATATTAATATAAATACAATATTTATTTTTTAAATATGTTATAGATATGTATAAATAGACTATTATATTTAATATATAATAAATTCTGTGAAAATGGCTACAAAATATTTAAAAAAAATTATAATGAAATAATTTTCTAATTATTATCGATTAAAAATCATTTAATAACAATTTGAGGACACAAAAAATCAAAACAATTAATAAAAGATCTAAAATATGTTGAAAATGTAACTCAAACTTCAAACGGCCATAACTTTTGATCCGGGTGTCCGTTTGAGCTCTACAGCATATCAAATCGAAGTCTGCGACGATCTCTACACACTAGTGACCAAGGAAAAGCCTCTGATGCATTTTTAGAGCCAAAATAAACCAGAAGGCCTCCAAAACTGAGTTTTTAGTTGGGATACCCTGATTTTTTAACATTCAAACAAGTATAACTTCTGATCTGGATGTCTGTTAGGCCTATACCACATATCATATCGAAGAATGTTTCATTTTCTTCGATTTGACTATTTTTGGCATTGAAATGGGATTCTATATTATAATTTATTATCATTTTAAAATTCTATGTCTTTTCAAATACACATATATATATATGTATTTATTCGTAAATATATATGTATCTGTGTGTGTCAGTGATTGTCTATGTGTGTGTCTGTGTGTAGTATATATGTATACATGTATGTATATATTTATTTACTTATAAACACACATCAAAAACATATTTTTTCATAAATGTATTTAAAACTAATCTTATAAGTACATTCTATGGCTTTTCAAATACACATATATATGTATTTATTTGTAAATATATATGTGTTTGTGTATGTGTGTGTCTCTGTGTGTGTCTATGTGTTGTATATATCTATGTATGCATATATGTATGTATGTATTTATTTATTTATGAACACACATAAAAAACATATTTTTTCATAAATGTATTTAAAACTAATCTCATATGTATATATTAATATACAAATAAATATACGTATAAAAAATTATAACTAAAAATATATATACATATATTAATATACGAATTAATATATATATACTAATATATGAATAAATATATTTATATTAATATGAATCTATATCAATATATGAATAAATATAACTATATATATATATCATTAAATAGAGAAAAAAACGAAATGCCTTAGTGGTAAAGGTGTAGCAGCGAAAGGTGGGAGGTCTCGGGTTCGAGTTTAGGTGGAAGCGAAGGGGGTGCGTGCGTATGACGATGTGCGGGAAGGGCAGCACGTGGGAGACATCCTATCACTGATAAAGGGGGTTTGAAGCGCTGATAAAATCACTCCCCGTATTATTTTTATTTTTTGTTATTTTTTTTTTAAATTTACCTTTATCAGTGCTAAAAAAAGCGTTGATAAAGGCCCCTTTTATCAGCTCTAAAAAAAGCACTGATAAAGGGGTTTTTATCACCACTTTTTTAGCACTTATAAAAGGGGCCTTTATCAGCGCTTTTCGGAGCGCTGATAAAAGGGACCCCCTATATCAGTGTTGAGCTTTACAATGCTTTTTTAGAGCTGTTAAAGCCCTTTTTTAGTGCTGGCATAGACCATTTTTGTAGTAGTGAGTTTATCAAGCCAAGATTTCTTATCTTTATCCACCATCTTCTGGAGTATATTTTATTGGGTCTTATTGAAAGCCTCTATCTTCCCATTTTCCACTTCTTTATAGTGAAATGAATGGATGGATTTGATATTATTCTCTTTATATAACTTCTTTACCTCAACAGAACAGAAATTGGTGTCTTTGTATGTCAATATAGTATGAGGGACACCAAATCGGGTGATGATGTTAGTTTTAACAAAATTAACAATTCTTTTGGCTCTGACTTCTTTGAGAGTTATTCTATCAGCCCATTTAAAGAATAAATTTGTATCAATAAGAATATACTTGAACTTCTTAGCTGTAGCTTGAGGATAAGGTCCTAAAACATCCATTCCCCATGTGAAAAATGTTTAGGAGTATTTAGCTATATTTAACAACTCCCAGGGTTAATGAATGAAGTTGGCATGCTCTTGGAAGGAATGACATTTCTTGGTGAAATCATTGCAATACTACATCATTAAAGGCCAAAAGTATCCAAGACTTCAGATATGATCATAACTCCTATGCCCATGCTGGTGAGAACCACAAGCTCCTGCATGTACTTCTTTTATGACACCTATAGTTTCTTCTCTGTCAATACACCTAAGAAGGAATCCAATAAAGCATCATTTTTAGAGGATCTTCTGGTGATCTAGACTATCATAAAGAGTAAATTGGTCACTAATCATCAAATCTATTCTTTTTCATCTCAATATGGTGGAAGTACTCAATTTTGAAGAAATTTCATGATGGGTGTCATCTATCCCGTGGTATGACCATATGGATCAAGAATAGGGATAATTTTATTGATTTCCTCCATTATAGTTTGAACAAAAGGTAAAACCACAAGACGATGGGAAATACTAATGATTGTCTCATCCCAGTTTGGATCTTCCAGGGTTGTGGCCACATTAGCCAGTGCATCATCTTGGGTATTTTTTGATCGTATAACATAAGACAATGTTGTCTATGAGGGAAATTCAACCATTAACCCTCTAACGTAATCACACAAAGTGATTAAATCTTCTTTTCTGATAGAATAATCCTCATTGATTTGTTTGATTACCAACTCTGAATCACCTTTCACTTTCAGGTGGTTCACTTGTACCTAGAGTGTCAATTCCAGTCCTATGATGAGAGCTTGATATTCTGCTTCATTCTTGGTTCCTCCTTCTAACAAAAGTAAAAATATGGAAACACTTCATTTTCGAGGGAGATAAGAACAATTCCTAAACCAACTTTGTTGAGTTTAGGTTTTTCCAGTCTCTTCCTTGTTGGACTTCTAGAGGAACTATCAAATTATATTTCCTATGTCTAATGATTATCTTGAATAGAGAATACCTATTCATCCAGAAGTTCAGTATTCAATAATGTATCTCCTTCATATGGATGTTTAGTAAGTAAATCTGCCAAATCATGGCCTTTTCTTTTCTTTTGAGGCAAAAAATGTATATAAAATTGTTGAAAAATAACTTCCCAACATACCAAACACCCTGTAAGCATAGGACAACTGAGGATAAATTTGAGAGGGTTATTATGAGATAGCAATTACACCTAATGATGTTGTAGGTAGTGTATCAATTTCTAAACTACAAATATTAATGTTAGACATCACTTCTCGATACTTGAATATCAATTCTTTGTGTCAAGCATAGTTTGACTGAGATAGTAAACGCGGTTTTCATTCCCATCATCGTTCTTTTGGTCAAGGAACCCAGTGATCGCTCTAAAGCTATCATATAAAGAATAAGTTTTCTTCCTTCAATAGGTGGCATTAATACCAGTGGACTTAAGAGATATTTCTTGTGGTTATAAAATTTCAATTAGTAGTATTCAGTCCATTGATAAGTGCCCCCCTTCTTCATTAATCTGGTGAAGGGTAAACACTTTCCTACCAAATTGGTGATAAAGCACCAAATATATGCCAAGTGTACTTGAATTACTATTAATTATTTAAAGTTTTGAGGAGGTGACATGCTAATGATTTCTTTTTTCTTCTCAGGATCAACTTTGATGCCATGATGGCATACAAAAAAAATGATGAATTTTCTTAAGGTTATCCCGAAAGTGAATTTCAATGGATTCATCTTCAAACTATGTTGCTGAAGTTTTTTGAATATGGTATCTAAATTAGTCAGGTGACTGAAATGTTTTCTGGATTTAACTACTAGATCATATACATAACATTCAACAAATTTTCATAAAAACGTTTAAAGATATGGTTCATGTAATGTTGATACATCGCACCTGCATTCTTTAATCCAAACGGAATTACCTGATAGAAAAACACACCTTGAGGGACTTTGAATGATGTAGACTCTTTATCCTCTAGGTCCATGCAGATTTGATTGTACCCAGAGTAACCATCCATGAATGAAAGAGCTTCATATCCAGTTATTACATCAATTAAAATCTCTATGATTAGAACTAGATAGTCATCTTTGGGAAAATTATAGTTAAGATCTCTAAAATCAATGAAAATATTATTTTTACATTCTTCTTTTTCACTAGGAAAATTTTGTCCATCCATTTGGGATATTGAACCTCCCTAAATAAGTTAGCCTTTATAATCTTGTCAAATTCAGCTTCAATTTTATAGGCATCAGTTGGTTGTGTTCTTATTGCTTCCTTTTTGAATCCTCTATGTTCTTCTTGAAAACTGAAATGATGAATGGATACATTGGGATTAAGGACTATAATTTCCTTATATTTCCAAGAAAATATATCTCAATTTTTCTTTATAAATTAATTATACATATCTAGCTCTTCATAAGTCATGCCGCACAAATTAGAGTGGGTGTGGATCTTCTTATATACCTAGATTTATTTCTCTGATCTCATCCATAGTGTTGAATACACCTTCCCCAAATTCTGGAGGAGCAACCTTGAGATATTATTCTTCTTCTTCCTTACGTGTCACTTATTATATTTCTACTTTCATAGTATATGATGAAGAAAAACTTTCAAATCTAGGGGAGAAGTCATTATTTGAACATCCTGAAGAAGAGGGCACTATTTCTGACCCTAATGATGATGAAGGGTCTTCTTGGACTGTTGAAGAAGATATGATGTGTTGGGAATCAACATCCTTGTCTTCCTCTAGTATTATTAAAACTTCTTCTAGTCTAATTGACAAATCATAGGCTCGCTGAAGTTCAGTGGATGAAATGAAGACATCTCTATTTAAGTTTTCACCACTACTTGGTAAATCAATAATTTCTCCCATACTGTCGGGCTCAATTTCTATAATTGAAATAACGTAATTCATTGTATGAGTGTTCAAATCTGGGTTTATCCATTATATTTTATTGATGGGTAAAACATAATCTATACTAAAATTTTTGAATGAGTTTTTTGGGATATTTTCCAGGCCATTCAGAGCGTTGATTCGGGTTACATATTTTTTCACGGACCTCATTCACTTTAGGTGATAAAACTCTACCACAATATATTGATATTCACATGTTTTTAATGGATCCTTGTCACCATTCAATGTGCCGATTTGACCATTAAAATAGTACTTGATAAATTGGTGGTATGACGAAGGAATGGTTGCATGTTGATGTTGCCAAGGCCTTCCAAGAATAGTGTTTAAGGTTATGTCCTGACAGACAACCATAAAATCTGAATTAGACACAAGATCTCCAAATTGAGTTCTGAGTGTAATCTCACCCAATGGTTCTTTATCATTCTTTTCATAAGCTTTCGATATTAAAGTGGAAGAAGATAAATCAGATTCAGTGAGTCCCAATCGATGAATTTATTAATAGGAATGAGGTTGACACCTGATCCATTATCAATGACGCCTCGCCAGGTGTCTATATCATTGACCCTACCAGATATATACAAGGGACTCATGTTTCCATGTAAAATATCAACTTCATATTCACCTGTAAAAGATATAACTTCATGACATTCAGCAGGATCATTCTCTATACGGTAAAGCTCAATAGTAGAAAATTCAGTTTCAAACTCATGAGGACTTGAAAAGGCCTCAATAAGTGCTTCTTGAATATTTTTTTATAGATTCCAGGCATCCAAAATCAACAACATGGTCAGTACTTGGGCTAACTATTTTAAAAAAACATATTCTTGGTCTATATTTCTGTATTTTCTAACATAGATATGCATTTTTCAAGGTGTCTTGGAAGTTGACGCTCCTGATGTAGATATACCCTATGTTGAAGAAAAAGATGGAAATACATTGGGTTTTGGTATATTAGATTGACTAGGTATATCTACTTGCTGAGAGAAAGACGGTGTAACCTCTAATGGGTCCTCTAAAATAATCATTTCATAATTGATCCTGTCATGTGCAAGCAAACTTCCTTGTTCTTGTTGAGCTTGTTGAAGGGCTCTCCAATGAGTTTCCATTGCATACATGGTTTGGGCAAGGGTAGAGTTAAAATAGTGGCTTCTAGTATACCCATGTCTTCCACTATATCCTCGAACTTGGATTCTTCCTTTTATTCCCCAGTTAGGTACAAGGAATTTAGGATCATCATAACTAGAATTATCATTTGCATAGGGATCCATTAAGTGGATAACATTAACAGAACTAAAGATCAATTCTTCATCTGATAAGATTCTTCTTGACAGGACGGTTATGGTTTTTCCATTTGGTAGGGTGGGGCCCATTCTTTTGAAATAGAGGGCATGAAATATTCTAGAGTCAAGGAAAACTTTGGCCTTGACATGAGACTATCCTCTTCTAACTACTCTTTTTCCTTCTGATCGCGTCGCTTCGTTGAGGATTGACCTTTAGAGAACTGATCTTTTGATGAAGGTGTTTTTGCTATGGTGGAAGTGGTAGAAGATGCAATTAGTTGTTTCAATTGTGCTTATATAATGGAATGAGTTTGGTTGATCATTTTTCTGATCATCCAATCATCATATTTCTGTGCATTTTTATTTTTTTAATTTCTGTCATTCACCATATTCCTCTAGATTAGTAGAAGTAACACATGCTTCTTGGGCTGACAAACTTTTCAGTTTCACTTTTCCATAGTCATCCATTTTTTGCAGGATGTATTTAAAAACAGACCACTCATGAATGGGATTCCCCAATATTTGGTGAAAGGGAAAATAATTCAGAAGATCTTTATATCGTCCTTTGTTTGGTTTCTTCAGCCTTGGCAATTGAACCAAATTATTTTTCAGAGCTGACATGAAGTAACCAGGAACCTGTTCATTCTTAAAAGAATAAACATTGTTCTTTAAATCCCCAAACTATCTCCACCTTTGATCTTTTATATCATCTTGATGAGGCGGTCATTGTTGCTGATGCTCGGGAGGCAGATCCCTTTGATATGATTAAGTTTTTGAAGTGAGAGTAGGTATAGGTTCTTTCTTGAGTGTGACTGTAGCAGTCTCTACTTTCCCTTTTCTCCTTCCTATAGTTAATGGAATTACATGAGATTTAGCTTTAGTTTCCATAATGTAATCCTCAACCTATTGAGAAATTAAATCAAGGTCTTGAAACCCTATTATATATTTCATGGGGATTAGTGGTGCGTGTAACTCATCATGCAGATTTTCCACATAAATTAGAAGCAACTCTTCTTGAGGGAGTGTTAGATTTAAGGAATATGTTAATAATTTCCATCGAGCAATGAAATCTGAAACTCTTTGGTTTTACCTTTTTTTGAAATTTTTATGATCAAAAACTATTTTCTTTGGCAGTATTGAGCTAAATTGAAGAAGAAATTTCTGATGGAGATCTTCCCATCCAATAATTTATTGAGATTGTAAACTTGAATACCAGACAAAAGTTTGTTCCTGTAATGACTGTATAAAGAATCCGATATTTACTACTTCTTTTTGTTGAGGATTCCCCATCATGGTATAACAAATAGAAACTAAATTTGTTAAGTGTTGTTTCATATAACCCAAACCATTAATGATTGGTAATGTTGTATTCAAAAAGTTTGGCGGGGGAGGGATTAGATCCACCCATTCAGGGTAAGCTCCCTTTTTTGGCTATACTAGTGCACGTCGTTCTTCCATTGATTCCAATAGAGTTGTTAATGAATCAATTGTGTTCATAAGAATTTGGGGAATATCTGGATGATTTGGGACCTATATAGGTATAGCAGCTGGAGCATAAATAGGTGCAACAACTGGAAAAACCATTGGTGCTGGTGCTACTAGTATTTGTCTTGGATAACCCATGGGGAGAGTACTATAAGGATGTGTTTGATCTTTCTCTAACTTTGTACCTGATTGATGGAATTAATTATCTACATCTATAGTTACAACAAATCATCTTTTCTTAGGATCCCTTATAGGATGTGAAAGTTGAGGATCTCCCTGAGGAGTAAGTCTAGCAGAAATATTGCTTCAAAGTAACTCTATATTAAGTCTTTTCAACTCTTTCATCTACTCTTCTTATTGTGAAAATATTTATTCAATCAAAAGATATTGACCTTCTCTAGTGGAAAAATGATATGTGATCTTACTTTTACCTTTCCCCTTGTTATATTCCTTTTAGAGGGGTGCGAGTTGGTTACTTGAGGGCATACCAAGATTCTGGGTAAGAATCAAATTCCAGGGATGCACACCTCCTTCATTTTCTTCAGTGTATATTTTATTATGTATAAGAAATTCATCTTCTGATTCCCCTAAACTAGACTCATTTTCTAGAGGATCTTCTTAAATGATATTAATGACATTTACTGATGCATAATTCATTGATGGTATTATATCAGTATCTTTGTAAGGTCATCTCCTTTTGTATCTTCTATGAGACTCTATTATCCTATATACTGAATTCCAGGGAACTTTTTGATAGAAAATTACCTGAAGGGAATCCATGGATAGTTTAGTTGTGCATTAACTTTTTGAATTCTTCCCAAATCAGGAGAAAATAGGCTTTAGTTGAGGAAAGTATTTTAGATGTGTAGAATCCCCCAGACCTACAGGCTGGGGTTGTTCCCATTATTCTTCTTCAAACCTTCAAACTTTGTTTTTTGAATTTAAAGGTTGAATTAAACAAGCCCCCAGCCTTGTAGGCTGGGGTCGATCTTGAACTGCTATAGTTGATATTCATGCATCTTATCTTCTGATATTGTGAATTTTGGTTCTAACATTGGTTGGGTGCATTATTTGAAAACCATTCAAATCACTCATTTCGTAATATCACTATTCTATTTCAGACATTTGTGTCATCTGATGGCTAACATCCTCTAAGTGGGAGGATTGAATAATGTTATTAGATGCTTGATGTAAAAGTATCTCAACATATTTCTCTCTTTGGGCCTAACTCTAATGAGATCTAGTTGAGGATTGTTCTTGAGTGTATACTTGATTACATGAAAAATATGTTTTTTTTTGACAAAAGATGTAATCATTAAAAGCGAAGATCCATGGAAGTACAATCACTTAACCATGGAGGATAGTGATCCAGCCAGAGCTGGTCATTATCATGAGAGCCAGAGGCCACCACCTGATGGGAGGCCCTGTTTCCTTCCCATTTGACAAAGGAGAAGGTGAAACTTGTGAAGGACTAGTGGAGGGAAAGGATTTTCCTGATGAAAGAACCAAAAGGTTGCAAGCCTCCATTATTGAGGTTAATAGCCTTGATAATGTGAGGCAGTCTGATTCCAGTTGGATTTCATCCCAGCCATGATCTTTTGCAAACATCATCCCGGTGAGGATGGCGGCGGCTTCAGCCACCACGGGTTCCCATAGAACGTGATGTGAATCAATTTTGGCTGGATGGTCTGCCCAAGATGATCCTGGGCCACAATACCAAGACCCACAGGTCTATCCTTTAGAAGAGATGCATCCACATTAATCTTGATAATCCCTTCCAGTGGAGGGCACCAATGTGAAGAAGAGGAAGGGGTCCCAAGGGGATTTTTCTATCCATTGTGATGCTGCCATCCCACAATCCATGAGACTGCACGATCAATCTAGAATCTGGGGGGCTTGATGATGTGGTTGAAAATGGCATTGTTGCGACACACCCAGATGATCCAGGCCAAAATGCAAAGTGAGACCACTTTGGATGGTGAAAAAGAGGAGCACCAACGCATCAGGAGATAGTGGAGGTCTGAGACCATGTCATGAGAGAGATTTGTACAGGATCCCCATGTGTACCAGATCTCTTTTCCCTCGGGCATTGGTTTAAAGCATGGAGGGGGTCTCTAGGGTGTTTGCAAAAAGGGGGAACAACACGTTGATGGAAATATGACGGTGGATGAGAAAGTCCTTGGTCGGGAGGATGCCAGTGCACACCTTCCACCATAAGTGGTGGATTTTAGGAGGGACATTAAGCTTCCACAGCAGTTCCCAGGGCCTCCCTTCACCTCTGTCTGTCTGGGTACAGAGGGCGAGCCGATAGTCAGACTTCACCGTATAGGTTCCTGAAATGTCGTTGGTCCAGAAGAGATGGTCAGGGCCTACATCCGGCTCACAGGGGGACTCAGCATAATCCTTTTTTCCTTTCTTTGAACCACGAGTGAAGTTTATCCATGAACCACCCAATATCATTATCAGCAAAAAGGAAACAGACAGTGGCCCCTTCAAAACCTAGTTGAGCAGGGTAAGTAACCCGCATGTCATCCTTATCAATCAGCCAGAGATCTTTCCAAACCTTAATAGTTGATCCATTCCCAATCCTCCAAACCAACCCTTTATTCAGCAGACTTCGTGATCCCCAGATACTTCTCCAGAGGAAGCTAGGACGGGGGCCCAGAGAGGAATCCTGAAAATCCTTCTGGGGGAAGTATTTAGCTCGGAGAACCCGCACGCAGACAGAGGATGGGAGGACAATAAGGCACCATCCTTTCTTAGCCAGCAGTGCATCATTAAAGTGAGAGAGGTCCCGGAATCCCATACCTCCCTCCGATTTTGGTTGGTAAAGTTTATTCCAGGCGATCCAGTGGGTTTTATTCCTTCCATTGTTTTTTCCCCACCATAAATTGGAAATGCATGAGTGAATCTGGTTAACAACAGCAACAGGAAGTTTTAATAGGGACATGAAATAGCTGGGGATAGACTAAAGAGTAGATTTTATGAGGGTTTCCTTGCCAGCTTTGGGTGTTTTATTTGGGGTCCAACCAAGGATTTTTTTTCTCAATCCTGTCCAACATAGATGTGAAGATTTCTTTTCTGGATCAGCCAATAATAGTGGATAGCCTGAGGTACTTCTGATGATTCTCTACCATATGAATACCTGCAGTGACACAGAGTTCATCCCTTTTGGATGGTAGAACCTCATATCTGAAAGAGACTTCCGACTTGTCGTGGTTAATTTTTTGTCCAGAGTCCCTCTCATACTAGTGGATCACATGGCCTATAGCAAGGCACTCATTATGGGTGGATCTGGAGAAAAGAATACAATCATTGGCGAAAAGAGATGTGAAACCGATGGGCTTTCATGGCACACCTTTGCCCCATGAATTGTATGTGAGGATGCTACCCTGGAAATAAGGTTAGAGAAAACATCAGCCACCAAGATGAAAAGAAATGGGGAAAGAGGGTCTCCCTAGTGAAGGCCTCGGGTAGGGGTGAAGCCTCGGGTAAGCACCCCATTGACATTAATATGGAAGGAGACTGACGAGACATATTTCATGATTATATCTAACCATTTTGAATAGAAGCCCATTTTCAACATCACGAATCTGAGAAAATGTCATTCCACTTTGTCGTAGGCCTTGGTCATATCCAGTTTCCACATCATGGTTCCTCTTTTTGTGGTGGAGCATGTTTTCATAGAGTGTAACACTTCATGTGCCACAATGGAATTATCAGTGATCATTCTCTTGGCCACGAAAGCACTCTGATTTTCTGATATGATTTCAGGTAACCAAGTACGTAGCCGATCAACTATAATCTTTAAGAAGATATTATAAGTGACATTGCAGAGGCTGATAGGTCTGAAGTCGGAGACTGCAAGAGGTTTCTTGATCTTGGGGATGAGGATGATGATAGTTTGGTTTATGGAGGAAAGGTTTTTTCTCCCCACCCAAATGTTCTTCATTAGAATGCAGATGTTGGGACTGATAATGTACCAATATTGTTTAAAGAAGAGGACATGGAAGCCATACATCCCTGGGGCCTTGGTGGGGTTAATGTGTTTCAGAGCCAAAATAATCTCGTCATCTATATCATCTTTGGTAAGTTGTCTATTCATCTCCTCGGTGATCACGGGTCTGATGCATTCCTCTGCCTCAGTCGAGATGTTAAGGATTCCTACAGTAAATAGATTCTGGAAAAAATTGGAAATAACATTATGAATTATGTCTGTGTCGTAGACCTTGCTCCCATCCGGGTGCGAGATGCAAGAGATAAAATTTTTCCACCGCCTAACTGATGCTTTATGATGAAAATATTGGGTGTTTGCATCCCCTTCTGTAATGTGGGTGTCACGCACCCACATAGCTCAGAAGATTTCCTTGATATGAAGGGCGACATCAAGGTCTCATTGGGTGGCTCCGATTTAGGAAAGAGTGAAATTGGATGGGGTTTGGTTGAGAAGGTTAACCATTTTTATTTAAAGAACATCACAGTGCCTGTCAGGTTGATGGAATTTTTTATTTCTCCACGACCTCAGATCGGATGCCACCTGTTGGAGGTTAGAACCAATGTCAAATTGTCCGAACTTTCAACCTGATCGGATAACATCTTTGCATTCATGGTCTTTTTCCTAGAAGCTTTAAAATCTGAAAGGTTTCATGACTTTCAAGATGCGGTCTCCTCGGGTACATTCAATGACAATCGGGCAGTGATCCGAGCAATTGAGCATCAGGTTTCAGATGTGAAACATTTTGAAATAATTAGTCCCATCTGATGAGCCAAAAATCTATCAAGGCGCTCAGGAATATAGGTGTCATTCGTATTACCTCGAAACCATGTGAAAGGGTAACCCGCGTAACCCAGATCAACCAATTCCGCCCTAGAAATCGCCTCCTTGAAGTCTGACATCGACTTAGCAGAGCGAAGAGCCGTACCTCTTTTTCCCTTCTGATACAAGATCTCGTTAAAGTCCCCACCGAAGAGAATAGGGCTTGTCAGCTCGCGCCGTAGGTTTCAGAGAAGATCCCAAGATTTCCAATTCTCATTATGGGATGACCAACTGTAAAAACCCATGAACTTCCGTGGCGGGGTTTTGGCCTCATGGATTGTCTCTACCACATGGTGCAAAGAGAAGGATAAGATCTTGACGTCAACATTGTCCTTCCAAAGGAGACAGAGCCCCCTGAGTGGCCTTATCGGGAAACCGAGAGGCAACCCTGGAAGCCACATTTCTGAGCAAGAGCAGTAGTGTCCTTGTTTTCCAATATGGTTTTGGACAGGAAAACCATATCAGGGATACTTTTAGTGCAATGTCACTATAAAATGCGAACCGTTCATGGGTTTCCAATCCCACGATAGTTCCATCATAAGATAATAATTGCACTAGGCGGGGCTGGGACATACCCGCCTTTGCCTTTGGGATCTCCAAGATCGTTGTGTCACCCGCCGGTTTCCATTTTTTTAGGGAGCTTTCAACCGAATGACTTCTTTCAATTCGTCGTTTATGTTCCCCAAGTTTTGGGTTATCTATTTTCCCATCTCTATTTGCACAGTGTGCCCTTTTCCAAGTTCGACGAGTAATTGGGTATGGTGATGTTATTCCTGTCATCTCCGAATCACCGTGTGGAAAGATGTCTGGCGTGGCCAAATCTGGGTCAGGGTTAGGATCAAATGGTTCGATTCCAATTTGCTTTGGCTTTGGACTTTGATTATGTGGGTTTAAATGAAGGTTCCGGGCGCAGCGGAAGCGCATGGGTGGATATGCCCACCTGGCTTTTTGTCATTACCAATGATCAATCCGGGATCAATAGGACGATAAATTCCAGTCTCCACGGATCGAATCATAGAAAAAGACAAAGAAGATGGTTTGTCCCAGAACCACAAACAAGGATCGTTACAGGTTGATTATAATTAATTTAATTAATTATAAAGAAAAACCTTTTGGGCGTTCTTTCTTCGTTGATGTTCTCGATCACGTTGTCGATGTGATCTGTCGTTGCGTCGCAGAAGCCAAGTGTAGACTCCCTCTAGCGGTGATCCACACGTGTACCTCGTATCTCTGGATGTCGCCAAAGGATTCTTCGGGTGCTAGCATGGAGAATCCTTTGCTTGCGTTGTCCGCCTTAGATCGTATTGATCTGATGGAAGAGGATCTCTCTCGGTCTTGAGAGCGTTCTTGGAGGAAAAGGTTCTTTCGGCCTTGAATGAATTCTCCAGAGATGTTGTGTCCAACGATTCTCTTGTGTGTCGGAAAAGAGTTGGGGGTGTGAAGATATTTATAATCTAGTGTGTGGGGTTATAGAGTTATGATAATAAATAAACACGTTACACGTTTTATTTATTTCATTGACTCTTTATTTAAAACACCATTTCGAATAAATAATTCTTTGACATGTGCCGACACTGATTATAATAAATATCATTTAAAACAATATTATATCCTCAAAATCCCGACTGGAAAAACTACACGGCGTGTAATAATAAATACACGGCGTGTACTTGTTTTTCATTGAAAACTACACGGCGTGTACAATAAATGTACACGGCGTGTATATCTTCTTTTCATTTATTCATTTCATTTCCAAAATAAAACTACACGGCGTGTAATAATAATACACAGTGTGTACTTGTTTTATTTTATTTTTCCTCCATCATTAAAAACAACTTAGGCTTCCTTGAATAATTATTAAACCACGTATGGGAATAATCTTTATTCAACTTGAGATACTTGGATACACTTAGTGTGTGACCCTCTAGGCCTCTTTCTCATTGGCATTAGGCAGTCTTTCCTAAAGTCCATGATTACTGTCTAGAAACGGGTCAAGGCACCCAAGAGAAAGAAGTTGACTCCGCATTGATGTATCACCTCATACGAACGCTTACTGTGTAATTTAATCCCTTTGTCTCAATATCTCATCAAGCAGGTTTCATGGTAGTGTCATAAACCTATATGCTTGATATGTCGTTCTTTGACTACCTGAAATAAACTCGTCATTTACCCCATGGCCATGGAATTTAATGCGACAGTTCTATTTCAATCAAAGGGCCGAGATATCAACTTCCATAAATGGAAGGGACAAATCCTTCTTCGACTTATCCATTAACAACATGTCACTCGTGACGCACCCAACGTACCCTACTTCCCACCAACTATTTGTGTGATGGTTTTCATCAGTAAATCTAAGTGCGCGAGTCATGACATGAGTTAATGATAATCTTCCAGTCTAAGGACCATTACACATGCTCGTAGATAGCAATATCTGATGACACCAAGACATGCAGAATTACTACTGTCGGATCTGTTCTCATAATCTCTCATCTTAGAGATTATCAAGTGCGAACTCCATGAGAGAGATTCTCGTCTTCTTACGAGTACTCGCACATGACGGTCTGTATACTATGTGTCCTATCATAGTATGCCATCCAACCGTAGAACTTTATTTAAGAATATTGTTATAGCATTTCAAGGTTCTCATCATAGCGGGGATCTGCTATGACCTTATTAATGTAACAAATATTCCAGAACATTATTATATTATAGTCATGCAGAACAATGAACAATATATAATAAGTGAACATTTATGTAACCAAAGTAAAAAACAGTTGGTTCTGAGGACACCAACCCTTATAAACTCCCACTTGTACTAGAGCCAACTGCCTACGACTTTTAGTCCTCTAGACCTCACATGATGATCATGTTTCTTCTAAGTCAAGGCTTTATTCAATGGGTCTACCACATTGTCTTTCGTGGAAATACTGCTCACTGCAACTTCACCTCTCTGAGAAAAGTCCCTCAAGAGATGATACTTCTGAAGTATGTGCTTTGTCTGATGATGTGACCTTGGCTCTTTTGCAAGTGCCACTGCTGCAGTAGTATCACAATAGAGTGTGATAGGATCTTTACTGGTCAGTACAACATCCAACTCTTGGATGAAGCTTCGCATCCATACTGCTTCTTTAGTTGCCTCAGAAGCTGTGATATACTCGAACTCTGCTGTAGAATCTGCCACCACACTTTGTTTTGAGCTCTTCCAGCTCACTGCACCTCTATTAAAACTGAAGATGTATCCAGTCTGCAACTTCATGTCATCTTGATCAGTTTGGAAACTAGCATCTACATTTCCTCTGATGACTAGTTCCTCATCTCCTCTATAAACTAGGAACATATCCTTAATATGCCTCAGATACTTAAGGATAGTCTTGACTGCCATCCAATGGAGGTCTCCTGGATCATCTTGATATCTGCCTATCGCACTTAATGCGTAAGCAACATCTAGCCTCGTACATAGAATATCATACATGACTGACCCAATCGCGGATGCATAAGGGATCCTTTCCATTCTCTTTCTTTCCTCATGTGTCTGAGGATACATTTTCTTGGAAAGATGAATGCCATGTGACACTGGCAACAATCCCCTCTTGGAATATTCCATACTGAATCTCTTCAGTATCTTGTCAATGTATGTACTTTGACTTTGGCCCTGCATTCTCTTGGATCTATCACGATTGATCTTGATCCCAAGAATATATGTCGCCTCTCCCAAGTCTTTCATGGAGAAGCATTTATGCAACCATGCCTTAACTGACTGTAAGACGGGTACTTCATTTCCAATTAGCAATATGTCATCAACATATACTATTAGGAAAATGACTGAACTTCCACTAAACCTTTTGTAGACACAAGGCTCACATTCGTTCTTAAAAAATACAGCTTCCGTAACAGCTTCATCAAAATGAATGTTCCATGACCTTGATGCTTGCTTTAATACATAAATGGATTTCTGCAACTTTCATACCTTGTTGGCATCCTTTGGAGTCACAAAACCTTCAGGTTGTGTCATGTAGACATCTTCCTGGAGGTTCCCATTAAGGAAAGCTGTTTTGACATCCATTTTCCAAATTTCATAGTCATGGTAAGCAGAAATGGCCAATAGGATTCTGATGGACTTTAGAATTGCAACCGGTGAAAAGGTTTCATCATAGTCAATTCCTTGACACTGTCTAAAACCTTTTGCAACTATTCGTGCCTTGTAGGTGATAACTTTCCCCTCCATGTCCAGTTTCTTCTTGAATACCCATTTATTACCAATATGATTTACATCAAATGGAGGATATACCAAAAACCAGACTTGGTTTTGGTACATGGAATCCATTTCAGAATTCATGGCTTCTTGCCACTTGGCAACGTCTGTTCCTTCAAATGCTTCCTTGTAGGTAAGAGGATCATCATTGTCAACCAATAATGATTCACCATCCTCAGTGACAAGAAAACCATATCGTTCTAGTTCTCTCACCTCTCTCGTTCTCCTACATAGTTCTTATGTCTCTGGAATATATTGCTCTTCCATGGGGCTCTGTGGAATCTATTCTTGTACCAACTCATGTGTATCTTGAGCCTCGACTTCATCGAAGTCTATCTCGCTCCCACTATCTCTTTTGGAGATGTGCTCCCTCTCAAGGAATATGGCGTGTCTTTCCACTATAACCTTTTTGTCTGAGGGGTTGTATAGGTAATATCCCGTTGTTTCCTTGGGATATCCTATAAAGATACACTTTGTGCCTCGGGGTGCAAGTTTGTTACCTGAAGAGGCCTTAACAAATGCTTCGCTACCCCACATGTGTAAATTCAATAACATGGATTTGCATCCACTCCATAACTTGTATGGAATACCATTTATCGATTTAGTTGGTACTTGGTTTAGTATGTGTGTTGCTGTTTGTAATGCATATCCCCAAAAGGATAATGGAAGACTCGCATGACTCATCATTGATCTCACCATGTCCAACAGGGTGCGGTTCCTCCTTTCACTTACACAATTCCACTACGGTGTGTAAGGAGGAGTGAGTTGAGATAGAATCCCAAACTCCCGTAAGAAATAAATGAAGTCTTTATTAAGATATTCTCCTCCTCTGTCTGAGCGGAGTTTCTTAATATTCTTACCAAGCTGGTTCTCAACTTCATTCTTGTATTCTTTGAACCGATCAAAAGAATTTGACTTATACCTCATTAAATAGATATATCCATATCTACAAAAATCATCAGTAAAAGTTATGAAGTACAAGAACCCACCCCTTGCTTCAACTGGAAATGGTCCACACACATCTGTGTGAACTAATTCTAGAAGCTCTTTTGCTCTTTCACCTTTCCTACTAAATGGGGCTTTGGTCATTTTGCCTTGTAGACACGCATGACATACACCAAGTGGTTTTAGTTCGAAAGAATCTAAATACCCATCTTGATGTAATTTTTTCAAATGTTTCTCATTGACATGACCTATCCGGTGATGCCAAAGTTGGGTGTGGTATGAGTCATGTGAATTAACTTTATTATCGATTTCCATTACTTGGTTTGTGTAGTCTAACACATAAAGGTCGTTATATAAATGTGCCCTACCAAAACAAATGCTATCTTTATAAAAGTAGCAACATTCATTTCCAAACTTGAATATAAATCCATCAGTATCTAATCTGGATACTGAAATAATGTTTTTAGTAACAGAAGTCACATAATAACAACCCTTTTACACCAAGATCATTCCAGTTGGCAATGTGAGGTGGTAGTCCCCGACAGCAACAGCAGCAAGTCTGGCTCTGTTGGCTGCTCGTAGATCTACCTCCCCTCGATCAATCTTCCTCAATCTACTTGGTTCTTGTATTTGGATACAGATGTGAGAACCACAAGCAGTATCTAATACCCAATTAGTAGAAACAGATATATTTCATTTGATAACAAACACACCTGAAGCTTCCCATTGATTCCTTGGCTGGGTGCAATTTTTCTTCCAGTGGCCCTTCTTGCCACATGCGAAACAAACAACATCCTGTTCCTTTGCCTCCCCTTTGATCTTCCTTTTCTCGGATGGCCTTGAAGAAGCTTTGGGCTTAAAGCTCTTCACCTTCCCTTACCTTTTATTCACCATGAGGACAGAAGGCTTTTCATGCTTCATGTTAGTGTCCACTTGGCGAATGAGGATGAGAAGATCATACAAAGACTTCTCAATGTTGTTCATATTAAAGTTCACAACAAAGTTTGAGAAGCTCTGGGGGAGTGATGTGAGAATGAGATCGGTACCCAGTTCTTCAGGGAGTTTAAACCCTAGAACCTCCAAGCACTCAATGTATCCAATGAGTTTGACTACATGAGGCCCGGCTGGGGAACCCTCTCCAAGCTTGCTCGGAAATAGAGCCTTGGAGATCTCAAACCTTTCCTGTCTTGCTCTCTCCTGGTATAGACCACAGAGGTGCTCGATCATGCTTTAGGCATCCATGTCTTCATGAGACTTCATGAGCTCACTAGACATAGATGACAGCATCAAACATTTAACATCGAGAGCGTCGTTTAAATGTTGATCATAGACTAGGAAATCTTCATCACTCACCCCTAGGGAAGGGGAATTGGGAAGTGTGGACTCCAGCACGTAAAACTTTCATTCATGGCGTAGGATAACCCGAAGGCGCCTAAACCATTCCTGAAAGTTACTGCCAGTGAGGATATTTTATTTATCCAGTATTGATCGTAGAGAAAATGTGGTTGACGAGTTTGTCATCTTGATTCTACAATTTAAAAGAGCATATTTATTAGTAATTTCTTGATTACTTTTTATGAGAAATAATAAATTTAATTAAGTCTCCCACTATTTTATCAAGTCCCAATGGCCCTCACCATTTAACTCGAAATGTCCAGTTTCTTTGACATTCTAGTGGCAAGGATCCATATTTCCCTTCGCATAACCCCAACAAGGTTTGGTCAAGCTATTTGAAGATATTTAGGTAGGCGGGTCTCTGCCAACTGTGAGCTTACAGTTCCTTGATCTTTTGAGTGGACTCCCCAATCCTGAAATCCTGACTTGGATTTCCTCAACTCTTGCCTCCAATATTACATCAAGTCTAGAAAGGGCTACTTATCTTGATGTAATATGGTTAATTCAACCCGAAACCTTTCATAAGGGATTCCTTTATAAAAGTAAGTTCCCCAACAAGGGTTGGTCAAACACATAGTTCTATTGAGTCTTGCCCTTAATCAAGTAACGGAAGGCTTGGTCTGACTTAATATGGTATTTGAGTGATTTTATTCTTTATGCGTATCTTTTCATTATCACATGCTTGTTAATATTAAGTGATGCTTGCTTAAGTGATTAACCATGTTCCGATAATGTTTACGCATAGTCCAGTTTTTATTTTATTCCATCTTTGCATGCTTGTTCATTTTATTAATTATGTGATCGCGACAACACATGCATAATAAATAAACCATGCAATTAGACAGAAATAAAATAATATGGCATGATCATGAGCTTCTATTTGGTTAGCTTATCTAGCGGGTTTGATAAGCTAACCCTAACCTAGGGAAACCACCTTGAACCTGATGGTTCGTGTTTTGCAGCTCCCACCTGTCCACCTTTGTATCTTCTTATGTCGAACTGTCTTCTATGGCTTGGGAGATCCTCCATTACATGGGTTTACATTAAAGAAACCATGGGCACGCAGGCCCTACATATTATTGGAAGAAGGCTCACCGGCCAACAAATTTAAATTAAAAAAATTTAAATGAAACCATACACATACAAAGGGTATTTGGTCTATCTCATGATCATCCATAGTATGCAACGACATTTACGCATATTTAGAATTCAAATTCTTTTAATCGTTCTTTTATTTAAGATAAGACGCGCTCGAATTCAATTAATTATTATCTTATAATTAATCAATTCTTTATCTTAAATTCCGTTCTGAATTTCCTTGAGATTCTTCTCATCCATATTTCTTGTACGGGTCTTTGTACATTGGAGGAAACCTGGTGAAATTCCATTTCTGGAAAGTACACGGCGTGTAGTTTATAATTACACGGCGTGTATTTTCTTTTCACCATTTATCCAAAGTACACGCCGTGGCTTTGGCATGTTTTCTGTACTTTGTAAATTTTAGAGTACACGGTGTGTAGATGAATCATACACGGCGTGTACTTACTTGTTACGCAGTAACCGGCCTTGCGATCTCGTGTACGCGGTACGCGGCTTCTCTTTGTACATGGTTTCACCTGGGTCGGAACGGACTACACGGCGTGTTGTTCCAACATACACACCATGTATTCCGATTTCCACGCGTCGTTCTATTCTGGTCAACATGGCGTGATCAAAACATAGGCATAATCAATTCACACGGCGTGGTTTGGCGGACCAGTGCTGGTTTGTTGAACCTAATTACACGGCGTGTAGTTTTAATTACACGCCGTGTAATCTCGTGTTGTACAGACAGAAAGAGTGGCTCCTCCGGATGAGTACCTCATTTTTATTTTAATCAAAATGAAAATTAAAAGGTCTTTTCTATGATATGAATCGAGAAACGAAGGAGGAAGAATAGATCTCATTAATTCAGATTTATAGAACTATTTATTTCGAATTGAATCAAATATGTATGCGTAAATTATCAACGAAAATTAAATAACTATAATCAACATTGTAACCTCACTCTGATACCATTTGAAGGTTCCGGGCTCAGCGGAAGCGCGTGGGTGGATGTGCCCACTTGGATTTTTTTCATTAGCAATGATCAATCCGGGATCAATACGACGATAAACGCCAGTCTCCACGGATCGAATCATAGAAAAAGATAAAGAAGATGGTTTTTCCCGGAACCACAAACAAGGATCGTTACAGGTTCATTATAATTAATTTAATTAATTATAAAGAAATACCTTTTGGGCGTTCTTTCTTCGTTGACGTTCTCGATCACGTTTTCGATGTGATCCGTCGTTGCGTCGCATAAGCCAAGTGTATACTCCCTCTAATGGTAATCTACACGTGTACCTCGTATCTCTGGACGTTGCCAAAGGATTCTCCTGGTGCTAGCGTGTAGAAGCCTTTGCTTGCATTGTTCACCTTAGATCGTCTTGATCTAATAGAAGAGGATCTCTCTAGTTCTTGAGAGAGTTCTTGGAGGAAAAGGTTCTTTCAGCCTTGAAATAATTCTCCAGCGATGTTGTGTCCAACGATTCTCTTGTGTGTCGGAAAAGAGTTAGGGTTGTAAGGATATTTATAATCAGGTGTGTGGGGTTATAGAGTTATGACAATAAATAAATGCATTATGCATTTTATTTATTTCATTGACACTATATTTAAAACCCCATGTCAAATAAATAATTCCTTGACATGCGCCCACGCTGATTATAATAAATATCATTTAAAACTACATGGTGTGTACTTGTTTTTCATTAAAAACTACATGGCGTGTACATTAAATTTACACGGCGTGTATATCTTTTTTTCATTTATTCATTTCCTTTCCAAAAAAAACCACACGGCGTGTAATAATAATACATGGCGTGTACTTGTTTTATTTTATTTTTCCTCCATCATTAAAAAAAACTTAGGATTCCTTTAATAATTATTAAACCACGTACGGGAATAATCTTTATTCAACTTGAGATACTTGGATACACTTAGTGTGTGACCCTCTAGGTCTCTTTCTCATTGGCATTAGGCAGTCTTGCCTAAAGTCCAAGATTACTATCTAGCAACGGGTCAAGGAACCCAAGAGAAAGAAGTTGACGCTGCATTGACGTATCACCTCATACAAACGCTTACTGTGTAATTTAATCCCTTTTGTCTCAATATCTCATCAAGCAGGTTTCATGGCAGTGTCATAAACCTATATGCTTGATATGTCGTTCTTTGACTACCTGAAATAAACTCGTCGTTTACACCATGGCCATGGAATTTAATGCGACAGTTCTATTTCAATCAAAGGGCCGAGATATCAACTTCCATAAATGGAAGGGACAAATCCTTCCTCGACTTATCCATTAACAACATGTCACTCGTGATGCACCCAACGTACCCTACTTCCCGCCAACTATCTGTGTGATGGTTTTCATCAGTAAATCTAAGTGCACGAGTCATGACATAAGTTAATGATAATCTTCCAATCTAAGGACCATTACACACGCTCGTATATAGCAATATCTGATGACACCAAGAGATGCCTAATTACTACTGGCGGGTCTGTTCTCATAATCTCCCATCTTGGAGATTATCAAGTGTGAACTCCATGAGAGAGAGTCTCTTCTTCTTATGAGTACTCGCACATGACGGTCTGTATACTATGTGTCCTATCATAGTATGTCATCCAACCACAGAACATTATTTAAGAATATTGTTATAGCATTTCAAGGTTCTCATCATAGCGGGGATCTTCTATGACCTTATTAATGCAACAAATATTCCAGGACATTATTATATTATAGTCATGTAGAACAATGAAAAATATATAATAAGTGAATATTTATGTAACCAAAGTACAAAACAGTTGGTTCTGAGGACACCAACCCTTACATTAAATCTTTTGGAAATGGTTTTATTGATGGTAATACAGTGTTTTTCAGTAGGGTAATATCTCTGTCTGGGTCGGTTAAAAGCTTCATCGTACTGATCTGGTGTCTTTCCCCAGTATTTCTCGTGGAGTTTATGTCCTGGGGGGACCCTCCATAAACCCTTTTATCTATTGGTCTATCCTCAAGGAACGCTGGTGGTCTAATCCTGATGATATTTTCAAGTTCTGGTTCTGCCTATTTAGTGTGATCCATCGTGAGACGGTCTCGATCCCTTGCTTTTTCTGCCTCAGGGGTGAAGATATTTCTTGACTTTTTGGATCGAAGCCACAGACCATATTGCAGAATGATTTTGCCTATATCATTCTTTAACTTAGCTTCACACGTTCTCTCCATATGGCCGATACGCTCGCAGAAGAAGCATAAAATTGGGAGTTTCTCGAACTCAAATGAGATCCAGGTGTTAGAGTTGTCGATTTTCAAGAATATTCCCCTCATCAGAGGCTCTACTACATCAACCTTGGCTTTTATCTACACCATGGGTCCCCATTGGATTGGATCGGAGCAGTCCCATTCAAGGAAATGACCTATACGATCTCCAATTTCTCTCATAACTCGTTCCGTTCTCCCATGAAAGAGGATTCCTGTGATGCGTATCTAGAATGGGGAATGAGTGAGGTTAGTATGCAGGATATCATCCCCACCTTTGAATTCTTCCATGATGAGTAGTTGATTGTAAAATGACCACAGCCTCCCTTTGAGGATTTTGTCAATATATTTTTCATTGAAGAACTCAAAAACTAGGAGATTATTCTCCACTTCCCAAATCGCCACTCCAGCTTCCAGTTTCCATATATTATGAAGGGTGCTTTTGAGGGCCCACTGATTGAATGGGGTTATCTCCACAAATTTTCCGACAACCAGCAGTGACATACATTTTTAAATAAGCGTATCTTCATTCCTCTATGTCTCAACCAGTGCTTTTTCTTTGTCTGTCAAAGATAACTCCATCCATTGCTCCATTAAGTCGACTTCCATGGTGCAACACACTTTGTTTTTGTAAATTTTTCCTTGTAATTTTGTTCAAGTTCCCTGCACCTTGAATCTGTGGTCGGAATGCCGACTCATGACCCTTGAACAGTCCAGGCCTGGCCCATGAATCCTCCGATCCCACCGCGGGATTCCTTCAGCCGCGCACTACACTTCGCGATCTGCACCAACATGAGCAGTCTTCGTGATCGGCAAAAGTGAACCCTTTGGCCCCCACCCACCCTTCGAGATCACCGCTTCACGATCAGTTCACGTGATTGGGAAACTGCGAACTGACCCTCACGTTCAACACAACCCTGATCTTCGTTCTTCGCGAATCGGGGGAGACACGCTCCTCGTGACCAACCTTTCACGAACCCGGAGAAAACCGGACAAGAGCACAGCTAGCAGGCGTCAAGCGCGGGACGAACAAGGAAACGTCTGAAACCTTAACGCAAGGTGAACACGAACCATTTCATCATTGCAAAGAAGATAAAAGTGAAAAAGTCACCTCAGAATCAGAAAAAACAGCCACCGACTTTCGCAAAATCAGATCCGCAGATGCATGCCTTCGCGAATCAGCTCCACTGCCTGAGATCTCCGCAGATCGGGGAAGATCTAAACAAAATCTGACATCGAGGTCTAGAACCTAGCCACTGGGAGGCTGATCACCACCGAAGCCTTCACAACGAAGAAGGTGAGGAAACCACCCTGACTGTTGTCGGATGCTGCCCTAAGCCAGGGGGAACTGAGAGAAGGTCCGGGAATCAGACAAAAGGGAGAAGTGAATCTCGCCTCGTACAAACCGTGGGGATCAGGAATATCTGTCCACGATCCACTAGGAGGGGCAGAGCTTTCTCTTCAAAAGTGGGATGGAGCTGGAATTCGGCCTTCAAAAGACCGGGGCAGAAAACCTAGGAAAACCCAGGATGGAGCTCTCACCGCGCGGGAGAGACAAAAACATGAAAAATATGTTGATTGTAGTTGGTCGTGGGAAATAACATTGTATTTTGACTGGATTTTCCAATTTTGGAGAGTAGTGAAATGCAATGCTCTATGTGAACCCCATCCTCTGATATGAACATCATATGGGGTATCCTAAATTAACTAGCGCAACCATTTTAATGCATCAAGGCATGCGTGTTTAAGAGTTCTCTATTGCTTCTCCACCTTTGGATGTCAGGAAATTGAGAGAGATGACAAGTTGATTTGGCATTTCTACCCTTATATTACATTTACATGACTTTGATAATCATCAAATGGTAATCCTCGGTTTTCAAATGATGAAGACTCTTCCATAATTTGAGTTGCAAATCATGAATTCAATATTTTCCCATCAATTCTGGAATATTGTATTGAGCGTTTTCTAAAGGCCAACACATGACTAGTATTTATCCTTTAGCTAATTATTTTCTCATGTTCAACATATCTTCATCCTATTTTTCTAGAGGTTTCTCCACTTGGTTCAACTAGAGTGGGCGCTTCTCGATTGTTTTATTAAAAACAATTGAATCAGTCATTTTTCCCTCTACTACATTAGAAGACAAATGACCCAAGGGAGGTTCATAGAATGATAGTTCCCTTAATATGTATTTTGGTTGATAAAAAATTTCACTAGTTAATGACAAGGCATCAGACATGACTGGCCTTGTGTTAGCAAGTGCCTCAAGATAAGAGGGTTTTCTCATTACTACATTTTTTATTAGAGAACTATTCTGACAGTGTGAAACACTACTGTGAAGATAAATTTTGTAAAAAATTACATCATGGGGAGGACCAATATAGTGAATTACAGTAAGGGATTAGTCATCTTTCTCCTTGGTCTCCTGGCCACATGGGGGGTTATCGTGGATCTCATTTAAATATATTCTCTCTATATTGACTGAATTTTCATGAATCAAGCCTTCATGATGAAGTATCTGATGGGGAACTTCATAATTACTACTAACACTCCCATAATTTGGTAATGAGAGGGTAGGATCTTGAGCTGCAATAGATAAATGTCTGACTGATTCAATAACTCCAGCATTAAGAGGATCCAAATCATAGATTGACTCTTGGTTTTCCAACTTTGTTTGGTGAGAATTCTTCTTGGATTCTCTCTTACACTTAATTGGGGTCACTTGCTGTTAGAAGTGGTTATCATGGAAATGTGTATATTCCTGCCTTGGATTGGTCATCAGAATGGTCTGATTACCTCTAATTGGAAAGGGAGTGTGTTACCGATCCTGTTGTCTGTATGATATGGGGGTATTCACCATAATCCTTCTAGAGTAGAACAGAGGTATGTATCTGATCTAGGATGGAATGCAGATGTGTCATCCCAAGTGTGGGGATAGAGTTATGTGTTCGTTCCCCTGGTACTACTGAAGTTGTTGTTATGATATTCTGGCATGCTTCTAGAATATGGTCAAGAATTTTTGTTTTCCCATTCACCATTGCTAAGTTGTGTTAGGTGACTTTAGTAGATGGAACAAGAATATACGTTCATTCCATATATGGATTAGGTGTATGTGTCTGCTCCTGTCCTCTTTTTCCCATCATTGTATATTGAAAGTACTTATGTATGGGGTCAGAGAGTGGAGTCTAGCCTAGTTTTTTCCTCAGAGCTTTTTGAATGACTTCTCCGGGTGCTGCCAAATGAGACTGTTGGCAGACATGATGAACATTGGAAATTGTATGTGCCTATTGGTTTTTTCTATCAAGTATGGTTGATGGACTACTGTCAATACTGGTAGACAAGATTACTGGCATAATTGGTGAGTGTAAGTTGGTGTATGTTCCTATTTACTAGTTTCTACCATATTTGATTGGCGCGATTCCTTGAATGCAGTAAAATGAGCCTGCTGACTAGATGATAATTTGTAAATAGGTGTATGTGCATGTTCATGGTACTCCGCTAGATTTATCTCATGGTATTGGTGGGTCACTACTAGATGAGTCTGCTGGGCAGTAGAATTAGGATAGACGAGTGTTTGTGCCCACTTGTTGTTTTCCATCAAGTTAGGTTGACGGACTTCTCTGGAGGGGAAAAGGTAAGAACCTTCTCCCTATTGGTCGTATGTTGTCTTCAACGGTTCATCTTTTTCACAAGGTTTTGAGGGACCTGGGTCGAAAAACCAAAGGCAACACCCCCATCATGTTGGGGGGTTCACTGCCGCACGATTCCGCTGGCGATTGTTGGTGGGAGTCCTCAGGAAGGACCCCTACATCTTTGAGTTGAGGCCATAAGTGACCTCTTGAACCACCTCCCTATAGTATGGGAGGGACTAGTTGTTGTCTTCTTGGGATAAGGACCTGAAACGGTTGAAGACGGTGGTTGGAACCATCTTTTTCTTGACCATCGGTCATCTCTAACTAGATGATCAAGGGTTGTTATTAACCTAGAGATCCTGTCGGGCAGCCTCCAAGGTTGGGATAGTACCATGATGATGGTATTCCCTTACCAGTACATTAGAGACCCAGCATTTAAGACATTGATTTGGTGATGACTTCCTTTCAGCGAATGACTATCCAGCTAAAGTAGTGGTCGGGGCATTCAAGGGTGCAAGTTTGAAGGAATCCATTTTGGAGTGAAAATAGTTCTGAGAAAACTAAGAAACAACAAAAAAATACATTAAAGAAACATCTTTTATAAGGATATATGCATGATTGATTCTTTTTCCTGGCCTTCCTTTATCAATTGATAGGGTCCTGACAGGTGGGTAACATTATTAACTTGGTTAAAGATTCACGTCGGTTTCACCATTTTTTGTATCGTAGTTCCTTGGAATGTGTGTTCTAGTTTAAGAATCCCTGATTCTAGGAGGTTTGCATTGGATTTATTCATGTAACTAGAAACATCCAATAGTTCTTTATCAAAAAGGTACCTACTTTCAAAAGGTAGGCATTTGTTAAGTTTGAACATACAATACTTAAGAACATGCATTGGTCGAGAGGATGGGAGGTCGGACTCATCACACCCTTTTGGGGGTAATGATTGTCTACTTTGGGACTCTCATTATTGATTTGAGATATTTTCATGAATACTTATTAATTCACAAAGTATAACATATCTTTCCCTTGGAATTTGAAATAAATTTTTAGTATGTGTGAATTTTATAATCATCTATATGTATTCGAGTTTCTTCACTAATGGTATCCTCTCATATATGATTTAGAGATTCTTTTAACCATCGTTATGATGATACTGATTTTTAATCCACTCAGTGGGTCACTCTAGAGTTTATTGTCATCCAAGGAGACGAAGGTTTGTTTTGATGTTGGGATCGTACCCATAAAATGGGCAACCTGTGTATCTTTTTGAAAGGAATCATAACCCTCATAGTTCGGTGCTTCTTAATAGGACACATCATACCTTTTCATTTCATGTGATAAGGAATTATCCATATAGTTTAATGTCATGTGGTAAGTATATCTAAGCGAAAGGTTCTTAGTCAGGGTTTGGTGTGGGAATTATACCTAAGAATCCCAAGGAACTTGGAAAGAATATGGGTTTCCAAGTCAGATTAGACCATGTTGGGAATATAGCCCAAGGATAACATGGTTGATTTGAAGTTTTGGGTTTAAACCTCAAGGAAGCTTCCTATGTATCCCATTTTTATGGGAATCAAAGCTCACATAGTTCGATAAGTCTCATAGGGGAGTATAGTCCTTTGAGAAAAATGAGTTTGGTCTTACTTCCTGAAAAGGATTCCTTGGTGATTTAGGGGTTTAACCTGGGGCTTACTCTTAAATAGGATTCTCGGATTAAGGTAATTAGGATTAGATTCTTGAAGAGGATTTCCAATGAGCTCTGTCCCTAGTAATACTTCCTACATATCCCAATTATGGTGGGAATTAGAGTTATCGTAGTTCATTTATGGTTTATGAAAATGTTTTGATAATGAAATATCTCTAAGCCCACATGAGTTATGATCAGTGTGAGAAACAAGAGGATGTCAATGATTCAACAAAAGATCCCACACTTTCCCTCCTCCACTGGTGGAAGAGGATGTGCCTACAACGGCAATGGTGGAAGAGGGTGAGGTGACCGAGGAATAGGGTGAGGCAATGAACCTTACCTATATTCACTTTACATTGTAAAAGGGTCCAATGTAAGGAAAGAGTGAAGGTGAGGGAAGTAGAGAGGAGAAAGACTGCAACCTTATACTTCAAATTTTAGGGGATTACACCAGGATGGCTGCCATAAAATTTATATTGGTACGGGATGGAGAATTTTCCTTTTCTTTCATGGAAAAGAAAGTGTGAATAGTACCTTCCCTACTAGAGATCTGAGGTTCCAGGTTTTAGAGATGATAAGGGGAGGTCAAAAACCAAACCCTAATCCTCAAAACTAGGAACTTCCCAACACTATTTCTGGGAGAAATTTCCATGTGATTGCGGATATACAAACCCACAGACACTCTATAAATCCTAACCCCATTGTGAAAAAATGTGGTAAACCTATAAATGTGGATATACAAACCCAAATAGGAGACACATTGATGTTCCTTTCCCAAAGGTTTGCTAAGTCAGGAGTTTTGGGTGGAGGTATCAACAGAATCCTTTTCAGACAAGGGATCCAATGAAGAAGAAGTCTTTCCATGAATGGCTTTAAAGAGGTATTGATATTTTGTAGGCTGAAAAGAGTAGGTGAATCAATGAAGGGATCCCAATTAAGTGCTGGCGCGCAAGTATGGGTGTGAAACTAGGCTTGGGTGACCTGATGTTCACTTAAGTGATGAACAACCTGGATGTTAATACTTGGGCGAGACTTCACTCAAGCCTTCAAGAGTATTCACATGTATTTTCAGAAGTGGGGTTCTCAATTTCCTTTGATAGAAATAGATGGTGCGCATGTGTTTGAGATTCATGAAGGTTAGGAACTTTAGGCATGTAAGTGTTATGGATTTAAAACACTAAAAGGACTTAAGACCTATCATCCTCCTTAAATTCATCCACTCTAGGTGTTAAAGAAATACCCTGAAAGTTTTAGAAGGCTTGGTCGAAGCACTAGGGAGACCAAAGAAGCAATTAGGCTCTAGGGACATTCCTCCATGCAATGAAGGCACCAAGGGTCTATTTACAGGGGAGAAAGACCCTAGACAAATGGATATTGGGCACACATGTGACTTGCATGCCAAATTGTAGTATGAAAGTATCTTGTGTGTTGATGGTGTTTTCGCTAGACTAAGGTGGTCCAATTTTCAAGTCTTTGAAAAATTAAATTTTCTTCATGTGTTTTCTCCTCATTTTTCTAAGGTATTTCCCTTTGTAATTTTTTAGACTATGTGACAGAACGAAGTGTTAACAGATGGGATGTGGTACTAAACATGAACCAACTAGAAGATTAAAATGTGAAACCATGCATGTATACACGTTTTTAATTTAATTTTTTTTCCTTATTTGTTCTTATCATGGGTCGCCACATTTTTGGATTCATGAATTTGGAGATGCGAGCTGGCTAGATCACCTATATTTTTACTTGAGCTATATCCTTTTTCAAAAAAGAGTGAACATATGTCCCTCCAATACTATCTTAAGCTCCCATCTACTCATGTCTCCTGAGGGTTTTCTTTAGCTTAAAGTTCTGTGTGTTTATTTTATGTTTATGCTTTATTTTATCAAAATAAAGTATATATTTTCTCGTGATATTTCCATGAATGTGGGTCTGAATCAGATCGAAGAATGTAAAAATTAATTCATATTCTTTTTTTCTTTGTTTTTTCTTTTTTATCACTTATAATCCTGATTTTACAACTAAATTTATTGAATTGTTTCGGTCTGGACAAATTAGATCAAATAAATATGATCATATTCATATTAATTAATTCATAATCTTTCAATTGACTTTATAGTCACTCTGATTGGATGAAAAAGTCTTTAATAAAATTTTAGGTAAGTAAATTCCATGAAAATAATGATTTGAATTTGTGGAATATTAAAATGTGTACATTTATTTCCCAAAGGACTCTTAGATGTTCTTTATCGAAGTAAGAAAAAATTAGGTCCCCGTCTTCCAATTGACTATTGAATATTGACACAGAAATATCACCTCTCTCTAACTTCTGCGGATGGTGGGTGACCGTTAGGGATGACCAGCCACCGAAGAATAATCATTATAGGGGTTTGGTGCCTCCTATAGAAAACTTGCAGTGTATTTTTGGTATCCTCTATACTCTATTGGTATTTATTTACAGGTGCTTGTGTGTGGAAAAATATGTGGAATTTTTAATATTTGTCTTCCCCTTTGAATAATAAAATCCATTCCCTTCCTCAGGGACGTAGTTCACCGGACCGAACCATTTAAATTTTCTATATTCCATATTTTTTCGTTTGATTCCTCTACTGGTATACATAAGTTTGAGAGTGATATTGAGATGCTTCCGCACACAAAAATGGTACAATATGGATTTTTTGGCTAAATATCATAAATATAGTGTGATGTGAGAGAACTCTATGAAAAGAGTGTGGAAGATTTTAGAGAACAAGTAAATGGTTGAAAGCCTAGAAAATCGACTCTACCTAAAAATTAAATTTTTCAAATTTAAGTACAAGGAAGGTATGTGTATGATTGAGCACCTATACTATTTTAAAAAAATTATGGTTGGTTTGACAAGTTTGTATGTAATAATTGGAGATAAATATAATGCAATTTTTCTATTAAACTCTCTATAGAAGAGTTATGATCACCTTACTAAAACATTATTGTATGGTAAGGATGAGGTAAATTTTGTTGATGTATCAAATTACTTAGTTAATAATGAGTACATACTAAAGGAAAATTATGAAATTTGAGATTCCACATTAGAGGAGTTTATGGAAACTAAGGGAAGATCATCTAGTAGGAAATCTAAAGGATTGAAGAGAGATGAATCACAGTAAAATTTAATTCATGAGTCCAACAATAGATATCCAGCAAAAGATGAGTGTGCTTATTTTCATCAAATGGGGAACTATAATAAGTATAATCCCCAAATTGGGAAACTGGAGTTTAATGTTTTATATAAAACTAAGGATTTTAAAGATATTGATTTCCTTGATTCCTCAATGTTCAACCATTCAGAAGATTCGATTCTTGATTCTCATTATTTATTCCATGTGTTCATGAGTTGAGATTGGTTTTCAAGACTTAAGGAGTCAGATGAAGGTGTGTTTCTTATGGTAAATAACCAACCTTTCCATATGATAGGAATTGGAACAATGCATTTTTGGATTCTTGATGGTACAACTCAATACCTTACAGATGTAATATATGTACCAAAATTGGAGAAGAGACTTATATCGCTTAGACTCTTGGTTAAGATTGGTTACCATATAACCATTGATGATAGATTAAAGAAAGTTATCTATGGTTCCTCCTTTCAATTAAATGTATTTGAAAAAGTGCATGGTATTATTTCAATGTTGGGATTATTATATGTGGAGAAATGTTATTATATGAGAGTATTTCCATTGGTATAACACAAAGTTCTATACAAAGACATTCTAGGTATGATGATATTGTTAGTTATGATATTTTTAGAATTGAAGATGATATTCCAAACAACTATCAAGACGTATTGGATAGCAATGAAATGGAATAGTGGAAGTCTATTAAGGAAGAAAAATGAGTTCACTATATCAGAATTCAACATGGGATATTTTTCCTCCTCTGAATCAAAATAATACAACTATAGGGATAAATTTATTACATTTTCTAGACTTGATCAATATATATTTTACTTTATTTTCCTATAGGAATTGGTAAGGTGTTTAGAGTATGAGGTTTTGATTGAGAAGAAACTTGGTGATATTTTTCATCAAGGTGGATATTTTTTAATATTGATAGAGAAATATCATCATCCAATGACTTTCCGTGGATAGTGGGTGACCACCATGGATGAATAGGTTATGAAGAAGAATTAATGTAGGGGTTTAGTTCCACCTATAGAAAAAATATAGTGGCCTTTCTAAATCCTCTCTCCTATGCTACTATTTATTTATGGGTGATACTATGTGGGAAAATATGGGAAATTTTTAATCTGTGTATTCCTATTTGAATAAGAAAATTTGATTCCTTCCCCATGGATGTAGATCACCCAAATAAACAATGTAAATTTTTTGTGTTTCTCCTATTTTATTTTGATTACTCTTATTATGTGCATGATTTTTAGAGTGATATTGAGAGCAGTTTTACACAACATGTTCAATAGATTTTCGATATAAATTTTGATATACCTTTGGATGTTCTTAATAAAAAACATGTTTTTTTTTATTTTTTCCTTAGGTCATAAAGTATTTCATAAGTACTTACCAAGACCATAAATACTTTCGTATGGTACAATACTATAGTTCCAATGGTCCACCAGACTATTATTACACTCTCACTAAAATTACAATTGAATAAAGAAGACAGGAAGTAGCTACCTCCATCCCACTAAACTTATAGAGACTTCTATTGGGATTCCAATAGCCTCCTACCTTTTTATCTCCTAATCTTTAGAATTTCTCTAAATCACTTTTTATGTAAAAATATACAAAATTAAAAATTAAAATTCCAAAATTAAATTTAAAAACTCACCTGAAAATACAAGTCCTTTAAAAAACATATAGATATTGATTTCATTTTAGAAGACATATTACTGAATTTTGTCATGTATGCAAAAATGAGATATATACAAGTGGGGATTTGATTAATATGATTGATGAATCATTGAATTATTATATGTTTAATAATTTTTTAGGTTGTTTAAACATCCATCCATCTTAATAACATAGGTTTAAGGGACATCATGTGAGTAAGAAACATTTTAATTTTCAAATTAGATATTTTGGAAACTATGTATGAGCGTGCATATTGTTAATTAAAATGGTTTAGGGTTTTATTTATTTCCTTATCATGCTCCATTAGTTTGAATCTTCTTTATTTCCTCCATAGGATTTATTTTCTTACTTATCACTACTTAATTTCTTTATTTTATTTTGATCCATTATATTTCCATGAAATGAACCTAATCTAGTGATTAACTCTAATTTTATAGATTTTCAATGTTTTTTCTCCCTTTATTTTGTTTTTTACCCTCACACATTTTCTTAATTCATTCTTATATTTTGCAGCTAATATGATTTGATTTCATATATATCCACTTATACTCTTTGATTCATATGTGGTTCATTTGATCAACTATGGAGATGTAAACCTTACTAATCACCTTTAAATTGCTTTAAAAAATTTCATTTCTCATGAAATAATAAATTTGGCCTTCTAGTTCCTCCTCAAGCTCTCTTCATCTCTCATCTTCCAGGGTTTCCCTTTAACTTGAAGCTCCAAGTGGTCCCCCCTTGAAATCCTTCGATAATGATGGTGGTCGATCAATGGTTAGGGATCTAAAGAAAATGGGTAAGTTTGTTATAGTTCTTTTTTATTGATTTTCGATCCATATTATTTTTTTAACTTTTTATTTCTATTTATGATCTATGTATTGGTCTACGTTCATAAATAGAGTTCATCTAGTTTAATGGGGACATTGACTTTGGTAAGTTGTTTTTTCTTATATGTTTTCATTTATCATATTAAAGAATCTCCTTCATGGTGTTCATGTCATGCATGTTGGTACAAATTTGACCAAATCACATAAAACTCTATGTTCAAATTATTTAAAGTTCTAAATCTAGTTCTTATCACCTAAAAATGTTGATTTGACTAATTGATTTCTTAAAACTATTTCTTATCAAGTCTATTCAATCAAATCAGTATGATCATTAACTTCTAAAAAGGTTTGGGCTTGTTATAGTTATTAATCCTTAACCTAACATGAACAAATAACTTCACAATTTCCTAATAATCACTAATAAATATCCAAAAATAAATCAATAGATAGTTATATATAAACCTTTTCTTAATAAATGTCATGCTTCACTCATAAATTGGTTATTTTAAATATTATAACAATTTCTAAAATAAATAAACCTATTTAATAAATAAAACCTAGTTATTAAGATAGTAAATCAAAACAGTGTAAACCACTTCGCAAGGTTCAATCCAATAATCATAAGAAACACAACATTAATGCTTGAATAAATTGGTAATAGTTAAGGATTCAACATGACATAGGAACAACCAAATTTTTATTTATTTTATATTAAATAAATATTCAAATTTTAAAACATATATTATGTAATTGACCAATTAATATTGTTTTAGAGTAACAGTTTCTAAAAAAACCCAAGTATTTTCCAATATTTCTTATCTAAAATCTACAAAACAACAAAATATACATTTAGAAATTAACCTAGAAACCCAAAAATATTTACAATAGAAAAGAAAATATTATCAACCATATAAAATTTTGGCCTTTAAATAGATTAATTAATACAAATCATAACCAATAGATGCACATCCTTGTGAAAAACTGTGGCTTATGCACTCTATAGAAAATATTGATTCTATCAATAAATTTGATATTGAGATCTATGAAAGATAAACCACATGATTATAATAAATAATATTAGTCCAATAAATAAGGAAAAAAAGTAATAAGGATAAATACTTATACAACTGTCATCTAAGAGAGAGAAAAAAATTATCAATAATAATAGAAACAAAACAAAAAAATAATTATTTAGAAAATTTATTTTTTAGTTAAAAATACTATATTATGTTACTTAAAAATTTTATAAATAAATTGGAAAATCATGAGTTCAGTGAAGATATCATTGTACTTTTTTCCTCTAATTAATTTTAATAGATTATTTAAAATAAATAAAATGATAATTCAGTGCAATGATTTGTTATTTTAATAAAGAAATCAATAGAAAAGGTAGAAAAATAGTTGAAAAATAATAAGAATGATGTTTTAGCAAATTTTACTAGGCTGTAAAAATTTAAAAATAAATTAATTGGAAAATAATTAAAGGCTTCAGAATTTATATTAATAATATACCATAATACTAATTTTTTAGTTGAAAATAATTTATTATATTACAAAAAACTTATAAATATATAGGACAACCTTGAGTTCAGTTAATGGAAAATATTATATTTTCTCCTCTAATTACTTCTAATATATAATTTCAAATTAATAAAAGAATAATTCAATAAAATATTTTTTATTATAATGATGAAATCAATATAAAAATTAGAAACAATATTACCACCACACAACCACCACTCATAGGGAAAATCCCCTGTATAGCTCTAACTTCCCAATAGTCATAATTCTCCCCACATAAATAGTGTTTATCCCTTATTAAATGGACAATATTTTCTTCAATAATGGACAAAAACATTAATTATTCATATCTCACTTAAATATATTTTCATCACACAAAATTCTCCACTATAAATATACATTTCCTTCTTACATTATTTTCTAACAATGCATAAATGACAACCCATAAATAATTCAAATAAATAATAACTAGTTAATATCTATCTCTTAAGATGCCCTCAATAAGATCTCCTAAAATAAACATGTCATTTGGGAATTATAAAAGAGGTTAAGAATGTCAACCTATGTTATTTCTCCCTTCTAATGATATTATGCTACTATTGAGACTAAAATGTGGGAACTAGATAATGATAATAAGTTCATCTTACTAGGTTGGAATGCTAATGATTTTTTTGTTTCACTTGATTAGGTGTTTAATAACAAACCCTCCTTGTTTAATCAACAAAAAAATAGTTAATGATTTCCATGGTAGATAATTTTCATCTTAAGATCACAATGTTTGGAAATCTTTATAAAAGATATGAATGCTAGTGTTGAATCATGATAAACAAAAGCATCATCTCATTTTCATATAAGGATTTAGATAATGCTTTTATAAAAAAAAGAAACTTATTAACATAAGTATGCCACATTTTCTATATCCTGATATGTCATACTTTAGATGTGTAAAAATAGATACACCAAAACTATTTTCCCAAAGTGAGGAATGATAGGTTTATTTATATATTGAGATATAAGATACAATTCTAAGATGAGGGGAGATTTAAAATTTGAAAAATACATCAACTGATGAACTATTCAAATCCCCATACCCTAAATATATATTATTCAAAATATTATAACACTCCATTCAATTCAAAGTATATATTTTTATCATGATTATAATTGAATAAAAAATCACTCATGTTCTAAGAATTCCTTTAGTGATCACATTATCCAATTGCTCTGTGGTTTCTACATAAAAAGGTAAGGCTCTTCTCAAAAAGTTTCCAAAAGAAAAATAGTATTAAACCTCAATATGATAATTTTTTTCATGAAACACCAGATTTATATCAATTTTTATAATTGTTTTATTGTCACACTATATTTGTGTAGACCTTTTGACGGATGGTCAATCTCAAGAATAAGATTTTTTTTACAGAAGATTTCCGCTATTGCATTTCTCGTTGCTCAGTACTCTGGCTTATAAATTGACCAAAAAACAATGGTTTATTTCATTCTATACCAAGATATGAGATTCATGAAAATAAAGGCAATATATTCAGTTGTGTATATTCATGAGGATAAATAACCTATATAATCAGCATCGAAAATATCTGTATGTTAGTGTTCCAATTATTTAAATACAATAGTCCCAAATTTTTTTGATATATCTAAAAATTTAAATAACTTAAACCCAATATAATTTGGTTTAATTATCCATGTATTTGATTACCTTTCTTATAGTATATGAAATATTTTTTGGGTCATGTTGAGATAGTTTATCTTATCGACAAGTTGATGATAACTTTCAAGTGATGAAAAATACTCTATGCATAAGGGGACCTATCATAATGATCAAGAGTCATATAAATAGTGTCAACATGAGGTGTTTTCATGTATTAGTTGTACAATGTTTCAAGAGGGTGGGTAAATAAGTTTTAAAATTTCACTCCCACTTTTCAAGAAATTCCTTTCAAATATAAATAAGGATTATGCATTAGAATAAAAGAAAATAGAAGAAAGGAATACATAATATTTTATACTAGTTTGGGGAATAAGAATCCCCTAGTTTACTCCACCAACACTTTGTTAGAGATCTTGGTTATTTTCAATATTTCCAATCTATTTCCTAGGTACTACTTTGTTTGAGTGCAAGAAACTTCCACTTGGTACAAACAAGAAAGAAAGAGATTTTATAAGGTTCATGTTGTAAGACTTACAACAGCCTTTATCCACACTTAGTATACGGATTTTTCACTTACACATGAGTGGAAAAGATATAGAAAATAATATCTAGTTAAGGTTCATAGTTTAAAGTAGCAACAAAAAATAGATAAGTATTCTGGAAGAATAAATATTCTTTTCAGAATAGCTCAAGTAAAAAACTTATGAAATCCAAAAGATACTTCTTGTTAGCACAATAGTAGTATAATTTTATTATACTTCTTCTAATCAATTAGAACAGATCTCTTTGTAGTGCAAGGAAGAAGAAGAAGATGGTGATATTCAAAAATGATAGCTTGATTTTCTTCCATGCATATACAACTCTTTTTTTCTTCAACTTATGTATACCCATATGTAGCTTATATCGAGGTTTATAAATTAAATCAATACATAATATAAAAACTTTTTTAGATCACTATTTCCTTACATTTCAAAACAAAAAGCATGGAAGTATAAATAAGGTATGCATTTTACCATTTTTATAACTTTTTACTTTTAGAGAATTCATTCATAACTTATTTATTCAGATCTTATTCCAAAGCTTCAAAAATCACTTATTTTTCCTTAAAATATACTAATGGTAATAAATAGGTTGAGTTGCAATAGCACATAAACAAAATAGAGTTTTTGTATCTGAGATCCATGTAATATAAATCTTATAGAAAAAATATAGCCACAAATCCAAAAATTCATATATGACTTGTTTACATAAATAGATAATCGTAAATAAATATTCCATGGATCCAAATATTCTATTCCAATGATTTTACATGGATGAAAGATTCATGTTTCAAAAAATATCTCATATTATAATTCGAACAAACAAATTAATTATGTAGATGATTTTGCATAAAAAAATCTATCGTGTAAGAAATTATTCATTATGGATGTCACGACCCCCTCCCCACAAGGTGTACCTCTCCTGGGACAGAAATTTGAGAAGGTAGATAGTGACCCCTAAGTCCCACCTTTAGTAGGCCCTAGGTTGGTGAATAGCAATGAGGGTATAGTAAACACACAAAATGGAAGGCATTACCCTCTAAGAGAACACATGTGAAAGAGAGAGATAAGACAGACACCAAAAAAATCCACCTTAGACTACAATATAAAAGAAATATCAAGTACACATATGTAATGTCATGAAAAAACTACTACAACTGAAACAGAAAACTGCAAGTACTAAGAGAAAGTAAAAATATGAGAGACCACAAATCCCGAACAGCTCCTACAAACCAAAGCTATTAGTAACCAGCCTGATATCCAACGTGCTCCAAGTTACCTAAAAACAGTTTATATATACGTAGGGTGAGTATAACAGTATACTCAGTAGGATCCTCCCTGGATTCTCTCATACAAAAGTAAATAAAGTAGTCTAAATCACAATTAACAACAAGTGAAACTAACTCATCACCTAAATAGGTATACTATGTTCCCAGCCTCACCATGGCTACTCTCACCACATATCGCATACTAGAGTATAAAATATTATAAATAATATCATGGGTACCCCGCTACCACTTCCCCCACTGGTTTACCTCTTTTCCCCAACGCCGCACGTCCTAAGAATCTCTTTCCAAAAAATAATTACCCGCAAACACATGGGAACAACACCAAAACATGAACCTCATGCAACACAACCACTACATCTATGTGACCAAAGTAACCAGGTAATTTCTAGGAGCCACCATAGCTCTCATAACGTGTATCATACTTCGAGCATTATACCTCAAGCCATTACATCCCATACACCGAGTAAGGATCCTCAAGACATCACAGCCTATACACGTTACACCTATAGTAGTCCATAGGAAACTATATCCATAATATATGCATGTGAATAACCACAAGCCATTACAACCCTCTACACACATATATGGGGAAAACTAACTGATGTGCCTACCAGCACAAGTAACTACCATGAGAAGAGGGAGGGGCCAAAGGGGGTAGTCAATCATCCATCCTCACACCGGAATGTTGGGGAAAATACCCCCCCCCCCCCAGGTCTTAGAATCCCCGGGGTGTTAGTTTCCCTAACTGAAGGGGTAGAGTATCATATAGAAACACCAAAAGTACAAAATATACTATATATCACAACCACACTATGGGAATAACCTAGTCTTAGACTCAACTACAGTTAACGTCTCTCAGACTCCTGGATTCCACTACTAATACTAAGCATACTATAAGCACACAACCATTTAAAGAGATTTATTACAGTACTTCATTCCCTTTTTATTAGTTGCGCATAAAGTTAATTAATTCTTTAAACATTAATTAACCATTATCAATTACACATTATATTTCATTAGTATCACATCCAAAGTCTATTGTTCCTTTAAATTGTAATCTCATCATTGCATCTCAACTAGCTCCAACCCCATGGGTTAACATCATTTATTGAATCATTTATTAACATCATTATCACTTTTCCATATTCTTAGGCATTCTAGAAAACAATTCTAAGATACCAAACAAAATGGGATCAACAAGGTGAGTAGATGAACTACCCATCAAGTTTTTACCACCTATAGAAGGAGTGTAGACTCATCCTCTCTCAAGAATTTAAACACAGAAAGCACATGGAATACCCCATGCTTCTTCACCCCTTTTGGAAGGAGGGTAAGAAAGACCGGCTACCTTGAACAGTGGGAAAATTAAAGCAAATAAACAACCAACAAGATTAAGTAAGCATCCAATCATTCACATCCAACCCATTTCATCTTCCCTGGTGTCCTCCCTGACACCCACATGCATAAAATGATGTGTCTCGACACTCTAGGTGTCAATTTTTTCCACAACCAATGAGCCTCCCTATCCCCACATATCACAACCACCATCCAGGCTCACATCACAACACAAGAATCATGAAAAAAACATCATATCAACTAGGTTATTTTCCATTAAATAAGGCATCCATTCTTCATACATAATGAGAACTCATGGCTCCAAAGCCCAAAGCACTCTGCCTTACAAGCAAGAGGGTTACTCAAAATCCTGCCATGAATTATCTTTTATCAAATAGATAGTTCTTTAACCCATATAGAATTAACTAATTTATTATTATTAGTTTCCAACCATAGGCAACCCAAATATTAAGGTTATCATAGCTATCAAAAATTAATTAAACATGCTTACTGCATCAACAACTAGATTCATTTACATGCCTCTTCATCTTTGAAAAATAATTGAAATTAATCCCAGTTTACATTCTTTAAAAATTTCCATCAAGAACTAAATTCTAAACAAGGTAAGTATAGATATCACACTATCTAGAAAAACAAGAGGCAATAACATGCGATCGATACCAATTTATTTATCTGGTTCAACTATTTATTATGTAAATTCCATTGTGATCCACTGGACTAAAACATGCTAACTCTATATTTTCACATGAAAGAATAGAGAAGCCACAAATCCCCTACCTCAAAAGGTTCTTGACATTATTTACATGAGAATGATCCTCACAAAAGATCACAATCACCTCCCCCGTGACAACTGCTTCCACCCAAGGATGTCACGGTACAACCGTACCAACTAACACCCAAGAAAACTCCATTAGAAACATGGATATCAAATTCCATGACATGGTAATGAGAAACAGGATATGAACCACTGAATAAATCACAAGAATGGATGTACATCATACCTTATATCAATGACGGATTGACACTTGCTTCTTTCACCCAAACAGGGGGTGCGCATGCAGTAGGAAGAGACTTAAAGGGGAAACGATCTAAGGATTAAAGTTAGATCACACCACTCCTATGGGAAGAAGGAAAGGTTAAAGAATCTCTCACCAGGTAACAATAAGGTAGAACAAGAGAGGAATATATCTCGTCCCTTTAGAAGATTTAACGTAGCAGCGGTTTAAGATATGCTGGATTTTCTATTAAAAGCAGATCACATTAAACAACACGGTTTGACAAAGTAAAGTCATCCTGAGCCTTAGGAAAAATAGTCTAGGATTTATGGGCTTTGTATCGGCCTTAAATCCCTTAAAACAAGGTTTTCAATGTGTTTTTCATCAATGAAAATGCTTAAGGGGTGAAACTGTAGGAAGTTGAAAACATTGTACACCTACTGATGGCTGGAAACACTATACACTTACCGATGTCTAGAAACACTATACACTTACCAACATCTGGGAACACTGTACACATATTGATTTCTAGGAACACTATACACCTACCAACGTCTGTAAACATTATACACCTACCGATGTCTATAAAAACTATACACCTACCGATGTTTGGAAACAATGTGCACCTACCGACGTCTAGAAACATTGTACACCTACTGATATATGGAAACATTTTACACCTACTGATGGATAGAAACATTATACACCAACTGACAGTTGGAAACACTGTACAAAAAACTGGACACACTATTCACTGAAATTGAAATTTGGAAATGTGTTGAGGATAAGTCACCTTAACCTCCCAGAACACCTTAACCTCCCAAAATAGCTTAAACACCAGATTTCAACAATAGAATGGACTAGAGAGGTTTGGTCCATTATAGTTGAGGTATCTATGTAAGGAAATTATGCATAGTAGATCTTGATATGTAGTTGGCTTATTAACCTAGGTTATTCTTTATATCTTACTTATCATCATATATGATTCTGTATAGCATCAATTTAAGGAATAATTAACTTCAGAAAATGAAAATATGATTAATACCTATTGATTCATACTTAAAGTGAGACCTATTAGAAACATAATAAAGGGTTTTTATGAGCATAAAAACATCCAATACATGGGATATGTTGGAAGAACATTAGTAGTCCAAAAATATCTTCCTTTTTTATGATTACAAAATCCATAACAAAATGTGTAAAATATTAAAGGTTCTGATAATAGAATCGGATATCCAACATAATTTAAAAATACTTAATCATTATAAAAAAAATTCATTTCCATATCTAATCCCCATTATCATGAGATCAAAGAGAAAGATAATATAATGGATAAAAAATAATCAATATGGCACAAAATAATAACAATATTTAAAAATATGGTAATGAATTTGAATATGAAATAAATAGTAAATTAGATAAGAGAAAAAAATATAACATGATAATGAGAACAAAAAACATCATACAAAAATGAATAGTGGAAACATGAATTACATTAAATATCAAAAAATGTAAAATATATATATATATATATATATTAATCTATTTGGATCAAGAATAGAGAATGGGATAAAAGTTATATTTTCAATGAGGTGGAGGTTTCATAAAGGTGGGAGTGGAGAAAGATATGGATAGAGGTTATATAGGAGGAAGAATGACAACACTACCGACTTCAACCTTAGAATGGATTTCTCCTCCAAAATTAGTTCTATCATGACCATAGATTCATATAGGAGTATCTAGGATTTTATCTTGATGGTATGAAGCTTTAATAAAGTCATACTTTCCAAAGGAATTGAACAATATAGGTCTAGAAGCATCATGAGGTGAATCTGGTTTAGCATCTTCAGCTAAGATCTAGTTCTCTTGATGATAATAGATGCAAGGATTAAAAGGTTAATCCAACTTCTACTAAGAACCTTTGAATGAATCAAGTGATTTAGGGCTAATTGATCTTCTTCTCTGTATATGAAACATGGAATCTTCACACAAAAAAATCCTTTTGATAATATCCTCCTTATAGAAGTCTTGGATGGTCTTATATCATTTCCATGTTTTTTTAGAAATAAATACATGAGAATGGTTCAACTCACACATTAAATATTCTAAATGAGATGTTAAAAATCAATAAGAAGAGATTAAACCATGCTGTGAATAATTGGATACTAGAATTCCATAAATTCTAAATAAATTTATACTAACCTCATCCACACAATCATGATAATTCATTAACATAGCATCAAAGGTTTTAGCTTTATGATTAATTTTAGAAAATTACTCAACCAACACTTAACCAATCTGAACAACACTATATGGGATAGGTTGTGGAGAAGAGACTAAAGCTAGGATTGAAACTAGAATAGGATCATAAGACATTGATTTCTTGCCTCTATAGACTATAAGTTCCTTGTTCTTTTTATAAACTAAAGCACTAGGTTTTACTTGAGAATGTGAAAATTAAGAGACTTTCTAAGAAACCACTTGAAAGTCTTTCAGCTAAATTTTAAGAATTTAAAATTCTTGTTTATAGGGTCTTCCCAATAATCCAGCTGATTAAGGACACTCTTGGAAATATCATAGGTGTCATCTATCAAGGATTTAAAAGTGGGAAGATATTCCCCAAGGTATCCAATAAGGATAAAATATTGGAGATCAATTTCAATACTTCCCTTTATAACAACATTCCTTACTTCTAAAACTCTAATAGCATATTAGGTCTATAATCCTACAAGAACATTAGAGAGATCAAGTCATACTAAAGATATTCTAACTTCTAATTCCCAAAAATCATATCTAAGTAGGTTATATCATATTTTGACTACAAATACAGATTAGATACTTGACTAGAAGATGATTCTTTTAGTGAAAACTACTTTAGAAACTCAAACTAAATAGTCCCCATACTTTTCAATTGGTGAAAGTTATCATTTAGATCAGATCTCGATACTTTTGTCTCATTAATCACTTTAACATAAAATTTTTATTACAGGGGATATATATTCTTGATCATATCATATTTTTATTCCATCAATACACTTAGCACATTAAACTCAGATTTATTTTAATACATGTCCTTTAACTCTAGAACTTGACTTTTCAATGGCTTGATCTTCTTCTTCTCTTAAGTAAATAAACCTTGCTGAATAAGTTTTAAATTCTTAATTATTTCATTCTGAGTAGCCATGATTTCTATTATTTTGTTTAAATAAGTCTTAGAAACTGAATTTTCTTTAATTGTATTCCACTTATCTCAATTATCATTGAGCTCATCCATGATCTCGCCAAATTCACCTTTTATATTCTTAAACCCATTAAAATTTTTCACAGGACAGGTTTAACCATGTTCTTAAAAATATTATATTTATTTATATTTATTCACTAAAGGTGGATCCATATGATTTTGAGATGTAATATCTTTATAAACTACTTGTTAGGTTCTTTTAAGGATTGTATCATGTGACATCCTAGTAGTTGAATCATTAAGGACATCCATATTTGTAGCTTCCTTGGGTAGAGGGACATATACAGCAGAATTCTCATCAAGAGAAGAAAATAAAATAGGTAGATAAACATCCATCTGATTAGGAACATCCTCATATCTAAGAATATTAGGAGAATCAACATTATCATATTCATATTCTCTTTGTACATCCACATTTACAACTTCAGGAACTTCATGTTTAGTATATTCATTACCATCTTCTTTCACTTCCACTTCATCTCTAGCAGGTTCCTGTCTATTTTCCATAGAGGGTTCCATGGCTTCTTCCCTAGAAGGCTCAAACTTAGTGGGTGTTTCATCCTTAGGAAGATTGTTTCTAGAAAGATCTCCCTCAGTAGGTGTAAGGTGTATAATAACTAGTTTAGCTTATCCTTCTATTCCAACATCTTACTTGAGGTAGAGTAACAAGGGTGCCCAAATGTTTCCATAAGAGTGGTTGAGACTATATTACATTTGTGAAACTTTATTTCTTCACATTAATTAATCTCTATTTCTTTATTTTTAAACAAACGAGATATAGTCCTTCCAAAAGGATAGTAATCCATATTACTCTTTCCATGGAAGCAATGATGCATAAAGTATGTCATATATCTTAGTAGGATAACCTTCTTATCATTTAATGATAGATAAATAAGATACATATCCTAAAATATTATTCTCTCAAACTATCCATCCCTTTTAGTAAAACTATTTCTAATGAACTTAAACTAAACCTTCCTTTCACCCTCCAGGTATTTAACTTCCTTCTTTTCAACCAAATATGTTCCAAATAGGGATTTGATAATAGGTTCAACCTCATTGGTACCCACCAAGATCAGGATAAAATTATATCTTCCTTCATGATTATGGTGAAGTATTTCCCCCATTTCATTAGAGGATATTGAAAATTCATTTCCATTTATTCTATAATAAATCTTATCCCCACTGTATACAAACTGAAACTATGTATTTACATAAAATTCACAGACTTATTTCTCAAACACAAAACCAATTTTAATTTCATAAAAAACATACTCCCAACCTTTAAAACTCAAGAATTTATCCAAAATAATCTATGTAATATTCAACCATTCAAGATCAGTGGACTTACCAAGAAGCACTATGCCCTATGACCTAGATGATTTGGCCTTAATTGATGGACCAGAAGTGCCTTTCACTATCCTCATAGCTTTCCCCATGATCAAACTTTGTAGATTATTCTAAGTATTAGAGTTTCAATGGATCTGGATAACGATTGAATAGATTTTATTGAGGTATATTGTGCGTAAAATAATAGAGTGAGGAGAGAATCCATATAGGATTTTGTGCATAAGGTTTTTTAGTGTGGGGGTTAATTAGGGATTTAGGGTGCATATTAAAAAAATAAAACAATATTAAAGAAATAGAGGGGCTTAAATATCAATACTATAGTATCAAAAAAGATTTAAAATAATATTAAAATGTTATTGCATAAATAATTATTAAATAGAACTACTTAACAATGAATTTATAAAATACTCAAGATAATACAAAGTAGTTGAAACATAAACATTAATGGATTTTAAAGGGAATAAAATAATATTATAAATAAAATTATTTAGATTCAAATAAACCTATATATATTTTAATAAAATAAAATATATTAAAAGATAGAGGATTATTAAAGATATAAACTCACTTATTTCTAGTAGAAATAAAATCAAGAGAGATATCTCATTTTTAAGTGTGATTTATCATGAAATGATGCCTAAAATCTATATGATTTGTCCTAGAATAGTTAATGGGATTTTTAGAAATATTGATAGCTTTATTGTCATCAAATTAGATTATTAATTTATTAAAATTAATTAAAATTCCATCAAGTTTTCTTTTATTCACAACACTTATGCAGAAAAAATATTAGAAACAATGTATTCTTCTTCTAAAGTAGATGATACAGCTGAGTGTTTCTTCTTACTCAACCATGAAACCAAGGATTTACCAAGAAAGTGGTAGATTCCTGGAATGTTGTTTCTATCTAACCTAAAACCTCCAAAATCATAATTTTAATACGATATTAGATTAAAATCATATGTTTTTGGAAATAGTAGAGAAAGAGAAACTGAGCCTTTCAAATGCCTTAAAATTATTTGGGTATCTTTGTAATGGGATTTTATGGTATTTTATTCCAATATATAACATAATAATATAGAAAACATAATTTATAATATTCTTGTGGTCAAATAAAGTAATCTCTCAATGATTCTTGTATACAATTTTTTGTTAGTTACTTTCTCAACATCATCCAAATCAAGCTTTATGTTTGAAATCAAAAGAGTATCTTATACCTTACTACTATGAATTAAAAATTGATTAGGTAAATATTGTATGAATTTAATTTTATTTAAAATAATATAAAACTTTTTTTATAAATTTGAAGTCCAAGAAATTTAACCCACCCATCATCCTCATTTCAAATTCTTTCTGCATGAGTTTTGAGAAATCATTACATAATTTTTGATTGGTTGAGCCAAAAAATCATATCATCAACATATATTTGAACAAGAAAAATATCATTTGATGAAGGTTTCTTAAAAATAGTAGGATATTATAAGCCTACTAAAAATTCATTGGACGAAAGAAAATAAATTGCCCTTTGATACCAAGCTCTTGGGGCTTGTTTATGACCATATAAGGCTTTAGTAAGTTTGAAAATAGAATTTGAAAAAATGGAATTTTCAAAAAACAGGAGCTTGTTCAACATAAACTTACTTCACAAGAAAACCATTTGGAAAAGATAATCTAAAATCTATCTGAAAAAAATTAAAATTCATTTGAGATGCATAGGTTATGAAACAACTAATATCTTGTAATCTAGTAATCAGGGAAATGGTTTAATCATAATTTATCCCTTCTTAATTTTATCCTTTTGTAAAAATTACAACCCTATTTCAAATGATCACACCATGATTATCCCATTTATTTATAAATACCCACTTAGTTCTTAGGATAATCAAAGGGTCTCTACACATAATCTCAAACTTTTTTCCTTTCGAAAACTTTTAATTACTCTTGCATAGATAATACCCAACTATTATTAGATATGGTTTCTTCTATGGTTTTAGGTTCATGTTTAGATATAAAGGAAGATAACTCCACAATATTTTCTACACTTGTCTTAGTTCTTATTGCTTCATCCATGTTTACTATAATTTTTTATAAAGGGTGTTCAATTAAGGTTCTATGTTTTCTTGGAATAACACTATCAGGTTCACTAGTTTCTATCCTTTTAGGACTATTTATTCCAAAATCAAGTTTCAAATCAGCATCTTTTTTGTATTCAAAAATAGGTTCAAGTCTCATGTTTTCCAAATAATCACTTAACTCGCCAACTTGATTCATTTTATGATCAAAATGATCACTTTCATAAAATTTCATGTGATTTGATTCTTCAACAATCCTGGAATTTTTTTTTGAAAACTCTATAGGATTTATAAGTTATATAATAATTAGGAAATATTCCTTAATTATACTTTTGATCAAATTTTACAAGATTTTCTATAGTTTTAAGAATATAAAATTTTCATCCAAACACTTTTATGTATCCAAGTTTTGGTTTCTTATTATTCCATAACTCATAGAGTGTATTAATTAAAATGGTCTTGATTAGAAATTTTTTAATGACATATCATTTTGTGTTAATATCTTTATCCCAAAAATTAGTTTTCATGCTATACTCACATAACATAGTCCTAGAAATTTCTTAAAGGGTTCTATTATACCTTTCAACAATACTAATATGTATGTGTGGACACATAGAAAAAATAGTGTATTATTAATATTATAGATATTGAAATGATAGGTTTTACATAATAAAATTAGATTTAAAATATGGAAGCATAATTAACCAAGAATAAGGAGAAACTCTCAAGAATATGTTGATCCCTAATTTGAGGCTTAACCCTCTAATATTTTCCAAAAGAAACCAAAATATAGATAAAATTCATCCACCTTCTTTCACCAACCTTTCTTGAATAAAAATTGGAATTCCCAATGCTCGTAATGTTATGAACCTTCTAGATAACCCCTCCACCCCCCCCCCCAACAACTAGAATTACAACTATAGCCACTTTTTATCCACACAACTAGCATACTACAATTAAAAAACTAGATAACAACCATCCTATTGATAACTACAATACCACACCTAGAAATTTTTAGCTACCCATACATGAAATCCCATCCCCACTCACCTAACCAGGACACCAGTACCCTACCTTACATAGCAGCTACATCACCCAACTTACTTATGCAACAACAACACCCTAGTATTAGGCATACTTTCATAGTTATCTATCATATACCCTTTCAAAATAGAAGGTAGAAATGTCCTAAATCACCTCATATTCTCCTCTCCATATAGAATATAGTATCCAATATCCATTAATCCCTATATTCTTATTAGTTAAACCCCCTTGAAAGACCACTTTTACCTTAAGGTGAAGCAAAATTATAGATATATATTTGGTAGTCCTTTCCTTGAAAAAAACCTTCCAGTCAAAACTAAAGTAGAGAAGAATATATTGTCCTCTAAAAAATGAATACTACCACCCCTCCACCCTTTAACATACCTATTAAGATTCACATTATCACTAAGAAATTAAAATCTAAGAAATTTATTCTCTGGTGTCAGCTTTTATGATGGAGGTACTTACACTAACAATCCATCCATTTTAATTGGGGGAAGAATCAAGGTTTTGTTGTGAAGAAGACTTAACTTCTTCCTTGTGAAGGGTTTCATGTACAAAATATTCCTCTTTTTGGTGAGGTAGTTCCCAGTCCTCTATATCATCCTCTCAAATTATAGAAACTATAGTTTCCAAATTGTAACTTTATAATGAATCTAATTTAATGGACTGTTCTCCAATATTACCTTCCTAAACCTGAATATTTGTAAAATTATGATGATTTCTTATATTTTTTTCCAAAAAACTATAGAATATATCCAAGTTATACTAGAATAAATTATTGATATACCATGTCAATAATTTCCTTCTTTTTCTTCAACTTTTATGGACATACCTAATAAACCTCTAGCATCTTCACTCATACTTTTCCATATTCCTAGAGGATCTCTTCTTTGAGTTGAGACCACAAGAGCTCAGGATTTTATACTTACAACAACATAAACCATTCTCTAATAATACTACGAATATATAGGTGTACTATCCAAATCATCAAATCTTCTTTTTTTGGTGGGAAAAAATATATTTCTCAGCCTCAATGATCCAAGATGCAAGATATTCTCTAATAAAAATTGGAATCCTTTGGATTTTCTAAAAATCCACTAGACTCTTGGATAGTCTGTCTAGAATTTTGATGAACTCTTTCATTCGATCCTCCATGTGCATTTAAGTCAGGTTATTTCTTTATGATTTAACTATCATTATTTTGTCACATTCTCAATTTATGAGCGTCAGACTCCACTTATGTGAGTACATAGAGGCTATGTCAGATTCATGTCTCATGACAAGGAAAATTAATATTTTACCACTATGTTATATAGTAATTTTTTATATTATGTCAATTGAAACTGTTTTTGTGCCCTCCTTTTCTACATAATATGAGTTTCTCTTCTTCATTGTGAATACATTATTTTTTCTCTTCACCACTACATTTCCTCTACCTGTAACATCACCTGTCTCCAAACCAATGCTACCAGGAATTCCATATCCACTGAAGAGAGAGGAATTTAAGTTAAAAACATATTCTAATTTTCTCATATAAGAAAACTATTACATTAATAACATGTTATTTAAGAAACGATGGATCAATATTCCTACCACATCATCTCATCATCTTCTGCTGCATCCGAACCATAATTCTCTTCCTTCAAGAATCTATCTCAAGGTTCTCTCAATGAAAGAGCCAATTTATTGGTTTTCAAGATGAGAGAGAGAGACAATAGTGTATTATGATTATTATATCAATAGAATCAAGATAATTTATAAAAGAATAAAAAAAATAGAAGAAGAAAGAAAAATTAACTTAGAATAAGAAGACACTCAGGAAGATATTGTCCCCTAAGTTGAGGTCTTACCATATGAGATCTTCCAACATAATTTAAACTCTAGATACAATCCATCTCCCTCCTGAACCTTAACCTACTAGCATATATATGGTAATTCCCAAGGAATCTAATAGTATTAACCTTTTAGAGGAACCCACCAAATAGTTGGAACCACTCATTTTCCATACTAATGGAATCCTATAATTAAAAATCTATCTAACAGTCTTCATATTTCTAATTATAATACTATGCCTTGAAATTATTAGCTTCCCACACTTGGAATCCTAGCCCCCACTCACCTAACCATCCCACCAACACCCTACCTTACGCAGAGGATACATCACTAAACTCTTTTACACAACAACAACACCCCAACCTTAAGCATCCTTTCATAGCAAGATACCAGTGATCCTTCTGCAACCCTGGCTAAGGACATCTTACATCATCTCACCATCTCCTCTTTATACATGTTGTATCAACCAATATCTATGCATCCCCACCTCCATATCACACCATTCTATTGAGGTGACTTAGGGGAATAAAAAGTGTGTTTGATACCATATTTTCAAAAACTAATGAAAACATAACAGGATTCACTGCTATGTATCAAAAATAAAAATAATAAAAATCTATAAAAATAATAAAATAAAACACAAACAGAAAATTTACCTATTTTCATTTCTTTCCTAGATGATCCCAAAAAATCCTTATGGATAAGTTCCAGGGGTCTAGAAGTTGCAACATATTTAATTGATTTAAATGATGACTTGTATTGCTTACTCATTTAGTATAAATCATATAGTCTCTTTTTATCAAATATAATTTGATAAAAATATAAAATCAAATTAAATTTATATAACATTATTAAGGAATAAAAATAACAATGTTCAAGTCTTCCTTAACAAAATTCAAGATTCATTTACTTCAGTATTCAAATAGTCTATATTTTATTACTAAAATAGTTGAGATCTAATGTGTAGACATTTTTAGTTCTTAGTTTCTTAAATTTAAAGGAGTTGTCTTTGAAGAAGGAATATGAATTTTGATATAGATGAGTAGGGTTGTCGGGGAATCTACAAGGGGAAAAGTTATAACTGTAACAGGGGAATGTTTTGGCCCATTTTGTGGAATATGCTTCAAATTCCATGGGGAATGTGTTGGGAGACACATAGTTTGTTATAAGGGGATGTTATAAAAGGGGACAGATGGAGAGGGTAAGAGGTGTAAAATTATAGCTGGTTAGAAAGGGTGGATATGAGGCTTGGTTAAGGGTGTTGAGTGACTATAGAGGGGAGATACATATCCATACTTCTCCTCCAGTATTATTCTTATCAAATTTCAATTTATACCACCCTTAAATGTTATAATTATCTAGTTTTGTTATACATAAATACAAGTAGTAATCTTTATTTTTTATTAGTCTAATCATCCACTCCCAAGTGCACATTCAGATTCCATTTAGTGTTGGAGTTCACTGCTGACTTCATCTCAGTATAGCTACATAATGCTAGATAACCTTCATACAAAATAAGAACCACTGAATTATGTGTCCTTCCATTCTTCTCCACTTCCTCCAAGAGGTTCCATGGACTACATCATGCCATAAGGGGTGAAATATATTATCATCTTTCTCAGATGAACCACGCATTGTTAGTACAGCATTCATAACTTTATCCCCCGCTATTTTCATTATTAATCAATTTTTATTTTTAGAATCTTATTGAACTATGGGGGAATTCATTTTCACCTCATCACTCAAAGGAGAAAAATACAACTAAAGTTCATTAAAAGGATTTATGCATCATCATTTTTCATCAAAACCTATACTCACCACTGAAGAAACTATTATAACTCTTGATGCCACCATATTAAATAGAATAGAGGCATGTCGCCAGCTCCATCTTGATCAATTAAAGAAATTTCAATGCATCCTTGAAGAAACTGCCTTCCATTTGAATTACATGGTACATTAATCTATAATGGATCAAGAAAACTTATGAAACATTTTTTTCAATTAGTTATTTCACTTGGATAATAAGTCCTCACAACATTAGGTTTCTCTATCATCTTTTTCATCCACACATCTTACATTGCCTTTTTTGGTGTTTGATGATATGGTAGAACAAGGTAATGTTGGAGTGGTATTAACCAATTTGATTTAGATAGAGCATTTAGTCATGTAGCCAAATTACTGGGGTGTATAGGTTGATGCATGAAATATGAAAATTGAGGGGGACAGTGACACTCATTTGGAGTTGAAGTCACCAAGAAATAGACTGGAGGTTCTCTCATGATGGAAATAGAGACAATCGGCACAGATGAACCCATTTTTTTATTCTAACAAATTGATCTACCAGCATTTGACACCAAATATACAATAAAATGGCTCACTTGAATAGAGTTTGGTGTTTGGAATTGGCCAAAATTTAATCTTCAAATGGGGTATGTGGATGGGTTCTACTACTAAGCCTAACAACCCAATTTCAGGAAATCTTCCAGGCCTATCAGGTGGCACCAGATAAAATGATAGGAGTAGATCCCCAAGTATATAAAGGAGGCATATATAGTTTTTACAAGAAATAATATGTGTTCTAGAAGCACCACTCATGGAAAAATTTATATCATCACACAAGGGGCCTTCTTGGTTGAATAATGGGTAGTGATATAGAAGGAGGAACCCTCAACTTCATCTCCCCACATAGTTTGTGAGGAAGGGAGGAGCATATGAAATATTACTTGGATTAACTATGTTGTTGAGATGTTCTATAAATAACCGCAACAATACTATGTTATATTTTCCTTATTGCTTGGATCATCCCAATGCAAAAAGGCAAGGAGGATTTTCTAGAATATCACTTGTATTTTTTATATAGAAAGACCACCTTTTTTAGTTCTCTATCAAGGCATGGGACTAGTATTTGAGGTTGTTGAATTTGATATTCATCATCATTATCACCTTGGGGATAAGGTTATTTTCAAGGGGATGAAGTGATATGTATGTGTATGGCTCTAGGGCAATCAATTAGAGGAGGAGTGGTAACATCCATATGTGAATTTGTTGGGTTTTTTGAGTGGGGGAAGTTGTGAGGATTGGGAATGGGTGTTAAGTTCCTTTAGAGGGGATCTATGTCTCCATACTTTTCCTCTATTATTCAAACTCTCATATTTATTCTTCTACCAAATATTCCTATTATAATTATCTGGTTCATGTTATATATAAATACAAGTATTACTCTTTATTTATCACATTGTTAGAAAAATATACATAGTAACCTTCATCAAAAAGTTAATAAATTATTATTAGGTTGTGCTTCAGGCCATCAGTATAAAGAAATTTTTTAATGAGAAGTGAATTTATATTTCCAAATAATCTAACTCCAATAATTTTTCCTTTTTCATTTTCACCAAAAGTTACATATCCTACACCAATTTTGGATAATGAGTGGAGTTTTGATAAATATCCCCTCATATTCATTTAGCATCCAATATCCTTGTACAACTTCTCATTGTTATTCTTATAGATTTTTTCCTTGGGTGTTTGTGACATAAGCCACATGTTATATTTTTTTTGAGAGTTAATATTTGGATTCATAAGATGATTCATTACTAGAATCTTTCAAATCACTCCAAGTAACCTTAATATCTATTTTTTCCTTTTTTTTTTGAGTCAAACGTCCTTTTGAATTTATTTTAAAATTTATTCTTGTTTTTCAATTAAGGAAAGTATTAATTGATGTTTCCATGTTTATTACACTAATAATATCTAAATTCTTTAGAAAATTCACCGTAATTTTTTTAAATTTTTCAAGGATTTATTGAATCTTCTTATCTTATTATAGAATTTATTAAACTTCTTGGAAAATTGAGTGATTTAACCATCATAGTCATAACAATTTCATTATTCTTCACTAGATGAGTTAAATAGTAATACTTCTTTTGGATTCATTTCATCCTTTATAGTAGAGACTTTAAAAGAATCACTTTCATTCTTAAATAACTTATGTTCACTATCTACACCTTCAATTTTAGCTTCATACATCATAAGAGTACTAAGAAGATATTTTATTTTAAAAACAATTCACAATAGTAGATTGCCTAGAAATAGCTTGAATTTAATAGGGTGGCTTGGGGTTATATGGGATTCTACATGAGTGTAGATTTTTAACTACATGGAGGATAGTGGGATATACTAGGATATAGGGGAGAAGTTTTAGTTTCATTGGGGGAAGGAAGAATATGTTGGGATCTAAGGGGGAAGTTGTAACTGAATGGGGGGCCAAGGGGGGATATGATGGGATCCTAGGTGGAAATTTTAACTATATGGGGGAATGGGAATATAATAGATGGAATACTCTGATGCTATATAGTTATTTAAAAGGGGATGCTGGAGAGGGAAAGGGAGGGAACTATTTGGTTAGTTTGGGTGGATGTGAGGCCTGGGTGAGGGTACTGAGTGCCTCTCAAGGAGAGTTGCATCTCTATCCTTATTCTTTATTTTATATTTCCTAATCCTTCCCATATTTATGGTTTTAGTATCTTTTAATAAAAATAATATGGTGTTGGGGTCTTAACAAGTTTATACAACCTTCTTGAATAACTTCTGGGGGAGGATAGTTCTGTGGGATTCACTCACACGATAGGAAGTGCACTTCTAAAATCACTCACATGAGGAGATCACTGTAGGATTTATCTTATTATGGAGGTTATGATGTCTGTTAACAATAAATACTATCAAGATGAGCCAATAAACTTAGTAGAAATTGTGAAGGAATCTATTAAAACTTGGAAAGGAAAAAATCTAAATAAATGGTTGATTTTTATAAGAAAATTGTGGGATTAATGTGACATAGGGAGAAGGCACTGAAACATGGAGAGAATAGGTCATATTTTATGATATATTTTTCTATTTTTCCTATATAGGAGTACATCCTAGACAATAAATTGGTTTGGGAGCCTATAATAGATGGACACTAGTTCATGGTGGGATCTGACCATCCGGTCGTAAAAAGAGGTGAGTCCTTACACTAGTTTATAAATCCAAAGGGCTGAATCACATAATCCAAATTGTTTTTCTGGATCAACCAAATATTAAAGAAAATGAAGGTATCTCTTTCATATTTTATCATGTATAAAGACACTAAATACTGGTTTAAACTTATTATGGATCTCTATATGAACCTTTTGTGGCCATAGTTCAAAGTAGAATTTATGGAGCAGTTCAGCAGGCCATCAGAAATTATGGAGGAACCATACCTATATTCATCTGAAATCAAAGTATAAGAGAAGTATAAATATTCTAAGGTGGTTTTATAGTTCTTATTATTCTATCCTTCTTATATAAAATTTTTCCAAATATATGATAGTGAAGAGGTTCCCTGATCTATTTTTCATCTTCACTACCTAAAGCATACACTACAATGTCTAGATTTATAGAAGAAAAGGGGGAGATATTCAAGGGTGGATATAGATTTGACCTATCATGCACAATAATGTTCCTCTATGTGATGGGTGGAATAGTTCAATGGGATGGAAAACACATCACACCTTCTAAGATCATGAATGTTTGTAAAGAAATAGGTGAAGTTGAAAATGGTGGGGTACAATCCTGTCACTCCATCTATTTGAACTAATTGCAATGAGACACATTTTAGTATATTGTTAGTTCCAAGTTCCCTGTTCTACCTTAGATGACCTTCAAAAATTTGGAATATGTTTTTGTTCTCAATAAGTCCTCATCAGACATGGAATGGCTACTGGGATGACTTCCTTGGTAAAAATATTAAGGTGAAAATAGGTTTTGGGTTACAGTTCCATATATCAAGGATAGACTAGGAAATTTCATCACAAACTCAAGACCATGTAGAATGCGTGGTAGTTTATTTGTATACTAGTATATGTGAATATTATTCAATAGTGTGTTTTTCAGTGTTTAAAGAATAGTTACTAAATATATTTAGTGTCTCTTAAGTTGAGCATCTGTATGGGAAGTCATCACCCCTCCAAATAGAGAAGATGCTTCTATGAGATGAAGGGAGGCTATAATGAGGGGATTTAAATCCTTTATTAATAAAATTATGGGTAAATCACCCTAGAGATGAGGTTATTGTGGGGGGTGAGCCAACATCCTTGGTTACCAAGGAATCAGGCACATGATTTTTTGGAATTGATTCCAAGGTAGTAGAAGAGGGGAAGCCGGCTAAGTGTGCACTTCCAATAGACAATAGGCAAGGATTAGTGGAGAAACACCAAGGAATAGAGTCAAGTGGGGCATTGGTGGAGTAAAATCATAGGGGGGATCTATATTTATCAAGACTATATGGGTAGGGAGTGTGTTTATGCCAATAGGGAATGTGATATTACCAAGTGGATTTGTTTAGGTATCAAGGATCAACCTTCACATAAACAAATCCAACCCATTATTCCTATTATTCAGCACATGAAACTTTCATTGGATAAAATCTTACACAACTACAATCACATTTTTCTTTGGTTCATGTCTAATTTTGGGCCACCGCTCTCTATGGGGGTTTAAGCTGAAAAAACTATTGGACACACCCACCAACTTGAGTACAAGGTCAATTTTATATGGATTTCAGTGATAGGGAGGAATGAGCCTGTATATGATTTTTTTATGATGGTAGAGTTATAACTATATGGGGTGAAAAAAAATGTTGACTTCAAATATTTTGAATAACAAGTCCCACTCACTCTCTATACTTCACTCTTTTTCAACCATTCTCGTAGTTCTGGACACCTTAGTTCAGTTGGAGCCTCCCCCTACATTAGTTCCTAGTTTTCTTCCACCCCTTCCTCCTTAACTAGATTTTGGTTCCTTAGTCCCCCTGGAAAGGTTTCCACCTTAGTTTCCTGATAGGAAGTTTATGCTTGGTCCTTCCCTCAAATAATTTCTCCTCCACCCTCTGAATTCCCATATTCTTTCTCTCCCTCATGTTCCTAAAGTCCTAATGGAGGTGCTTTATTCAGGCACAGTAGAAGGTTATATGGTTTTATACTTTCCAGTATCCTCCTTTGAGGTGGTGATAGTGTTCCACAAATGGACGTTGTTGGCTAGTTTTGGTACAAAAAAACTCTCCTACCATTATTCCAAAACTTCATCATATCTTGAGGTTTAGAGGTGCATTCCAAGGGTTGGGTTTTGAATCAGAAAGCATTTTTTGTGGTTTTATCCTCTAGATAGGACTTTTTGAAGGCATGATCTTGAGTCCATATCGGTTGGTAGATGGTTCTTTAATCTCTTCTGATGGATGATAGGGGTCATGTAGGTCATGATTCCCCCTCAAGCAGTGGTAAAATTCCTAGGTCTCCCACCTCCATTCAACAATATCTAGTTTCTTTGAGATATTGGTTATTCTTGAGGTTTATTTATCTGTGTGGATGATCATACAATTAATCTTCAAGATGACTCTATGGATCATATTTAAGTCGAAATAAATCTATCCAATCCCCCTCCAGTGTGCATTCTTCTCTGGGCCGGGGTTTTCATCTCCTAGTGTTAGAACCTATTGTATCCATCTCCCACTCACTTCTATTCGGTATGTCATATTCAAGGGCACAATGTGAATACTAATAAATAGAAATTTTTTGATAATGTGGTTCCTCATCATGAAGATGGATCTAATCGGGGTTCATCTTCTAACCTAGTGTCTGTTGTCCAGCCAAGATTAACCCATCCAAATCCAACAATAGCAGGTGGGTTCACTGTTGTTCCCTCTCTTTTACCTCCTCATACCAGTTCATCCACTCTGACTTCTAGGTTGTTTCCACCACCTCAACCTTCCTCTACTATCAATGAGTATCATTGTCTGGCTATGGTTCCCTTCAAATCGGGGTTATTACTGTGTCTCTCAGACGACTGGGCTATGGCCCCATCTTCAGATCATAGAAAATATCTCCTTTGAGGGAAGTTGGTCATCTTCTATCTTCCCTATTACCTTTTTTCCATGTCCATAGATCTATCTCATTCATCTATTCACCCATTATCCCCTCAAACAGCCATAGTGTATTATTGTGTGTCCATGAAGACCTAAACCGATAATTCAATGATCTCACTTCTTCTCCCAATGGTGTTCATACCAGGTCCTGATCCAATTGTGAAACAACTTGTCCTTATTCCTAGATAAGTATATCTTTGACTTCGAGGGTCAAATCCAAGAATCACCTCTTTCCATGATTTCTCTCATCATTTGGAATGTCTCTGGACTTGGAGCTTACATAAAGACCGACTTCATTCCCAATGACCTTATCAGTAAAAAGGCCTCACTTGTGGTGGTAGTCCAACCAAAACAACATCCTTCCAAGATATAATATTTTTTACATAATATTGGAATATGTTATTTCATTCCTGGTGAGCCCAAAAACCATTATATATGAATTTTCTAGAAAACTAATATTTTAATGGTGAATATTTCCATATCCAATAAATATATTACTACAAAGGTTAGTACTAGTAGATTTAATTGCTTTATTTCCTTCATTTATGTCAAGTGTGATGCATAGGTTAGAGAACAATAATGGTATGATCTTGAATAATTAAATTTGAGGCACTCATCTTGGATGGTTGGGTGAAATATTAACATTGTCTTAGAAGTTTTTGAGAAGAAGGGTGGAGAGATCTATCCCAAGAATGACAGACAAGATTTCTCTACTTTCACATCTCAGAAAAGACTAGTAAACATGGGTTTCTCTAGTTATAAGTATACTTGGGGAAATATCAAAAAAGTAATCCACCACACCTGGTGTTAGCTTGACCATTGTTTCACAAATATCCAAGTTATCTCTGATTATCTGAATTCAAGGGTCACTCACTTATTTCAGGCTCTCTTGAACCACTCTCCTATTCTCATAAATATGGAATACATAAGTGTTGGTATTGGCCACTTCTTCTTCTCTTATTAGTAGGCATCTGATCCCAAATATCATTTCATGGCATGTATATCATGGAGTAAACCCATGGAGGAATACTCATGGGTTGTATTTCACAACAATCTTAGATACCTAAAAGGGGGCCTTCAAGAATTGATCAGAAATAAACCCTCCTACTCCATTGAACTAGAATCCATCAAATATGATATCGAACAAGAAGAGTCCAGCCTCAATGAAATTTTGGATGATGCTATTTTTGGTGATCTTATCTGCAAAAAGAATCTTTTAATAGAAATTTTACTTGAAAAATATAGAGTCTCCCAAGAAATATCCAAATCCATAAGGCTGAATGAGTGGGATAGAAACACCAAAATTTTTCATTCTTGTATAAAAGTGAAGAAATAGGGTTACATCACCAACATTCTATTGGAAGATGGATCTTTCACCAACAACCTAGAGGTGGTGGGAGGTATAGTCAAGTCTCACTTCAAATATCTTCACACTGAGGCTAACTCTTGTATGTATAAAGGGTACCCTAGAGGCCATGCTAACTTATTTGATTCTATACCCCATGTGGTGTCCAATCCAATCAACACATTCTTTGAAATCATCTCAAATGAAAGGTAAATCAAGGAATTAGTCTTCGACCTAAACCGAGATAAATCCCCTATCCCAAACGGGTTACCTGGCTCATTTCGTATGGCTTCTTAGCACTTAGTTGAGAGATATCTCATGGACAAAATTCAAGATTATTTTTGGGGATGTTCTTTACCATAGGTGGCTTGCCCAACCACCTTGTTTCTCATTCAAAATGTTAAATACCCCTCTTTGACCAAGTAATATAAACCCATCCACATGTGTAACTTTATATTGTAATCAAATAGGAGGATCTCATTCCATTTCCATGAATGGGTGTCCAAGGAACAATATGGATTCATCAAATGATAGTCCACCTCATAATTCATAGTCTTAGACTAAGAAATGATCGACAACATTACTAAAAATACTATTGGATCCAAAATTTCAATAAAAATTGATATGGATAAAGCATATGATGGATTGGAGTGGTATTTCATTGTCAAGGTGATGTCTTTTATGGGGTTTTTTGGCTGGTATATTGATTTATTTTTTAGATGTTATAGTTTACCTTGGATTTCAATAACTTTAATGAGAAATAAATGTTACTTCTTTAAGTCAGTTTAGGCACTAAGGTAGAGGGATGCTTCATCACCCAGTATATTCATTTTGGTTTAGGTTTACCTCAATGGATCCCTTGATAGGGGTATTCTCAATGGTACCATATCCCCCTTATGGTGCAAGCCTTGGTTTAAAGGTGATTCTCACCTTATCTTTGTGAATAACACGGTATTCTTTATCAATGGAAGTAGTAGGTCTATATTTGGCCTTAAAACATCTTGAAGAATTATAGAAAGTGGAACTACCATATATCCAGGAAATGGATACGCCAACTTTTATTAGCGCTAATCAGAAATAACTGATAAAAGGGGGCATTTATCAATGCTATCTAAAAGTTCTGATAAAAGTTTTTAATAAAAAATATTATTAATTTATATAAAATTATTATATTTATTTTAAAAAAAATTATTTGTATACATTGAATAAAAAAAGCATGTTTATAATTAATATATTTTTTAATAATCACTACTAGGTATTTGGGTTTTCCCAATGCTTTTATACCAATGGTTCTGTAGAACCATTGGTATAGGGGTCTTTTACCAACAGTTTATTCAAACCGTTGGCAACGGTTGGTTTAGTGAAGGATTTCCCAATGGTTTTATGAAACCGTTGGGAAATACACAACATTTTCACCCTTTACCAATGATTTGTACAAACCGTTGGTAAAGGACATTATTTTCCAAACGGTTTTTAAAAACCCTTGGGAAAGTTCCCCCCAAATACAGCAGACCCGCCATCAATTACACAGAAGCACATAACTCATTTCTCCCGATTTCCAGAAGCCCCCATGCAGGTGAACCCTAACCCGAGGTATTCCATCCGATCGACTGCAACTCCCCTATCCAGGTTAGACTCCTTAAACCTCTTCCCAAATACAGACATAGAAGCCCTCTTCCCCCAATATCTCCATTTATTTCAATATCTAGAAAGATCACATCATTATTCCCTATTTATAGGGATTTTGGAAAATTTTATGATTCACACTAATTGATATTGAATCAATGACTAATAAATTTATTGGTAGATGTTTGTGAGTATATAGAAGATGGTTTATAAACTATCCCTTAAAAGTATCACTGTTTTGTGTTCTTTATGATGTGTATAGTATCATTGACATACTTTATTATTAATATCAAATTTAAAAGTAAATGTTTCTGTCTATACTTTATTAAATTAAACCTCTTTACGATCCATGAACAACCTATTAGTATAAAAGCCTAAAATTTATCCACTGATGGGGTGCAGTTGACTTTGGAATGTTTTCCCCCAAATACCCAGTGCCCTAGCTCCCAGTAGGTTTGATTGCAGACCTAATCTAGACCACCTCCCGACGTATTCTCGGCCTCAAAACAACTTCCATCCAAAGATCCTTCTTCAATAAAACAAATTTTTATTTATACACTTCAAATTAGTAAGTGTTATCTTAGTTTTACTGTTCTTCCTCTTTTTATTTTATGTTTGATGTTTCGATTTCAGTTAAATTAGAGTTATTGTTGTTGGAGTACCGAACCCTTTGTTTGTTTTATGTTTTTTCTACACTTCATACATCCTAAATGGTATGTTTAGTGGGGTTTGTTTAGTGCAGGGGGTAAAGGGTTTGTTTTATGTTTTATGTTTAGTGGGGGGTGGGCTGTCCAGGTGGGGGTGTGGGCTGTCCAAGGGGTATGGGGGTGGGTTTTCCTGTACACCTCGTACCCCCTAGACAGCACCCCCACTCCTTGAAATCCCAATCCCACCCCTGGACCCCCCCCCCCCCCGCGACCCCCTTGGACAACCCCGTGAGCCACATGGACAACTCGCCCACCCCTGGAAACCTCGTACCCCCTGGACATCCCCCCCCCCATGAACTACCCCCCCTCCACCCACCCCCGTGGACAGCCCGCCCACCCACCTCTACCCCCCTGGACAGCCCCGCCCACCCCTGGACCCCCTCCCACCGTGGACAGCCCCCCACCCCCATGGACAGCCCGCCCACGCCCTAGACACCCCATACCCCCTATATAGCCCTACCACCCTGCCACCCTGGACAGCCCGCCCACCCCCTGGACACCCCGTACCCCCCCCCCCCCCCTGGACAACCCACCACCCCTAGAAAGCCCCCCCTCCCCCACCACCACCCCCTGGACACCCCCAGCCCCTCTGGACAGCCCTGCCACCCCTGTGGATAGCCCTACCACCCCCTAGACAGCATATACCCCCTAGATACCCCCTCCCCCCACCCTTATAGATAGCCCCCCCCCCCCCGGACACCTGCCCATCACCCCCTGGACACCCCCCATCCAACCAGATACCCCCACCCCCTGGAAAGCTCCCCCCACCCCCTTGACACCCCTGACCCCACTGGATAGCCCCTCTACCCCTGTGGACAGCCCGACCACCCCCCCCGTGGATAGCCCCCCCCCCCCCCCCTAGATAGCCCACCCACCCCCCTAGACACCCTGTACCCCCCTGGACAGCCCTGCCCACCCCTTGGACACCCCGCTCACCCCCTTGGACCGCCCGCCCACCCCCTGGACACCCCCTACCCTCTGGACAGCCCGACCACCCCCATGGAGAGCATGCCCACCTGGACACCCCGACCCCCCTAGACAGCCCCCACCCCCTGGACACCTCTGACCCCCATAGACGGCCCTACCACCCCCCTGGACACCCCGCACACCCCCGGACACTCCCTCCCCCTTGGGAAATGTATGTGATCACTCAAATTATCTACTAAAATATAAAATTTCTTCGATCTAAAATTTAGTCAACTCTTGAATAATTCTCCTCCACAAGTGTACATGATCTTGTACACTCATGTATATTTAATCAAAGATATTTTGTTATAAATATATTATTTTGTTGTCTTTTATATTATGATTCTCATATAGAGTAGTGTGTTAGTTATGGTTTCATATAAAGTGAACAATTATCATTTACTTAAATATATTTTCAATGAAACTTCAATCGTATAGAATTTCTTTTGATGAAATGACTTATAAAAATTATTTTTTTACAGAATGGATAGAAGTTGGATGTATGAAACCAATCGTATCTCTAGAGATTTTCAAAACAATTTGGAGATCTTTTTATATTTTTCATTTCACAATGCTTTAGATAGTGGATGAATACACTTCCCATGTTCCATTTGTGTTGGCAGACCTTGGTTGAGCCGTAAAGAAGTTAGTTACCACATTATAAAATATGGTTTTCAAGAAAACTACTATGTGTGGTATCATAATGGCGAGAAAATGAAATCTAAAATTTCTGATGATCCAAATGAGAGGACTAGAGTGGAGAATTTGTTATATGACTGGTTTACAATTATTAATCATCATGAAAAAGAAAGGATTTCGACCCAAGAAGACATCGATATGAGCACACATGATGCGTCTAATGAAAATGATGATGTTGTCCGGGTGAAAAAATTTAATGTTGTTGCCACGACTCCAGTATATCGACAATGCGATAAAATGAAAAAGCTGGAATTTTTAATCCAATTTTTTCATTGGCAAACTACGTATGGGATTTCTAATATAGAAATCGATTACATTATTACCTTCTTGAAGGATTTACTTCCAGATGATGTAGATATTCCCTAAAACCACTATATGGCATGGAAGTTAGTTGATGAACTTGGATTTTCAAGAAACAAAATTCATGTTTTCCCAAAAGATTGTAGTTTATTATAGGAGGAAACCGCTGAATGAAATGATTGTATAAAATGTGGAACATCCCACTGGAAGTCAAAATATGATGGAACACCATCCTGTGTGCCACAGAAAGTAATGTGTCACTTTCCATTGATCCCCAGACTCTAGAATATTTTTATGTCTCATGAAATATCAATAAAAATGAGATGGAATGATACTGAGAGAAAGAAGACTAATGATTAGTTGGTTTACCCTGTATATGGATTTACATGGAAGAGATTTGATGCTCGATATCCTTATTTTGCAGCTGACGTGCGTAATATGAGGTTGGGTCTTTCATGCGATGGTTTTAATCCATTTGGGAATATGCTTACTTCGCACAGCACATGGCCAGTTTTTATACACATTTATAATCTCCCCCTATGGTTGTGTATGAAAAAACCTTTCACTTTCATGAGTAAACTCATATCTGGCCCTTCTGATCCCGGCATTCATATTGACATATACATGCAACCTTTAATAAAAGAGTTGAAACTTCTTTGGGATGTGGGTGTGCGCACATACGATGCATATTTGAAAGACATATTTCAGATGCGTGATGTGCTTATGTGGAAGATCAATGATTTTCCGGCTTATGCAATGATGTCTGGATAGAGCACAAAGGGAAAACTATCATGTCCTATTTTTATGAATAATACACGATCCAGAAGACTGAAACATCATTGTAGTTTCAGTTTTATGGGACATCGTCGATTGTCTCCAATGGACCATCCATATAGAAATAATCGTCGAAGATTTGATAATACCATAGAGACCAGTGATCCACCTCATCGTATGTCTGGAACTTATGTGCTTAATGGATTGAAAGATTTCATTTTTTCATTCGGGAAGGTTCAAATGAAATTTGGAAAGAGAAAGAATGTTTCCACTGAAACATGTTACAATTGGAGGAAGAGGAGTATCTTTTTTTATTTGCTTTATTGGTCAACCAATTTGTTACATAATTTCTTAGATGTAATTCACATTGAAAAGAATATATGTGAAATGTTGGTTTTGATACTTCTAAATGTTAAGGGAAAGACAAAAGATGATTTACAGTCTTGGTGTGACTTGGTGGATTGGGGCATCAGACCAAAATTGCATCCTGTTCATATCTGGGAAAATAAATAGAAAGTTATATGTGCTTCTTATGTGATGATACCCACAAAAAAACAATTTTTGGAAGTATTAGTGACTATTAGATTTCCTGATGGCTATTCAAGCAACATATCTAAACGGGTCAACAGAAGAGAGTTGAAGCTAAAATCTTTGAATACTCATGAGTATCACGTTCTTCTACATGAGTTGATTCCAATAGCAATTTTTCATCTTATGTCTAATAATGTAAGGGTGACTTTTATTCGATTGTTTCATTTGTTTAGAGATCTTTGTGATAAGAAGTTTTCTAAGTCTTTCTTGCAAAAAATGTTGACAGATTCCCCCATTAATTTTGTGTGAGTTAGAAAAAATATTTCCTCCATCATTTTTCACATGCATGTTGCATATGACTGTCCATATTCCCACTGAAATACTTCTTGGAGGACCTGTTTCTTTTCGTTGGATGTATCCAACTAAAATAAATATGTATTCGTTAAAGTCTTATGTCTGAAACAAGAATCATCCCAAAGGTTCTATCGTGAACGGTTACTTGGCTCAAGAATGTATGGATTTCTTATCAATGTATTTGTCTGATCTTACTACAAGAATGAACAGACCAATGAGAAATGAAGAAGAATAGTATGAGAAAATTGAACCCAGTTTTCCATCACTTCCTCAAACAGGAGGAATTCCTGGATCATATACATTGAATACAGTAAGCCTTGAAGAGCGGGAGATGCCACATCGCACAGTTTTGTTCAACTGTGATTTGTTCGATGACTACATCAGGTAACTAAATTGAATATGTATATCTTACATATATATATGTTAATCTATTCATATTATTTTCTACAGGTAACATAAAACAATGATAAATAGAAAGAATCATTCGTTATCTTTGAGAAGGATGGAGTCTTTTCATAGAAAAGAGTTTTTTTCTTGGTTAAAATTGAAGGTAAATATATTACTGTTTAAAATAATTAAATAAATATTTAATTAAGTTTAATATTCATTTATATTGCAGGTATTGATTTTTCCTGCTGACTTTGTCTCTGTGGAAATAAGAGCTTTGGCTTTTGGTCCTAATATCGTGGTTCGTGACTGTAAATCAATTGTTATCAATTGGTAGAAATTTATTGTCACTGAACGAGCAAAGAACATGAGAACACAACATGATGGTGTTATGATTACTGACACAATAGCTTTTTATACCAGTGCATTAGATAGTAGACCGTAATTTAAAAATGTGGGTCATTATGGAGTCATTGAAAAAATAGTAATATTGGATTATTACTCTCATGGATGAATCATGATGATGAAATGTCATTGGTTTGATTCGATGACGAGACATGGCACATTTATTGACGATTGTGGATTTCAAGTAATTAATATGACTCGCACTCTTATTACCAAAGAACCATATGTATTGGCATCAATTTCTAAACAAGTCTTTTATGTCAAAGACCAACTTCAACCTGAATTTGGTGTCATAGTTGAAGTAATTCCAAGACATATTTTTGATGATGGTGATGATGGAATTGACACTGTCCCTACTGCCATTGGAACCAATCCATTTATTTATTTTGATGACTCTAATAGCTCAATTGTTATATTTGATTGTGAACTTGAAGTTGTGGTGGAAAATATATAGAATCATCCATCCATGTTCACAATTCTTTTGGTTTACCTCGAGTTGGGTTGTTAAGGTTGATACTATTCAAATTGATTTAATATTGATTACAAATATGTGTGTATCTGATTTGACCATTATGTGCATTTTTATTTTTTATTGGTTGGAATATTTATTTGAATTGCATTTTTTAATTTGGAATTGAAATGTATTTAAACCTACAAAACCAACATTTCTAACTTGGTGAACATTTCAATGCTTCAACTGTGATTTGTATAAAATTTGTATGACTCTAAGACCTCTCTTTAACATTTTACCAGGTAATGAACATGATGGTTTTTATTCTTCTGAAAAACATGTATTTAAACCTTCATCATCTACCTGAGCTAAAGAAATTAAATTTTTCCTTAATTTTGAAAACTGTTTAACCACTTATGAATCTGGTAGAATCAATGTTCTATGATTTTAATAGACTGATGACACTTAGTAAATAAGCATCCTACTAAAAATTAAATTTTTCCCTCACATTTATTTTGTTTATTGGGTCACACATTAGTTATCCTTTTCTATTTACATCCATATTTGTTTTCAAATGCCGGAAAATGAAACCAATTGAAGAGAGGCGAAGAAAATAGATTATGGACAACAGTCGTCGCATGGATGAGATGGGAATTCCACCACTAGTGCCTACAGTGACTACTTTATTTCAAATATATTTATTGAAATAATATATAATGTCATGTGATTAATTTTTTTTCAATATTTTTTCAGGATCCATCTATTAGGCGACAGTTATTTGATGAACAGCCTAGTAGTGGTCCCAGTACTTGGGTTGTTCGTACGAGGTGGGTGGTACGGGAGTTAGACAATCTGGTTGGCATACCTGATTAGACCTTTCCCCTCCCACTGACATACCATCCATCCCACATTCTGATCCCGGTGTGCTGTTAGGGACACATGGGATATTTAGACCTCCAATATTTTCACCACACTTTACATCTGAGCCTCCCCACCCATCTGTATCATATCTGATGATGATTACCACTCCCCATCCAGAATTTTTCCAACCATCCTTGTCATCTTCTTTTACTTCAGCTTCCTTCTCTCCAGTATTTTATATTCCATCTTCTTTGACTACTGATCCACTGAATTCTATCCCTATGGAGCATACATTGGGACCCACTCCCTCTGTACAAGGTGTTCCTTCAGTTTCTGCAGATCCAGCGGTTCCCATTGATCAGACCACCGCAGTTATACTTATACAACCCAAAAAAATTGTTACACCATTATTTATTTTCATTATAACATTTATTGATAAAATATTTGTTTTTATTTCATAACAAATACATTTACTGATAGGAGGCGGGGGAGAGGGCGTACACGCATGTGTTCATTGTGGAATCGTCGCACGCAGTTTATGGTGGACTACAATGAAGATAGTCAGATGATTGAAAAATCATGGTAGCAATGTTGGATTTTTTTGGCGACGCTTGCCAAATACTCTGACATCATTCATGCCAGCCCGCTCTCATGGAGAAAGCTGCCAAAGGAAGTCAAGGATAAATACTGGGTAGAGATATGGGTAAACAAATCTGTTGTATTTAATGAAATATATTTATTTTTCTATTTATATGAATTAATATTTTGGTTTCACCTGTGGTTTAATTTCCCCGATGGTGAGGGTGCATGGCCAGCACGTCTAAAGGATTTAGGTGAACTTTGGAGAGTTTATTAGAATGAGTTGTACATTGGATGGCATGATAGAGTGGGAAAAGAGTTAGAGGAGGTCCCTGTTGTGGATAATTTTCCATTAGAACAGTACCGATATATGATTACTCATTGGGCGACTAGCCAATTTATGGTATTAGTCAAATTAGAAGTATTTAAATGAAAATTTCCATTTTTCGTTAATACTAATTATTGAATTTTATTTAGGATGCATTTTGAAGAAATAAAAAACATTGATGCTAAGAAATACATCCAGACATTGGGACGTACTACGATGCTTGATCATGAGAGACAGCTGATATGATAGTTTATAATATTTATTTACGACTTTCACTTTCTATTTCTTCCTCTGTAATTTATTCGATTTCTAAAGTTGTTATAAAATTTTAGTTATGAAATTACTGTTTTTTTTATCCTATTTTTAATTATGGTTTCCTACATTCTATTTCATTTTAGAGGCATAAATTGAATATAGAAGTATGTGTGCCTTGAGCAAAACTGTTTTTCTTGAGTAGAAAGTAGAAAGATGGAAGTGCGGTTAATGAACCGACACAGTAGCAGATTGTAAGTTTTACTTTGTAGATTTAAAATTTTAATCTATATTTTGTAACTTAATAATCTATTTATATTTGTAACAGGATGCTTTAGAGGACCTTGATGACTAGGAACCTGAAAATTTTGGGCCAAACGATCACTTACATCAGGTGTTGGGAGATGAGCACCCTGGTAGAGTAGGTTGTCGGCCTGGGAAGAGTATAGTTACAATGAGGTATTGGCCCTCCTTAGGTATGATTTGTAGTGTCACTGAGTTAGAGTTGTTTAAGGCACGGGAAGAATAGGATGAAAAAAGGTCCATAGAGATGGCAGTATAGTCTGTTATGGAAAACACTGCATTTATGAAACTGATGGAAGCTTTACGTCCAACACTTCCAACAGAGGCCAGAAATGCTTGTGAGGAATATATGCCATTGATGTGTTCTATATATGGTGCACCAGGTGGAAGTTCTAGTAGTGGTTGAGACAATGGAGAGGAGGAGGCTGAGGCGGAGGAGGAGGAGGGTGAGGAGGAGGCTGAGGAGGAGGAGGAGGGTGAGTAGGAGGTTGAGGTGGAGGAGGAGGGAAATGATGAGGCCGAGGCTGAGTATAAGGGCGAGGAGGATGGTGGGGATGATGAAGGGGATAACGATGAGAATGAGGGTGAGGGTGAAGATGATGGTGATGATAGTTATGGTGATGAGGGACAGATTGATCTGTTACATTTTTTAATGATATTACTGAACTTTGATGTTTATTGATTTGTTGTTCCTGAATATATGTGTGATTAGGTAGGTCACATTATCTTTATTTTTTTATCTATAGATAAGAAAACTTGATTTGATGATTTTCTGTTAAATCCCCCTATTTTAATGAAATTGCAATTTTTAAGTGGAATTTAGAAAATTGGTGGTCTGATTAGAAGTTGATATAATGAAATTATTTTTTTAACCTTGAAATAATTTTCTTAGAAAATATGTAAATACCATCCCATGGACCCGGGATATCCCCCCCCCCCCCCCACTCTCCTCCCTGGACCCCGGACAGCCCCCCGGACAGCCCCCTAGACAGCCCCCCCCCCCCCCCCACCCTCTTCCCTGGACCCCAAACAACCCCACAGATAGCCCCTCAGACAATCCCCCACACTCCTTCATGGACCCCATATATCCCCCCACCCACCTACCCACCCACCCTCCTTCCTGGACCCCAGACAGACCCCCCCCCCCCCACCCTCCTCCCTGGACCCCGGACAGCCCCCCCCCCCCCCCCCACCCTCCTCCCTGGACCTCGGACATCCCCCCAGACAACCCCCCAGATAGTCCCCTGGACAGCCCCCCCCCCCCCCCCCCACCCTCCTCCCTGGACCCCGGACAGCCCCCCCCCCCCCCACCCTCCTTCCTACACCCCGGACAGCCCCCCCCCCCCCCCCCCACCCCCACCCTCCTCCTTGGACCCCGGATAGCCCCCCGGACAACCCCCCAGACAGCCCCCTGGATAGCCCCCCCACCCTCCTACCTGGAGCCCGAACAGCCCCCCGGACAGCCCCCCACCCTCCTTCCCGGACCCCAGACAACCCCCCTCCTTCCTGGACCCTCGACAGCCTCCCCCCTACCCTCCTCCTACCATGCATAACCCCCACCAAATATATCCCCATCCTCTACTGGGTACCTCACACAACTGTGTATCACTGACATCATCACACCAATCACTACATCATAAGGTCACTGAGCCCAATCTAAGCTCTCTTCAATATTCACCCTAACTCCCAATCTAATTAACATTCCATTACTATTACTTCAGTACCAAGCACTGACCACCTACCTTGATTTTGGAGACAATCGCACTCTTAATTCAGCGTCTCAGATCCAAATCTAAGCTCTCTTCAAGATTCACCCTAAATCCCAACGGAAAAGAGGTTTTTAGATCATCATAAGAATATGAGAGAAGGGTGTAAATCCTAATCAAAAAGAGGAAGCAATGAGAGGATTTTAAGTAAAAACAACAGACATTCTGAAAACTGACCAAACACTTTCTGATTGTATTGATACTTTAGCACAAGGATACATGGGTCATTTGTGATGTGTACAAGTCAACCCCGTCTCAATCTGAGGCATGGTGTGGCCAGTAACACTCAAAGTGTCTCACTTTTAATTGAATTGGACAACATTTTATGTGAAAAAAACAACTGGAATACGGAAATCCAACCAAAGGCATTCAGATTCTGTTGATACTTTAGTAAAATGATCCATGGGTCATTTGTGATGTGTACAAGTCAATTCCGCCTCAATCTGAGCCACAGTGTGTCTGGTACCACTCAAACTATCTCACATTTATTTGAAATAGACAATATTTTAAGTGAAAATAATAACTTGAATACGGAAAACCAACCAAAAGCTTTATGATTGTATTGATACTTCATGAAAACGATACATGGGTCATTTTTTATGTGTATGAGTCAACCCCACCTCAATCCGAGGCATGGTGTGACCAGTACCACTCAAACTGTCTCACTTTTATTTGAAATGGACAGGATTTTAAGTGAAAACAGCAACTTTCATACGGAAAACTGACCAAATGATTTCTGATTGTATTGATACTTCAGGAAAATGATCCATGGGTCGTTTTTGACGTGTATGAGTCAACCTCGCCTCAATTAGAGGCACGTTGTGGCCGGTATCACTCAAAGTATCTCTCTTTAGTTTAAAATGGGCACTGTTTTAAGTAAAATAATAGACATTCAAAAAACTGACCGAACGTATTCTGATTGTGTTGATACTTTAGCACAATGATCCATGGGTCATTTTTGATGTGTAAGAGTCAACCCCGTCTCAATATAAAGAAATTTTTGGCTGTTACCACTCAAAGTGTCTCACTTTTATTTGAAATGGACAACAGTTTAAGTGAAAACAACAACTTGCATATGGAAAACTGACCAAATGCATTCTTATTTTGTTGGTACTTTATGAAAACTATAAATGCGTTATTTTTGACATGTATGAGTCAATTTATCCTCAATTTGAGGCACGGTGTGGCCGGAACCATTGAAACTGTCTCACTTTTATTTGAAATGGACAGGATTTTAAGTGAAAACAACAACTTGCATATGGAAAACTGACCAAACGCTTTTTGATTGTATTGATACTTCAGGAAAACAATCCATGGGTCATTTGTGATGTTTATGAGTCAACCCCACCTCAATATGAGGCACGGTGTGGCCGGTATCACTCAAAGTGTCTCACTTTTATTTGAATTGGACAACATTTTAAGTGAAAACAACAACTGGAATACAGAAAACCAACCAAATGCATTAATATTCTATTGATTCTTTAGGAAAACAATCCATGGGTTATTTTTGACATGTATGAGTCAACCCCACCTCAATCCAAAGCATGGTGTGGCTGGTACCACTCAAACTATCTCACATTTATTTGAAATGGACATGATTTTAAGTGAAAATAACAACTTGCATACGAAAAACCAACCAAACACATTTGAATTCTATTGATACTTTAGTACAATGATCCATGGGTCATCTTTAATGTGTACATGTCAACCATGCCTCAATCTGAGGCACGATGTGGCCGGTACCACTCAAATTGTCTCACTTTTATTTGAAATGGATAGGATTTTAAGTGAAAACAACAACTTGCATACGGAAAACCCACCAAACGCTTTCTGATTGTATTGATACTTCATGAAAATGATACATGGGTCATTTGTGATGTTTAAGAGTCAACCTCGCCTCAATCCGAGGCACATTGTTGCTGGTATCACTCAAAGTGTCTCTCTTTTGTTTAAAATGGACACTATTTTAAGTAAAAACAACAGACATTTGGAAAACCGACCAAACATATTCTGATTGTGTTGATAATTTATCACAAGGATCCATGGGTCATTTGTGACGTTTACGAGTCAAATATATCTTAATCTGAGGGATGGGGTGGCCATTACCACTCAAAGTTTCTCACTTTTATTTGAAATGGACAACATTTTAAGTGAAAACAACAACTGGCATATGGAAAACCGACCAAACGCATTCTAATTCTATTGATACTTTAGGACAATGATCCATGGGTCATTTTCGACATTTATAAGTCAAACATGCCTCAATACGAGGCATGGTGTGGCCGATATCACTCAATGTGTCTCTCTTTTGTTTAAAATGGACAATGTTTTAAGTAAAAACAACAGACATTTGGAAAACCGACCAAACATATTTTGATTGTGTTGATATTTTAGCACAAGTATCCATGGGTCATTTGTGACGTGTATGATTCAACCTCTTCTCAATATGAGGGATGGTGTGGCCAGTCCCACTCAAAGTGTCTAAATTTTATTTGAAATGGACAACATTTTAAGTTAAAACAACAACTGGCATACGGAAAACCAACCAAACGAATTCAGATTCTATTGATATTTTAGGAAAACGATCCATGGATCATTTGTGACGTGTACGAGTCCACCTTGCCTCAATATAAGGCATAGTGTGGCCGGTACCACTCAAACTGTCTCACTTTTATTTGAAATAGACATAATTTTAAGTGAAAACAACAACTTGCATACGGAAAACCGACCAAACGTATTCGGATTGTGTTGATACTTTAGCACAAGGATCCATGTTCCAGCCTCACACAATCCACTTCTCATGTGATGAACTCCTACCCCTATTCTAAAACACATGACATTTAATACGCCAATCCCATCTTCAAATAGTGGGTTCTAGGACCAAACCAAAGTCCCTTTGGGAACCCAATACCAAAGACATAATTGAATATTCATACCCACTACCCAAAATAGGGATTCATCTCACATAACACCCAGGAGACCAAATTACAATTAGACACATACCCTCTAATTCCAATTGAAAAGTCTATGAAAAACATGTAGTCTATTCTGGTAACCCATCTCATATGTCGATATTGTCCAATGTTTCCCACTAACACATCAAGAACCATTTATACATGGATACATAGTCATTAGAGGAATATAAACATCCCATGTGCTTCCTATAACTCATCTTAGGTTTAAGCACATGACCACTACCATTGTCAATATTATGTGTATCATGATCCTTGTCCACTCTACCCAAGTTTTTCTGTTGGTTTTAAGATAGTCAACCCTAGACCATGAGTAAACATCCCATGTGCTTCCTATAACATGTAGGATTTTTCTCTTCTGTGTATTGGTGTTGTGGTTTGAGTGAGGAGTGAATTATAAATTTTGAATACTGTTATGGGTGTTATTTCTTTTCAATTCTAAATTTATGAATTCTGGATATATTGGATTCTGGTTGTATTGGTAATGAATTCTAAATTATGAATACTATTATTTGTATTGGATTCTAGATGTATTGGATTTTAATTTTGTATTGGTGTTATGGGTGTTATTGCATTTCAATTCTAGATGTATTGGATTGTGGATGTATTGGATTCTGTATTTTTCTATTGTGTTGTGGTTTGAGTGAGGAATGAATTTTAAATTTCTAAATTTCTGAATTCTAGATGAATTTTAAACATCCCATGTAGGCTTTTGGATTCTGGATGTGTATGTGTTCTTGTAGGTCATGGAGAGTTGCAAGTTGGAGGGGCTGCTGGCTGCTGTGGAGCTGCTGGCCGCTAGCTGTTGTGGAATATGTATACCAACGGTTTTCAAAACCATTGGTATATCCTTTTAATGTATATTATACCAACAGTTATGTTATAACCGTTGGTATAAACTTTTACCAACTGTTTTAAAAACTTTTGGTATATGCTTTGGATGTATATTTTACACTATATACCAACGGTTTAGAAGTGTTGGTACAAGGGTAACATATACCAACAGTTTATGAAACCATTGGTATATCTCTTACTTTAACACCTATACCAACGGTTTACACAGTTTCATTGGTATAAGCCTTTACCCATGACTTACTTGGCCACGGTTTGGGAAACCTTTGGTATATAATATACCAACGGTTTCCAGGCCTTTACCAACGGTTCTGAACCATTGGTAAAGGGTATAATTCCAGTAGTGAATTCAAATATATATATAATAAATTTCATTAAATAATAAATATATTTATTATATTTATTATATTTATATATTTATAATTATATATAAATACTTTTTAAATATATATATTTATAATTATAAATAAATAATTTTTAAATATGTATATTTATAATTATATTTATAAATATCTATATATATAATTAAATAAATATATGTATCCAATGAATTTTGTCAATTGATGCGTGAATATAATTGACGTTCATATGTTATGTAATCATCATGAATGTTCATTTATACATTACACTCTCATTACTATTCATGTTGTCCATAAGTATAATTACTCATTTTTTATGAGATCTTTACATTACTTGGTGTATATGATTCATTCATGTTTCTATTAAGCTAATATGTTCTCATAAATATACATAAAATCATGAAAAATATATTTAAATAATAAATATATTTATTATATTTATAATTATAAATATTTAGTTCTATATAATTACTTTTTAAAATATTTTTATAATTATAATTATATATAACTATATATATATATATATATAATTATAAAATTACAATATTTTTTTTAAATGATAAATATTTTTATTATGTTTATAATTATATATAAATACCTTTTAAACATATTTATTTATAATTATAAGTATATATATAATTAAAATTATGAATAAATACATGTATTTATTATAATTTTTTTAAATGATAAATATATTTATTATATTTATTATATTTATAATTTTAATTATAAATAAATATATATTTATTTGTAGTCATAAATATAAATAAATTTTTATTTATTTAAATACTTATGAAATTAAAATAAATATATTAATTATATATAATCATAAATATATATATATATACTTATGAAATTAAAATAAATATATTAATTATATATTTTTTTATAATTTCATAATTATTTAAAAAATATATATTTAAATTTAAATAATTATCAAATTATAATAAATATATTTATTATATTTAAAATTATAATTATAAATAAATATTTATTTATTAAATATGTAAATATATATATATTTATATATATTTATGTATGTTTAATATTATATATATGTGTATATATATATATTATACATGTAACTTTATAAATATATATATATATATATATATAATTTATTATCATTATAGTTTTATCAGCTCTTTTTTAGCACTGATAAAGAGAGGCCTTTATCAGTTCTAAAAAATCACTGATAAACGTAGTCTTTATCAGTGCTATGATTTTAGCATTGATAAAGAAACCCTTTATTACCGCTGATAAAGTCACCTTTTAGCAACACTGATAAAGTGATGTTTCATCAGGGCTTTCTATTTTAGCACTGATAAGACATACCTTTATTAGTATTTTCTATATAGCACTAATAAAAAGTTTGTTCGGTTTTATAAAAAACCCTAATAGTCTCCTCCTGTTGCACGACTCATGCTCTCATGGAAACTGAACCCTGCCGCCTCCTCCTCCTCCTCAGTTTATGACTCCTCCTCCTTCTCCTCCTTTGTCGCTGCCATGAAGCCCTCCTCCACTACTGTGAATCCCTCCTCCTCCTCCTCCTCCTCAGCCACCAACTCTTCCTCCTTCGCCACTGTCGTGAAGCCCTCCTCCTCCTTCTTTGCCTCTGCCACCATGCGTGAATCCCTCCTCCTCCTCCTCCTCTACTGCCTCCTCCACCTCCTTGGACGTCAACTCTTCATCCTCCTCCGTCGTCGCCGCAAATCCCTCCTCCTCCTCTACTTCCAAATCCTACCACTACAAATCCCCCCTCTATATACCCCACCTCTGCCACCAAACCCCCGAATCCCTCCTTGGTGAACCCACCTTTTCCACCAACCCAGCTCCTCAGGTGCTACCACTATGAATATTCTTGTAATTATTTAAGTACATTTTCGGTTCAATGAGTATATGGTTAGATATTGGATGCCCGTAGCCCAATTTATGTTTAGTGTCATAGGAATTAGTTTTTTTGTTAGGTGACTTTGAGAATGGAGGCCATGCTTGGTTAGAGATCATGTCATATAATATAACCCATCCATTTTTAGTTATGTTTTTTTAGTGTAGTTACATGTTTTTCGTCATCATTTTACATATGGATATGGTTTATTGTTTCTTAGTTATGTTGGTGTTTCATTGATATTTTTATTCAATTATAGAGGAATGTATTGTTTATTTTTCTTGATAATTTATGGCATATGAATGATTCATGTCAGTTTTTAGGATATTTTGAGTATATCTTATCAACTTACTCAAAGTGGGAAAATTTTTCCCCACATATTAAACCAATACACTATGTGATAGGCACCAACCCTAGTGAATCTATGTACACTCTTGGGGTAGTAGTGAACTAATTCATCTATTTTGAGATTGGTACATTATAATTTCACCCACATCTCATTATATTGTCACCCATAATCATCAATATTCATGTCCATGTTGAGAAGTAGATTATAAATGTCATTATAGCCATGGGTAATAAACAAAATTAGTTATAATCAAAATAAATTTCCCCATTTAGTAATATAATTTCATTAACTATTCCACCAACCCCAACGCATGAAAAAGATTCTCTATCAGATTTGGACTAGTAGAATAATGAAAAACATGACACTGATAAAATGTGAAAATTGAGATATGTGGTGAAAAGGAATAATAAAGAAGAGGAGGAATGGATATAGGAAGAAAAATAGGGGAAATTTTATTGAAGTAGTGGTGAAACTATTCTTGGAGTCTTATCCTGACCAATTCATGCACCGGGTGGAACATGTTCATGTACTAGATCCACTTACTGATTAGGTTTTGCGATGATTTTCCTGTTGAAAAAAAATAAATACTATGATACCTAGAACAAATCATATAACTCAAGTACACTAAGATCTTATCAAAATATGTATGTTTTTGGTGCACCTTGAAGGGCCAACCCCAATCCATGCCAGAAACACCTCTAGTGTATCAATTCCAACTTAAAGCCCAGCCCAATTATTTGTCAATAATGTACTTTTTTATATAGATTCACAACTATGGGAACTAATATTTGGAATAAGTCTTCCTTATTCTCATTTTATAAGGTTATAACTGAAGATATGACAATATATATGGTTCACCTCCCTAATGAAGCATCTTATAACCAATATCTTTGCTTAGGATAGTTCATGGTGATGATTAATCCAACACACCAACTGATTCCCTAGTTATGGTGTTTCTATCGATGCTTCACCCAAAAATACAAATCCATATATGGTAAGACTCTATGATTCAAGGTAGTATTGAAGACCCACCCTAATGAGATTTGAGAGTAGTAAATGACTCATTCATACACTGTAGAATTGGTTGGGAATTTCCAGTTTTTACTAGAGGGTCAACCAGGATTCTTCTTGATTTGAAGTTCTAAGAAGACCTTAACCAAGAATGTGGTATGGTTCCTTTTCTTATATATGTTCATGAGAGATCCTTCTAAGATCTTAATGGGAGATTGATTAAAACACCAATCTTAACCAATAATGAGATGGGTAATGAGTATGGATTATATTGTGATGTATCAAGAGTCAGGATTTGAACAGTTCCAGTCCAAGATGGTCATGTGGTTGCTTATGGGTACGGACAGTTAAGGATACATAAGATAAACTTCCCAAATCCTTTCCTAGATTTGGAAATAGTGGTTATTTCCATGATGTTTTATTTGTATTATCTTTAGTGTGAGATATTTTTTGAATACACTAAATAGTATTTGAAAAATATTTAATCAAAAAGTGAAATGAACCATTGATAAAGGAAAAGGTTTTAGTACCTATAGTCCTTTAACTTGGACCTAATGTATATCCTCAGGAAGGGGAACATTTTTTCTAATGTAATGTATTTTAAGGATAATTATTTGGTAGTACATGATTCAAGTAACAAGTGGAATATGGTTTCCCACTTTAAAGAGATGTGGTGTTATGTTCAAGTGATACTTATGTCTTTATCTGTCACTTATTCACTCTTCAATAGTATTACTAGAGTAAACTATTGGATTCATACTATCTATTCATGAGAAACATGATAAACATTTTATAGATTTATATTTTATAAAATTTTGGATATTTTTTATTCATGTATCCTTTATAAAGTCACTCTCTTTGGATTTATGTCTTCGTAAAAATTCCTAAGTTTCTCATTTAAAATAATTTAAGTGTTTTGAAATGTTTCTTAAAAAATATATGTGATTAGAAAACCCTTTTTTGGTTTTAAATTACTTTAAAATGATTTAAACACTTGGAATGGACTTAGGTTGCATGCCAAGAGTTTGTAAACTCATCTGATTGACTTTCATAAAGGTATTTGAATGTTTTGAAAGTGTATTTAATACTAGTTTCATTTTAAATATGGTGTGTTATTTTAAATAGTAATTTGTGTAAATATTTCGCTTTTTTAATGGGATTTCAATTGTGATTTTATAAATAGTTTTCAAAGGAAATTGTTGTAAGATTTTAAGGGGGTGAGTCCTAGGAAATGAAATGTAATAATAAATATCATTAAAATGTTGAGTTCCACTTATTTGAAAGGCCCCTTTTGGGTATTTATTTTTGAAAATATTAATATCATTGAATCAAATAATATGGATATGAATAAAGAATAGATGGATGCCAATCATTTGAAAAAAAAGTATGAAGATGTAGTCAAAGATTTTATCAAGTTTGAAAAAGATCATGCATATAACCCTTCTCAAATCCTTTGTTTGTGTTTACACTATTGTTATTCAAGAAAAGTTAGTCAAAAGGAGTTAGAAGAACACTTGATCTATCATGGAATATATTGAAGTTAAAAAATTTGGAATAAACATAGAGAAAATTGAATGTAACTAATGGCTGGGATAGCACTGTATTTTATAGATCATCTGATATGATTACAAGTATGTACAATAAAGAAGATCATATCAAGGATGTGATTACAGATGTGAATGATAATGAAGTTCATATTGAAGAAATGACAAGGATATTTGAATATGAACTTTTTGATTGACCAAAATTGTTTGAGCAGTTGAAGAGTTGTGCAAAGACATCATTTTATGGTTTTTTAAGAAAATAGGTGACATGAATTGGTCACTCAATTCATGACCTAATGATATTCATTAAAGGAAAAAAGTAACAATACAGAAATTAGGTGTAAAGATCTTAAACCAATAGGAATTGAGGGGAAAATAACCAAGAATTCATAGAAAAAAGTAAAATAATAATGTCCAATCAGTACATAGTCCACCAAAAGAAAGTGCAGAAGAAGAAGGGGAAGAAACTCCTGGGAAAGAACTAACTGACCTCTCCTCACCAGAAGATTTATTGAATCAGATAAAATAAAAACATCATTCCCAGCAAAAACAATCTCAACCAAAGTCTCAAAAATTCCATGATTCCTTGTGGTAGAATAGGAAGAATCTTTAAAACCACATGGCCCTTGATAGGTTCAGTTTCCAAAGCATTCCATGTCCATGAATTTCACTATTCAAAGGGGGTTAGAGGATTTTCCATCCAATCTAGAAGAGGTGAAACAACAAAAGAGAAAAGCTCAAAAAAGATTGGCTACAATGGATGGAGTGATGTCAGTTTTATGTAATTACTTTCTCTCTTGAATGACATGCTCCCAAAAGATAATGACTCCTGAGCTGAACATATGATGCCAAATGAATTCTATGCTTGATGATTATGATATTTGAAAGAATACATGACTACCCGAATGACTATATACTATTTATTAAGGACCACAAATCACTTAGAGAATGCCCAAAGTGTGGTTCTTCTCAATACAAGAAACATGAATCTGGTCCTAAGAAATTGGTATGGTACTTTCCAATCATTCCAAGGTTTTGTAACCTATATAGAAGTGAAGATACTGTAGGGAAATTGACGTGGCATGTAGACACAAGAAATAAATATGGGAAACTACTTCACCTGGAAAAATCTCCTTAGTGGAAGATAATTGATCATGAGTATCCTGAATTTTGAAACAAGTCCAGAAACCTGCTTCTTTCATTATCTACATATGGAGTGAATCTGTTCGGTTTTCAAAGTATCACTCATAGTTCATGGTAGGTTATGTTGGTAAATTATAAATTTCCACCGTCGTTATTCCTGAAACAAAAATACATCATGTTATCTATTCTTATATCAGGACCAAAATAATCAGGTAATAATATTGATGTTTATTTGGATCCATTGATCAAGGATTTGATATTATTGTGGGATTCAGGTGTTTCATTGTATGATACTTACAGAAATAAAGATTTCATGTTAAGATACATGTTTTATGGTATAATAAATAACTTTCCTACTTATGGAAATTTTTTAGGATATAGCATTAAAGGAACTCAATGGCGTCCCATTTGAGAATAAGCTACACAATCAATTTGGTTGAAACATTCATCGAAAACTATATTTCTAGGAAATCACATATTTCTACCCAAAATACATAAGTACCAATCTTGGCATACATCATTTAATAGAAGTTCATAAGAACATACAACACCATTTACAATAACAGGTGATCAATTATTTGAGAAAGTAAAAGACGTGGACACTGATTTTGGTAAACTGTTTTTGAAAAACCTTACCAAAACCAGTTGGAAAAAGAGATCAATTTTTTTTAATTACCATAATAGAATTGTCTATACATTAGAAATTTTCTTGATTTTATGCATGTTGAAAAAAATATATGTGATAGTTTCATCAGCACATTGCTAAATGGACCCAACAAAAAAAGGATGTAATTAAGGCTAGGTTAGACATGGTTGACATGGGAATACGAGAAGATTTGGTGCTAGTGAAGGGTGAAAAAAGAACTTTTCTTCCTCCAACTGCTTACACTCTTTCCATAAAGGAGAGATATTAGTTTTGAAACTTATTTAATGATGTAAAGGTTCCAGAGGGGTATTCATCAAATATCAAGATCATTGTGTCAATGACCAATTTAAATTTAAAGGGTATGAAATCACATGACTATCATGTTTTGATGGAATATCTAATTCCTATAGCTTTACATTTCATTTTTCCCAAGAATTTATGTCATAAATTAACCTAAATATGTTTCTTATTCAAATCTATATGCAATAAAGTTATAGACCTGAAGGAATTACTGACTATGGAAAAATAAGTTCTCTTCATATTATGTGAATTGTAAATGTTCTTCCTGTCAACATTCTTTGATATGATGGTTCATTTGATGGTTCACTTGGGGAGAGAGATTCGACTATGTAGTCTTGTAAACTATAGATGGATGTACCCCATTGAACAGTGTATGAAGATTTTGAAAGGGTTTGTTAAAAATCGAATTCGGCTAGAGGGTTATATTAAAGAGCGATATATTATTGAGGAAGTCGTTGAATCCTATACCAAATACATTTTTTGTGGGGAAATCATTGGTATACCAAAATATTGTCACACTGGGAGGCTTTTGGTTAAAGGAATTTCTAGAAGAGATGTTGTCACAATCAATATTACAGATCGAGAGAAGGTTCACCTTTATATTTTTCATAAATTTTTGAAGGATTATCCATGTTTTGAAACCCACAAATAAATTCTTAGGCATTTTAATAAATCAATGGATAAAATATGGATATCAAATACACATAATCAACAATTTATAGTATGGGTTTAGGACCGTATTTTTAAGGAGTCATATGGAAATCCATATTAAGTTTTAGAATGAATTTGATGGCTAACGGGAGGACCAAGTGTGTATGTATTATCTTACAATAATTATGTAATTAATTGTTATATGTTCTATAGAAATGATCATGATGAAGACAGTACCATGAAAAATAGTGGAGTTACACTCATGGCTAAAGCGATGCATGTTTCTGGTACTAAGGGAAAAATAAAATTTACACGAATATTTTGTACTTTGAAATCATCAAAAAAATATGGGAGTTGGATTATACAATATTAAAAGTTTTTATTTTTCAATGAAAGTGGGTTGATAACATTAATGTTATTAAAATATATGAATTGGGATTAAAAAAAGTTGATTTTAGTAAGGAAGGATACAAATATGAATTGTTTTTAATAGCATCTCAGGCAGTATAATTATTTTATATTGCAGATCTGCAAACCAAAAGTGTTAAATTGTTTTGTTGTTGACCAAAACCACTGAAGGGTTATATGAAAATTCAACCAAGGAGACCCTTTCATTAGGACGTCACAATCATTTAATTGTAGTCCCAATGTAGATGGAATTTTTTATGTCATAGGAGACCACAATGAAAGGATTTGGATCATCTATAGAGGGATCAAATCCCTTCATCATTTAAAAAATAAAAAGAGATTTCAATAATCAGGTTATATTTTTTGTAATATACATCATGTTATTATCTTTTTGATACTACATTTATAAATTAAATGTTAAACCACTTCTATAGATAATGACTTCCACATGTGATGGTGCTCTCAATGCTAAGGAACAATAGGTCTCTCAACCTTCTGGTACTCACAGTGTAGAGAAATGACCTTCTGCACATGTTGGTGATTCCATTCTTGAGGAACAATAGGTTTCTTAACCTTCTACTGATCCTAATGTAGAGGTACAACGACCATCTACACATGTTGATGCTTTCACTCCAGAGGAACATATTGATAATTTTGATTCTGAGGAAATGATAGGTGATAAAGGACAGATGTCACATAAAAAATAGAAGTGTCATAGTTTGATAGTGTTCGAAAAAAACATTAAGGTGAAAGTCCAAGGCATCAAATTCGAGGTGGGATGAAATGCGAGGGGTCATCATGTTAACTCCAATAAGGCCATGTTTAGCATTTATATTAGAATCACCACTCAGTAACATGTGTATATTGATGTAGATTTTTTGAACCATGTTGTGCCGAGGCTGAAGACACTGGTGTGGGAAGAGGTTATGGTAACATTATGATATCATTTCCTTATTTTACTAGAAAATAAAATAATGAAACATTGACTTAATCTTCATCATCCATTGTAGTGTTCATTTATAGTAGATGAATCTTATGAGAAGTATTTATTAATTTGTGTTGAAAGGATTCAGAGAGGATTTCACACAATCTTAACAAGACATCATATTAAAGATGTTAAAGGTAAAATAAACTCTAACCCACTAGTTATCTATGAACACCTAATAACCCAAGAAGTGTAGGATGTGTTTACTGTCTGTCGTGAAAATGTGTCTTTTTAGGTATGTTATGGTCAGTAATAATTTGTTTTATGATACATGTATCATCACTTTGATTGAAAATTTTTTATTTATAAAACAACAACTAAGTTCTAGAAATAAGGAGAGAGTAGAAAAACCAGATTACCCCTACCATAAAGCAAGGATGGGGTATGCTTCACTTGAAAAAAAAATTGTACATATTTTAAATCGATTTTAATACTTTTATGTCACATGAAACAACACCATAATTATATTTTGTTATTTATATGAAGATTGGTGACTCAAAATCCAAATCCACTTCTATCACACGTCATATTTTATGGAAGGAGGCATGTTTAAATAAAGATGGGATATTAATACATGAAAACAGACAAAAAAAGTGTGGGAAATATGTGTAAGTATTACATAATAAAAAATTATTTTTCTTTAAATAATTTTTACATAATAATGATAACTTATTTTCATTTATTTTATATCCGACATATTCACAGGAATCAACAACACTTATTTCGAATGAGCACAAACTATCAGTTTCCATGAAGTGGCCAAAATATTATGGTTGTGTCATAGGTGTAGGTTTTAGGGTGACACCCCGAACATATTTTGAGAAAAAAAAAAGAGGATGATAAAAGTGAATTAATAAAACAGATGAGAGAAATAATTTCTACCCTTTAATGAAAATTCCAATGGTAGAAAGAGATGATAGAAACTTTAATAAGGGAGAGAAAAAAAGAAGAAGAAACTCAAGAAAAACCATCGCGTAGAGATCCCTCGTCACCCCACACCAGCTATGCATCTAGTCATTACCCTCAAAGATATTTATTAGCTGAGGTTATCAATGTTCTAATAAATGTTTTTTTGAAATTTAAATAAAAAATACACTGATACCTTTCCTATACTGATATTATACGGGGTGATAATGACTATGATTTATATCTAGCAACACCCACCCATCACCTTGTGGAGAGGGATATAGTGTTAAATATTCAAAAGGGCGTGCTCCACAATATACCACTTCAAAAAAATCATGTGTGAGTATTGATCATCATATCCCATGAGCCTAGCATAGAGCTACCTATTTTAATTCATAAGTATGATATTAATACAGTTGAAAAAGTTGTTGAAACATTCATCGCATGACCATCACATCTTGTAAAAAAACATGTCGATGAGGAGGATTTCATTTCCATTTTACTTTTCAATCTAAACCTTTAACAATTAATGAAAAAAATTAAACTGATGAATGTTATTATATAGGGACAAAGATAATAGGATGAAATGAAAAACCACCTCAAAACCATCGAAATGATCGACCAAATGATCAAAAAGATCAACCTAAAGAAAAATTACACCACCCGTTCTGTATCCACATTTAGAATCATTGAAGGATCATGTGGATACAAAGTAAAATGATGGTACCAACCACATAGTTTCATTTGAAGAAAATATATACAGAGAGAAAGATCAAGATTTGATTAGTTTTGAGAGTGAAACTAAAATCCTTGACTACGAATGGCTAGGCAGCTCAGTTGTAAATTTATATATGAGGTATATTTTCATGATTTGATTTTCCAAAAGATGATATACTGTGTTAATTATGACTAAATACATTTCATATTTTTGGAAGGTGTATATATGAAAAACAATTGAAGGGATTTGTACATGAAAAATTTTGGACTTGTTAGTCCTCACATCACCTCTACAGAACAAGACAAAATAGAACCCAAAAAAAGGATGAAATAGTGTAAGGTCTAATCAAATCCTTTGAAAGAAAAATTTCAGATGACAGACTCTATTTAATACCAACTATTTAGGGGAAAGATTATATAATTAAATCATATCAAATTTATTTTCATTTCTTTCATTACTTATTCCTTTTTTTTGTTTTTAGGTAGCATTGGATGCTCATTGCATTAAATTTGGATACCCTAAATATTTATTTCCTAGATTCAATGAATGGATATCCAAAAAACCATCCACACATGATAGTGTTTTTTCAATTTTTAATACACTACATCCAATGTTTTAGAACTAAATATCAAGTTATATAATTTATATTATATTTTAATGAGGATTCTATTAATGATAGGGTGGTGTATCACTATCATGAAAAACAAAGAATGAGGCCAGGGGCTAAGCACAAAGATAAAGAAAAATTATATGTCTTGATAAGTATCTGGGTATATATAATAATCTTTCACTATCCAAACATATATCAAAACAAATTACTTATTCTACTCAATGTTTCTATAGTTTCCAAAACAAAAAAAATAGAAAAGATTATGGTTATTATTTTTGTAAATTTATGATAGAGATCATATTCCATAAAAAAACTAGCATCCTTAAAGAGGTATTTTTTAATATAATTACTATTTCATTTAAAATATTTATTAATCCTTTGTGTATTTATATTTTTCTAGTACTACTATTACTGTAAAAAAGACTCATGTTCACAAGATGATATATATGAGATCAGAAATAAATGGGCAGCATAACTAATGGAAGAATGTGCACAAATAGAATGAAGATGTGGCTTCCATAAAAGTATTGGATTGTTTCATTTTCTTAATTTACTTATTTTCAATATTACTCTCCTAATAATTTTTTTCTTATACAGGTGAATTCATTTGTTAGAGTTGGGGAGGATTGTTCAAAGATGTTCATGCTCATGGGAGATTGGACTTTGAGGCTGCAACTGAGATAATGAAAACAAGGATATGGTTAAATAATGTATAAAGGTAAATTCCTATTAATTATTTAATTAATTAATTTTTTCATCATTTTATCTACTATTTGTAATTTAATTTCCTTATAATTTTTATCTAATACTTATTTATTTATTTTATAGATCTTTGGGGAATTCATATTTTCCTTTCAACAATATACAATAAGCTAGAAAAGAGAGAACATATTGAATGAAAAGTATGACTTATCAGTACTGGAATGAAAAGTATGACTTCCCAAAATATCTATCGTGAATAATTTCCTAAACAATGTATTAATCATCTGCATCTCAATTATTCACACCTCAATATGATACATAGTGTACTCAGTATGATTCAAAGTGTATGTTTTTAGTTTATAATATTCATTGATCCTTTAAGATTAATGCCTTATGAACTACCATTCTTTGATCCATGACTCGTTATTATGATCTATGATATAAAGGGTATGAATTTATAATATTAATATCACCTTCTAACATCTTTATGCTCATGTTATCCTTATATGATCATTAATATCTCCCTTTTTTACACTTATTGAACATTTATGATTTCCCTTTATTATATTTCATATCCTTAGGTTATTAAGAATTGTGTTATAAATGATATATCTAAGAAGGTTTCTAGTAAATAATAACTTAATGAGGGACTCTTATGAACTAGTCCTTTATGTTTTCATGTTTCCAAAAGCACTAGACCTAAACTATTCTTGCATGGATAATTATGTTATGTAAGGAATATTAATCTATTAAGATTTGATATCTATGTACAAAATGAATGGGTAAATATAGTTAGTATCATAGCAACTAACCAACTCAAAATTGAGAAAAACTAACAAGTTACTGGTATCACTCAAAGTGTGTCTTTTTATTTAAAATTGAATTTACTTTAGTAAAAAGAACTAGTGAAATACTAAAAACTGAGAAAAATCATTCGTATTGTTTTGATATTTTAGGAAAATGATCCATGAGTAATTTTTTATGTGTACGAATCAACTGAACATCAATCTGATTCATGGTGTGGTTGGTATGACTTTAAGTGTGTATTTTTATATTAAATTGACATTAAATTGGGAAAAAAGAAAAGGTGACATAATAAAACTGAGAAAATGAATTTGGATTGTTTTGATACTTTAGGAAAATGATCCATGAGTCATTTGTGACATGTAGGAATCAACCACACCTCAATTTGACACACGGTGTGAATGGTATGACTAGAAGTGTTTGTTATCAATTTAAAATTGACATTTTAGTTCAAAACTTGTCACTCACTAAAAACCAAGAAAATGCACTCTGATTATCTTGATAATTTTGGAAAGTGATTAATAAGTCATTTTTTAATGTGTATGAAGTAGTATCACGTAAAACTGACACACAATGCAACTGGTATGACTCAAAATGCGTGTTTCTAGTTTCAAATGTCATTTTAATAAAAACACACAACTGACATACTGAAAATAGAGAAAGAATATTCATATTGTTTTGATACTATAGGAAAATGATCTATAAGTCATTTATGACATGTAATAATCAGTCGCACCTTAATAAAATGCACAGTGTGGCTAGGATAAATCAAATTGACTCTTTTAATTTAAAATTGACATCAATTTAAGTAAAAACAACAAGTGACATACTGAGAATCGATCAAACGCATTTTGATTGTTTTTATATTTTAGTACAATGTTCCATGAGTAATTTTTGACGTGTATGAGTCAAACTCACCTCAATATGATAGATAGTGTGACCGGTATGACTCCAAGTGTATCTTTTTATTTAAAATTGACATTAATTTATGTAAAAAGAACAAGTAACATACTAAAAATTGAGAAAACACATTCAGATTATTTTTATACTTTAGTAAAATGATTCATGATTCATTTTTGATGTGTATAACTTAGAATCACCTCAATATGATGCATTTTGTGGCCGATATCACTCAAAGTGTCTCTTTTTATTTAAAATTGACATGAATTTAAGTAAAAACAACAAGTGACATACTAAAAACTAAGAAAATGCATTCATATTGTTTTTATATTTTAGGAAAATGATATATTAGTCATTTTTGATGTGTAGGGATCATTATTACCTCAATATGATGCATGGTGTGGCCTATATAACTCAAAGTGTCTCTTTTTATTTAAATTGATATTAATTTAAGTAAAAATTAAAAGTGACATACTGAAAACTAAGAAAACGCATTCGGATTGTTTTGATATTTTAGTAAAATTATATATTAGTTATTTTTGACATGTGGGGATTATCTTCACCTCAATACGATGCACAATGTAGATGTTAAAACTCAAAGTGTCTCTTTTTATTTAAAATTGACATTAATTTAAGTAATAAAAACAAATGACATACTAAAATTAAAGAAAATGTATTTGTATTGTTTTTATATTTTAGAACAATGATCTATTAGTAATTTTTGACATATAGGAATTATATTCACCTTAATACGACACACGGTGTGTCCGATATCACTCAAAGTGTCTTTTTTATTTAAAATTGATATTAATTTAAGTAAAAACAATAAGTGACATACTAAAAATGGAGAAAACACATTTGGATTGTTTTGATATTTTATTAAAATGATATATTATTCATTTTTTACATTTAGGGATCAGTTTCACTTCAATATGACGCATGGTGTGGCTGGTATAACTCAAAGTGTCCCTTTCTATTTAAAATTGACATTAATTTAAGTAAAAAAAGAAGTGACATACTAAAAACTGATAAAATTCATTCAGATTATTTTTATACTTTAGGAAAACAATTCATGAGTCATTTTTTATGTGTATGAGTTATTCGAACCTCAATCTGATACATGGTGTGACTAGTATGACTAAAAGTCTCCATTATCAGTTTAAAATTTATATTTTAGTTCAAAAAGTGTCACTCACTAAAAAACAAGAAAAAACACTCTGATTGTCTTGATAATTTAGGACAGTGATTCATAAGTCATTTTTGATGTGTATGAAGCAGTATCACATCAAATCAATATACGATATGGTCAATATCACTCAAAATGTGTGTTTCTAGTTTGAAATTAAATTTTAGTAAAAAAACAACTAACTTACTAAAAGCTGAGAAAACAAATTCTTATATTTTTTGATAATTTAGGAAAATGATCCATCGGTAATTTTTGATAGGTAGGAATTAGCTGCACCTCAATACGATGCACGGTGTGTCTAGTATAACTCCAAATGTTTCATTATTTAGAATTGAAATTTATTTTAGTAAAAGAACAAGTGACATACTAAAAACCAAAAAAACTCATTTATATTGTTTTGATATTTTATGAAAATGATCCATAACTCATTTTTAACAGGTAGGAATCAACCCCGCCTTAATTGGATGCATGGTGTGAGCTATATAACTCCGAATGTGTCATTTTTATTAAATATTGGCATTTTATTATTGTGTTCTTTTATATTATTGTTTAATTTATTTCTTTATAGTATTATTAACATAATATTTGTTTTCTTATATGGTGGAATACTTTTCTCAGGTTGAGATTATTTGTTTGGCAACTGATACCATGGGCGGACATTTTAGATAGGGGATCACGGGCATCAAAAGATGAAATATTAATGTTTTAGAATGTTTATTGGACAATTTTATATGTAAATATATAAAACATTTTTTTTTAAATGTAAATATTATAGTTTTTTTGTATATTCCATGGATGGACATTTTTTTATTCATGATTTCATTTAAATTTATACAGTAGGTTTTCTTCTAGGTTTGTTGTTTAAATTGTGGGTTTGCTTCTGGGTGTGTTGTTATATAAACAGTGCACTGTAGGCAGCTAGGAATTTATCAATTATTTTTTAGGGGACCTCTCCCCCATCATCATTGTGATTAAAAACACTTTTTTAGCACAATTAAAGGTCATTTTTTGCATTGTGAAAGGCCAAATGTGTAGTAGTGTGGGCTGGTAAAATTATCAACCAAGGGAAAAGAAGTGTGTACATTCTGAAAACTTGCTCAGACAAATAGTGAAAAAATTGAGAACAAGCTTGGTATCCAAACAATAAATTTACCCATAGAGTACTTGGGATCACCAATCATACTTGAAATTCTTTTTATCCATCATTTTGAGTGGGTTTTGGAAATATTTATAACCGCATTAACAATTGGAAGAATCATTTCCTCTTTTTTAGTGGTCGGATCACTCTTGTTAATTGTGTCCTCACTTTTATTCCTATGCATGTACTATTTGTTCTTAATGTTCAAAAAATAGTTCTAAATAATATTGAGAATATTATAACCTCCTTTGTTTGGGATGCTAACATATAAGGGAGATTCCACTAGGCATCATGGCCTTGGTAGGGAAAAAAGTAGGCATAAGCAGTATAAACTGAAGAAGTGTGGTGGGAACTATGTAGTAAGCTAAGTTGGCATGGGAGGTTTAGGAAGGTATCTCCCTTGAGGGACAATTTATTATCAGTTAGTACAAGATGAAACTATAAGTTACATAAGGTAGAATCTCGTGTTTAATTTAGAAACTACAGGGGAACATCCCAAAACTACAGAACCACTTGAGGTGGATCGTTGGATATGGGAAGATAAATTTTTGGAACCACAATTAGGTGAGATTCCCACTTGCTTTCCTAAGATTCCCTACTCCCAACATCACGTTTTCACAGGCTAAAAATTACCCCTCCTTCATTTAGGATATTTTGAACCATCATTAACTTGAGTTATTCAATAATATCTTGATTTCCTTGGATCAAGACAACCTCAACTTCATAGGCTTCTCAATAGGGACCTTTTCACTCAAGGATTACCAGCTCACACTGCATGAAAATCATGAACCAAGTTGAATGGGGATCCAATATCTGGTGTAAATAAATAGTTGAAAATACAACTTTCTTATCTAGAGAATTTGGAACCACACTATCCTGATAGATGTGGAGACAAAATATAAGAAAATTAAACTAGCTTCTAAGTTCCTTTGCTTCTATTCTTCCAAGGAAGAAATGTCTGAACACCTATTTTTTGAAGGATAGTGAGTGACGTGCATGCTTTGGTGATCTCATTAGGCTTGACACATAGGATTTTTCTTGTACTAATTTTCAATAGACTTGGTTTCAATGTGTGGGAATTAATATTTAGGATCATAAAGTGAGGTCTCTCTTGCTAGAAGATGGCTAGAAGAAGATACCTTCCTTCTTCTTAGAGGCTTCCTCCGCATGGTTTGTGGGTTTTTGGAACCCTCCTAGAAGTAGATTCAAAATTAATTTCAATGGTTCTTATAATCTTGGATTTAGTGTATCACCCCAAACATTATATGATATGTTTCTCTTAAATACACGGTAATCATTAGATAGCCTATATTTCATGAATCACTGAGACTATATGGAACCAAACATGGTTACTTATAGAATATATCCATAACCTAGCCATTAAACTTAAATTTTCCAACTCTACAATTTGAATTTTAAAAATATGATATACACAGTTGTGTTCAAGAAGATATTTAGAGTTTGATAGAATTAACATAATTTTTCGTGAATAGTAACCTACCCTTATGAATAGTAACCTACCCTTATGAATAGTAACTTACCCTTATGAATAGCAATATGACTCTTATGAATGGTATCCATTCCCTTGAATGTATAAATGAATATAGGCACCTTAAAAATGAAGATGAATATATTTTTCGATGAAATAATTATTTTAATTAAATATTTAATTAATCATATTTAGAAAATTATTTTTGAAAAATGGACTTCATTTTTGGATTTTACACGTTGAAAAATGGTTAGGGTGAAGTTTTTGGATTTTTCTGAAATACTTAAATATTTGATGAATAGTAAAATGCAATAATTTACGATAAATGCTAAATAATGGATTAATTGAGTCGTTGATGATGATATGTTGATGTAAGACCAATTGGTTCAAAGTCACATGCATATATTACTGTTATTTGTCATTGAATACTCACTATTGGTTTTCTTGAGAGGAAATAATAAATTAATTATTATAATATTAAGAAAACTCCTCTCCCCTCCACTATTTAAAGCACCCATCACCCCCTCTTCCTCTCACACCACTCAAGCCATGTTCCCTGCCAATATTCGGCCCAAGTATCTCCCTAAGATCCTCCCCCACATCCAAAATCTTCTATCCTCTTCAAAATACCAAAACCTCTCCCCTTAAGAGGTTCTCAAAGGAGGAAGTCTCAAGAGGTAAATTCCTCTTTCCAATTCCTTCAATTATTTTAAATTCTTTTCTTTTTGTTTCTTTTCTCACCTCCCTTCACCATAATAGTATGATAAATCCAGTAACATACATGTACTGGAATATTTTCATGCTAATGGTATATTTTATTATCTTCTCTCCTTTCCACGCCCTTTATTTGAAATAAATGAAAGCACTGTTTGAGATGTGCAAATTTAGCACATTCAAGGACAACGATTTATCAATTTCTATTATAATATTTAATTCTGGTCATGAAACAATTTGTGCTATGGTTGAACCAGATTATTATATATGTAATATATCCTATTTTTAGTTCTGTAATCCTTTTGTACAAATGGTATTATGTTATAAATCAAAACATGTTCATTGTAATCAAACCCACCGTTTAGCCAAAACGGTTGTCGCTAAGGTTATATATATAATAATTCAACTTCACTCTAAGTAACAAAATTAAATTTAAAACAATGTAATCTTCTGGATGTTCACTAATAGAATATAACTTCATTTCTGGACAACAACATCCATCTTATATATTTATTCAAACTTGAATATAAGTGAACCGATCATTTAAAACCAAGTAAACAAATGAGCCCGAACAATGAAATTGAACCTTATAACTAACTGAAAAGGAATTGAAAGAACTAAATAGGGTTAAAATAAATCATTTACATATAGAATAGTTTCATTAATTATGAATTAATAAGCCTAATTTTTTTATTCAGGTCTTAAATAACAAGTCAAGAACACCTTCAAGCATATGGTAAGGGATTGCTTAACTCAACTTTCATTCTTTGAGTTAAACATCTATTTAATTGGTAACATCATTCCAAGAATATGTGTTAATGACCTATTATTGTTTTATACTGTATATCCAATTATATTTTTTGGATTTTTATTTGTCACACATAAATATTTCATTGATTTATCGTCACTCTAATGACACAATCTTTGTAAGGGATCCTCTCTCTCACTTTTGTTCAAGAATCTCCCCTATGTTGTGCCCTTTTATTTTTAATTCCTAATGATGGGGTATGTTTTTTCACCTCCCACATACTACCCTTGTGACATATAAATAATGGACTACCCATTTACCTCTCATTAATCCATCTTAATAACACTTGTTACCATGCCAAAATGTTTGTAAGGGGTTTCTCATCTCACTTTCATTTCTGTGAGATTTTCATTGTTCGCCACTTATTTCTTGTATGTGGTATATGTGTAATACCATTTGATATATAATAACATTATTCTCTTTATATAAATGTTATTAAAATTTTCAGTAGAGGTTTATTAAGTTCTTCTCATATTATTCGACCGATTACATTGTGGTAAGAGACTTCTTCTCAACTACTATTTTGTTGTGACTAACTTTGTATTATGCACCTAATAATCTTTATGTTGTGTACCTACTTCCCATTTGAGATCAATTTTCATTTAAAATTATATTCATATTAAATATCCATAATCTCATATCATGGATATGTTTGTTTTCTAAACCATATACCATTTTACATACGGTGTTTATTTGGAAAGTTATTTTAATTATGGAAATATTTATGAATCTGTATACTCTACTCTATACGAATATTGAAAAGGCATATTTCTGTTGTATTGAATCAATGTATAAAGAATTATTTGTACATGCAGTGGTGGGTGGGGCCCACTATATCCCCTCGATGCATCGGTAGGTCTCATGAGACAAATCAGTTTGGCGACAAACCCTTCGTGTTTGTTTCCAAAAATCAGAAGGGTTTCTACCCGCAGAACTAAACCATTTTTACGGTATTATGGTTTCATGTTCCAGATAAATGACGTCCAAGTAATAAGAACTCTCTTTATTCATTATCAATTATTATTATCCCTGAGGTTTTCACTATGACAAAATCTATGGATGTATATTCATTCTCAGTTTATTAATGGCATTAGTTTTGCATTTATTCACCATGCCATATTGATTATGTCATATTGATTATGATTCAATCATTATTGTATTCATGCTTCCGCTATTTTTAACCATTACTGAGTATTTGATCTCACCTCTTTCATTCTTTTCCATCAATTGGTGATGAAGAGGTGATCATTTATTAAGCTCTTGTGGATGTCATTTTTAGTTTTCATTATCTATTGTATTTTGTAAACTTTTCTAATTTATATTGAGTTACATATATGTGTCTAGTTTCTTCAAGACTATTAAACTGATCATTTTTCAGGATTTTCATTCCTTCTAACCATGATAATATCACAAGTAATGCACCGGCTCCAGTCTAGAGGAGTTGGGGTGTTATAGTTGGTATCAAAGGAAGTTTAGTAGGAAACTTTGAAACTAGATTTAGAAAAAATAGATTAGGGATAAGCCTTTGAGGTTAAACATACAAGAAAGTCCTGGTATTTTGGAAAGGAATAAATTATGTGGATCTTTCAAGTAATGAATACCTGTCTGGATATGAGCAGGTAGAGGTGGCTCTGGAATAGATGTATTTAGGGGTAAAACCTGAAAACACCGCTTTGAGCAAGACTCCAATGGGAACTGGTACACGACAACGAGACTTGTTGCACTCTTGGTTATGACACTCCTGGGGGATATGCTTAGGATAATTCATATTTTGTTTACAAGATATTATGAAGAATTGAAATGTAAAGTATTCCTCAAAGAAACAATTTTTTTCTGATTATGGGATTAGCCATGCATAGGATCTTGAACTATGATAAGTATTTTGTTAAGTTAAGATTATACATTATGATTCATACCCTAATCTAGTGTGTGCCATTATTTAGAGATGGCATCTAATGGAAGAAGGGGAATAAATACTCATGGAAAATGTAGGGATCTTCCCACGGAGCAAGTAAACACGGTCAATGTTGGAGTAGATCAGATCATGACCATATTGGGAAAACTTACTCAGGTTGTAACAAATAACCATTACACCCCTGTGTTGGATCGTTTCATGTAGCAGAAGCCCTCATATTTCAGCAGGACTACTAATCCAGTGGTTGTTGAGAAGTGGATCAAGCCCCTTGAAAAGATATTCATGGCATTAAGATGCAATGAAAATTAAAAGGTAGTACTAGAAGTATATTTTCTTAAGGGCGACGCTGATCAATGGTGGTCCTTGATTAAAAATACCATGGAGGAAGAAGAAATAGAAGATATGGAATGGAGGACTTTTAAGGAAATATTCTTCGAAAAATATTTCCTCCGTAAGCAACGAACTGAAATGAAAAGGAAATTCCTTAGCTTAAAACAAATGGAAGAAGACAGTGTTGCAGAGTATGAGGATACTTTCACAAGGCTGGCCAAGTATGCCATAGTTATTGTACGTGACTCGGCAGAAAAGATTGATCATTTCTTTGAACGTCTTAAGCCAAGTCTTCAAAGGGCACTGGCTTCTCAATCATTTTCATCATATGATGAAATTATATCACGTGCCATCAAAACAGAGAAGGAATTTTCTAGATCAAATCTTTTCAAAGGAAACTAAGATAAGAATCGGTACTCTGATAACAAAGGAAAAGGAGAAGCACCAAAGAAGAGCAAGGGAACAAAGCTATTCCCATTATGTGAGAACTGTGGAAAGAATCATCTCGGGAAATGCTTGAAAGGCATGGGAGTTTTCTATAACTGCAGAGAAAAGGGTCATATATCTGATGAATGTAAGGGGAAGAAACAATTGAATGATATTAAATGCTACAATTGCAGAGATATGGGACACTATGAAAATGAGTTTCCTAAGCGCCAAGGAAACATGCCTCAGAAAAATCCAAGAGAACAAGGGAGGGCCTATGTGATTACAATCACGGAGGTTTAAATTTCTAATGACATGGTGACGGGTACTTTAATTGTTTCCTCAAACTTATCCAACACTTTATTTGATTCTAGATCATTGCATTCATTTATATCTTCTCATTTTTCCAAGAAAATTAGATATGTCCAATTTGATTTCATAGAGGAGTTGTCAGTCAAAACTCCCAGGGGATGTATCATTGCAACAAAGGCATGTCAACTAGTCCCCCTCCAAGCACCAAAACGTTCTTTTGTTTCTAACCTTATTGTCATACCAATGACTGAATTTGATATAATTATCGATATGGATAGGATTTCAAATTATGATGTGAAGATTTATTATAAGAAGAAGGAAGTTACAATTTTTGAAAATGGTATAGAATCCATTGTCTTTAGGGAAAAAACTTTTCCACCTAATTTTTATCTAGAACCACCCCCAGTAGCTCTATTTTAACACCCCAATATTCCATAGTACGTTTCCCTTTGAATAATACTGTAGCATGTGTTGTACGCAACTTCGAGATTCTAACACACCACGACCAATCAAAGTAGTCGTTATGAATAGTAATACCCACTTTTTGAAATTTTTTAACTTTTATCTTTCAAAATGGACTTCATATTTGGATTCGGAATATCGAAATTAGCCTAGGGTGAATTTTTGGTATTTTTCTGAAAACTTTCAATTTTTAATGAATATTGAAAAACACTAAGTTATAGTTTAAAACTGAATTTTTATTTAAATAATTATTTATTTTATTTAAATTTAATTAAGTTCAAAATAGATACATAATACCTATATAAGTTCAATTCAATTCATTGGAGTTAGTTTAGAATAATTTTAGATATATAAAAATTTTATTGAACTTTTCACCGTCTTTTACCCACCTCCTAGGAGAATTTGGAAATTCACATAAAACATAATTTTACCGCTTCTATGAATGGAATTTTGAAAATCCGAGAGACACAGTTAATATCAAGGTGTAAAATTTGGTTCAATAAGATGAAAATAATTTTTGGTGAATAGTAACTTTTTACTTTTATTTACCACGGTTAAAAGTAAATAGGGTAATTAAGGGTAAAAATGATATTAATATTACCCTAACACATGTCCTAATTCTATTGAACAAGTGTATATCAACCAAAAACAACCTTAGGAATAAAATATTATCATTTATGTCCACTTGGATTAGATTAGGACATTTATTATTATTTAATTCAAAGAAGAGTTAAAAGAGTTAAAATCAAAGTTTAATTACTAAAACATTTTTAATATAGGGTTATACATAAGATAAATTAGATTATAAATATTAATTATAAATATGAAAAGATTTCCTACATAATTATATTTATTTATAATTTTGAGAAATTAAATAATTTAATTTATTTATGACACAATGATGATGTAGTAATTACCTTATTAGTGAAATATTAAAATAATTGATATTATAAATACCCAAATAAATATAATCTGAGACTTTTAATGAATTCCAAGATTTTCATAGGTTAATATGACATGTTATAGTTGATTAAATGAATTAGTTTCGAAGTAATAATGCTGTTATGAATTTATCAAAAACAAAATACCCAATAGTGTCAAAATTAACATAAAAGAGTTTTTAAAACAAATATTATATTGTTAATTGATATTTAATTCCTAAAAATCAAAGGATCAGACAAAGGACTTATATCATGATTGGTGTATCATTAATGGACCACTTTGGGGTCTCTTGGATGTATATAGTAAGTTTATTAAATATATAATATAAAAATACAAAGTGACATGGTAAGTGTCAAACTAATTAACTAAGAGTTAAAACTAAAATATAAGGTTAATATAATGACCCAAACCGGTATAAAATATATTGGTTGAAAGGATTTAGACCCATCCCCACCTTATACTTTGAATAATCTAATTTGGAGCCATTAGAAACCAAATATGAATTTATTATAAAATAATACTTTAAGTTTTTCCTAAAGAGCCCCTCCTCCCCCTTATAAAAGGACACAACTTCTAACCAATTCTTTACACCTTCAAAGCCTTTTGGTTTGGTCAACCCCTGCCCAAATATCCTCCCAAATTCCCTCACTTCAACGTAGAGGCCTTAGTTTGATCATAAATCCAACCTAAGGAGCCTTTTTTATCAAATCAAAAGGAAGATCCCGAAGAAGAGGTAATGTTTTCACCACCCTCTTTCAAGTTCATTTCTTCTTCAACTTCTTCTTTATTTGTTATAAATATTCTAAAATAATAACTATAGTATCTCCTATATACTGTGATGTTATTATAAATATGGTACAACCATATTTAGTATTCTATCCATCCCTTGAATTACATGTCACCATACGTGCGTACGTACGGATTACCGTCTCCACGTCGTGGTGTAATTGTTATTCAATATATTATTATTTGGATGAGTATAATAATGATGTGTAATTAATGTAAATTGTCACGACCCGACCCTACCCGGGCTCGAGCCGCAACTACCCCAAGCCCGTCTCTATAGGCCAGGGGCTGGCGACCAGCGACGAAGGCACAACAACTCGGGGAGGCCTTCGCCTAAGTACCTGTACACACACACGCAGCACACTCAATGCAACAGTGCAGAGTAAAACAAAAGACAAGCAAAGAAAAGGGAAACTGGTATATACATACTAAAAATGTGCATCGACCTCTAAACAGTATAAGTAAAGTGCTAAAAAGGAGAAAGGGGAAAAACATGGGCCCAACCAGAAAAGGTGCCACAACCCGGCAATAGGTAAACAAAAAGAAACAGTTGACGGGTCTCCCACATGGAACCTGGCTACGACCACCGCACGCGGTCCAAGCTCCCGAACTCCTAATCTCCTCTAAAGTCACGACCAACCTGTCTGTCGTCTTCAAGGGCACACCAAGTGTGGGAAAAGCCCAAGCAGGGGTGAGTATAAAAATACTCAGTAGGATACCTCGAAGGCTCTAGGGATCAGTAAAGGAGGTACCAAAGGGTGAGCAGTAGTTCAAACAGGGGAAAGCAAAGGAGTACAACAAGAGTGTAGTAAAGAGTACAATAGAGAGTCCAGCTCAACCCAATAAGAGGAATGAAGGTAGTATCATTTAGACAAAAGGAGTTGGAAATGATGAGAAGATGAACTTCCCATCGAGTCTTCGCTATCAATAGCAGGAGAGTAGACTCGTCCAACTATGAGAAGCTAGACACGGAAAGCACGTGGCATACCCCGTGCGTATTCACCTCTCCTGTAAGGAGAGTAACCAACCCAAGAATTTTGTACTGTAATAAGGTATATACATATCCTTATGCTCAGCAAGAAGCCCGAACAACGTCCTAAGGGGATCTCTGTCCCGTAGCTCAGCCCAAGAAAATGAGTAGCCAACAGTCCCATAAGAAAACACCATCGATGCCCAGCATCCCACACACCTGCCACAAACTACAATTCAAGGGGCTCAAACCACCACACCTCGATACTATCCGCTTTGGGTGTCACTGACTCGCCCGCACGGTTTTAGGTCGCGTCACAAGGACGCATCTCGATGGGGAAAAGTGCCCTTCTTACTTGAGAATTCCAGGTTAAGCCAAACCATGCCTCGTCACTGCCCCGCAGTCGAGAGGTCTCCTCAAAGTCAAGATCGTTCCATCACTGACCCGCACAACCAAGGGTCCCACTCCGGTAATCACGGAGGAAAGACATAGACTATCCTAGTAGAAAGGACTGAGTCTGGAATACCAACAGGTGTCCCACTACCTAGCCCTGCTGGAGGGTAATTCATATTATGATATCGGGTGACCCACTGCCCAGCCCTGCTGGAGGGTAAACCCTAAAACATTATCACGCGACCCACTGCCCAGCCCTGATGGAGGGTAAACCTAGAATAAGTCGACAGGCAACCCACTTCCCAGCCTTGCAGGAGGGTAGACCTGGAACTAGACAACGGGCGATCCACTGCCCAGCCCTGTTGGAGGGTAGACCATAAGAGGTCGTTGGGTGACCCACTGCCCAATCTCTGCTGGAGGGTAGACACTAGGAGAATTCGACGAGTGACCCACTACCCAGCCCCGCTGGAGGGTAAACCCGGAACAAGTCGACAGGCGACCCACTTCCCAGCCTTGCTGGAGGGTAGACCTGAATCAAGATGATGAGCAACCCACTGCCCATCCTTGATGGAGGGTAGACTCTAAAGAGTCGTCGGGTGACCCACTACCTAGTCTCTGCTAGAGAGTAAACCCTGAGAAGTCAATGAGCAACCCACTACCCAGCCTTACTGGAGGGTAAACCCAGAACTGCTCTAGCCATTCCTACTGGATGGTACAACACTGGCCAACCGAGCACTGAGTGGGTACCGCGCAACCACCCAACTCCAGAACAACTCACCCAATATAGGTTCAGCGCCTGTTCCATCACTGGGCGTCACTAGCACCGCTACCGGCCGATCCACCGAGAATGAAACCAGGGGGAGACCACTCAACCCTGCTGGTTAAACAAATGATCACAGAGCTGGGGGGAAAAACTCAACCCCGCCGATCAACAAACAAGAACCGAGGGACCTTCTACGTCGCGAGAGGTCAAAGGTACGCAAATCAGAGAATGGAACGCATGTGGGGCCCACACGACGTGTGGCCCCAAGTTAACCCCAACCAATAGCACGAACGTCTCAGGTACAAACCACACGTACCTCCAAGCGCTCTCGTATACTCCCAGAGTATACCTCATTCCAGCCCAAAGGCTATCGTGCACATGGCACCCAACATCAACGTGAAGGTGTAAACATAAAAACTCCACCTCAAAGGCTCAGGCACAGCCAACTGCATCTTATGAACCATTTACATCACTCTCCCAAGAGTGCGCGACACTACTAGAATTTTTACTTTTGGAGGCGGGAGACCTATAGAGGCCGCCAAATGGCGGTTGTTGCATATAATACCTAATTTTACCCCATTTCCCCTCCTAACCCCCCCCCCCCCAATTACCCTCCCCGACCCCGCCCCCCGACCCCGCGACCCCGACCCCGGCAACCCCACCCCCGAAGACCCCTCCCTGACCCCGCGACCCCGACCCCGGCGACCATCCCCGACCCCGGCGACCCTACCCCCCGCGACCCCGCCCCCGGCGACCCCGCCCCTGGCCACCCTGACCCCCGGTGACCCCTGTGACCTCGACTCCCGGCGATCCCCTGCGAGCCTCGGTGACCCCTGGCTATCCCCGGTGACCTGACCCCCAGCGACCCCAACACCCAGTGACCTCCGACGACCCCGACCCCACGTTGCACCACCCGCAACCCCGACGACCCCCTGTTCCACCCACAACCCCGCGATGTGCCACCCACAACCCTGCGTTGTGCCACCCGTGACCCCGACAGCCTGCACTGCACCTTCGAATAGTCCTTCCCCAACCCCGCGCTGCGCCACCCATGACCCTGATAGCCTGCGTTGTACCGTCGGATAGTCCTTTCCCCTTCATCCCCTCTCGGCCCTGCTGCATCCCTCCGGCGAGTCCTCACTTACTGCCTCTATCAGACCCTTCTGGTTCGTCGTGCCCCGCCGTATAGAACCCTCCCACGCTTCGTCCAGCGGTTCCGCCTCTTTCAATTCCAGCCATCGAACCCCTGTTTTCAAGTCACTGCGCCGTCATGAATCCGCAATCGATTCGCACCCCGTTACCCACGGTCGAGTCCTCTATAGGTAATGTTTTTTATCCTTCAAATTTAGATTTGAAGTCATTGGTTTTTAAATTTAATGATATGTGTTTATTTAGAATTTAAATAAGATATTTCACTTTTGATTTATATTAAATATAGATATGGATAAAAGCCGGATTGATATGCAAGATAGGTTTTTGGCTGAATATTTTGAGGGGATTAAGAAATTTATGGATTTCACCAACAGATTTCCAAGTGATATGATTAGTTGTCCATGCAGAAAATGTGCAAATAGATATCTCTTCAAACAAGATAGTGTTAGAGAACTTTTTTTTTGAATGGGTTTTTGAAAAACTATAAGACATAGACACGTCATGGAGAAGATTCTGTTTCATGTCATCACTCAGAAAGTTTTCATATGAATATTGATTCGAGAACAGTTGATCCGATGAACATAATTCTCAATGATATGATGCGCCAGTTTCAACATGAAGATAGTAATGTCGTAAATGATGACGTTGGATCGAGTAATCCCCGTTCTTCTGCAGATGGAGAAGCATTAAAATTCTTTGAAATTCTTGACGATGCGTGTACTGAATTATATCCTAGATGCACTAAATTTAGTAAAATTTCATTCATCATTTTATTGTTACACCTGAAGTCTTTGAACCAATGGTCAGACACCTCATTCGACATGTTGTTGGTATTGTTGAAGAAATCACTCCCTACAAGAGTGAAGATTCCAAATTCATTCTATCAAGATCGGAATTTGACCAGTGATCTTGGTTTTACATATGATACAATTGGTGTGTGTCGCAATAATTGTATATTGTTCTGAAAAGAGAATGCACAATTAAATAATTGTACTGTTTGCTATACATCCAGGTGGAAGACCAATGAGATTAATCAGGGTAGTCAGATTCTTCCTGGGAGAGTCTTGAATCAAGGGAAACAAGTTTCTGCTGAATAGATTCTTTATTTCCCACTAAAACCGAGACTGAAGAGATTCTTCATGTCAACTAAAATTGCAAAATTGATGACTTGGCATTCAGAGAGAAAGAAAGAGGTTGATAAATTAACTCACCCGGCAGATTCTTTGGCATGGAAAGAGTTTGATCAAAGACACTCAGACTTTTCCTAAGATGATCGTAATATTTTAATGGGTTTGGAATTAGATGTTTTTAACCCATTTAGGCCCATGGTTGGTCTGACACATAGTATGTGGCCAGTGGTGTTGGTTCCATACAACATTCCCCCATGGGTATGTATGAAGCAACCTTTTTTGTTACTGTCAATTCTAATTGATGGACCGAGAATAACTGGCGATAAAATAAAGGTTTAAATGAAACCTTTGATTGATGAGCTGCAAGAATTTTGGTTCGATGGTGTAATGACTTTTGACTCGGCAGTTAATGAAATGTTTAGACTTCGGGCCGCTTTGTTATGGACAATTAATGATTTCCCATCATATGCTAACTTATCAGGTTGGAGTACAAAAGGATAATTTTCTTTCCCTTTTGTAATAATATTAAGAAATCTATATGGCTTAAGAACTATAGAAAGTGGGCATATCTTGGTTACAGGCACTTTATTCCTCCATTGCACAGGTTCAGAAAAGACCGTGTATCGTTTGATGGGAATAGAGAGTATGAACCATCACCAAAAATATTGTATGGGGTTCAAATTTGTGCACAACTTGATCAAGAAAACATCCGTACAATGTATGATTTTCCAGATTTATTGGATCCTGCATTGCCTTCTATTCCTGCTGCAAAGAGATAGCGCAGTCATAATTGGAAGAAATGGAGTTTTTTTTTTTGAATTACCTTATTGGAAATATAATATTTTAAGACATAATTTGGATGTGATGCACATTGAAAAAAATGTATGTGATAATATAATGTGCACCATTTTAGGCATCAAGGGGAAATCAAAGGATAGTGTTAATGCTCGACGTGATTTTCAAGAAATGGGATTGAGAAAACCTTTACATTTACAACCGGGTGAAGTAAATCGTGCATACATTCCTGTTGCACAGTACACAATGAGTAAAAAAGAGAAACAAACATTTCTATCAATTTTGAAGACTGTTAAGGTGCCATAGGGTTATTGCTCTAATATTTCCAAGAGTGTGAATATGACGAGCATGACATTACAGGGGTTGAAAATTCATGATAATCATATTCTACTTCAATAGTTAATTTCTATAGAAATTCGTGATTGCTTACCTAGCCAGGTTGTTGAGCTGTTAATTGAAGTTTTTAATTTTTTTAGACAGCTCTGTTCAAGGAATCATCGCATGAGTGATTTGGAAAAGATGCAGGATAAGATTGTACTTGCACTATATCACCTAGAAAAAACTATTTCCACCATCTTTTTTTGATGTCATGGTTCACTTGACCATTCATTTAACTGGTGAAGTCACTGTTGGCGGTCCCGTACAATTCAGGTGGATGTATCTGATAGAGCGATACTTAAATACATTGAAACGATATGTGCGCAACAAAGCTCATCCAGAAGCCTCAATTTCCAAGGGATATTTAATGGATGAGTGTACTAATTTCTGTGCTTCATATATTGATGAGGTTGAAATAAATATAGATAAACCCTCCCAGAATGACGAGGGTCCAATTGGAGAAGGAATAACGTTTGATATGCGGAATGATGAGTGGGTTCAAGCTCATCGATATGTGTTGTTCAACACTCCTTCATTTTTTCCATTGATACAATAAGTTTCATAGTTGATGTGTATTTTTTCTATATTTATTTTATTTCTTACCTTATATTGTGTTGTGATTTAGGATGCATATCGCTGAGTTGAAACGTGAAAGGCACCGTGAAACTGACTATCAAATCCAAAAACATCATTTCAACACATTTCATGAGTTGTTCAAGACTCATGTACGTATAATTGATTTAATATTTTTATAGTGAAACTTAGTTATATTTTCACAATCCTTTATCCATTAAACTATATATGTGAAATATGCATATTTAAAAGTTACGTGATTTAACCCATCCTGTGAGTGAAGAACTCAACCAACTAGCTGATGTTCCATTTATTACAGCTCGACGCTACAAGTCTTTGGATGCTAACGGATTCCGATTTCGTATTAGAGATGTTGACATGAACCGAGCCACACAAAATAGTGGTGTTGGTTGTTCTTTTATTGATGCGGGTTATTATTATGGATTGCTGAGAGATATTATTGAGGTTGATTATGGTCGTGGTTTAAAACACATATTGTTAAGGTGTGATTGGGTCGATCCGGTTCGTGGAACGAAAGTTTATAACTTCCAATTTAAATTATTAAACTTTAACAATATGATATATAAAGATGACCGAGTAAGCAGTGAGCCCTTCATACTAACATCGCAGGAAGAACAAGTTTACTGTTTCGGCATTGATTCTGATTGGAAAGTTGTGGTGAAAATGTCTAGAAGAGGGGTTTTTCTGATTGACTAAGAAGAACCTGACGTTGTCACATTTCCTGATAAAACACTTGACCAAACAACAGTAGCTGTACGAGATGAAGATATACCATGGGCCAGAGAGACAGTTGAAGGAGATATGATAGACTTTCATGATTAGTAAAAATTGTAATTATATCCCCAGTTATTGTTTGTAAAAATATTTATAAGTTGTATATGCATAAAAATTTCTTGATTTAACTATAATTTCTTTTAATGTAGGCATGTCACAGGGGGGTCACAATGGTTCACCTGATGTTTTCGGTATGTATGTTTCCAATTTTTTAAATTAATTGATTGTAATGTTCTGTGTATATTTACCTAACTATTTCTAATCATTAATTTATATTATAATTGAATTATTAATTTATGTTTATTAGGATCTAGTACGTCTTCTAACTGACGCTGGGGTCCTCGTGGACATCTCAGTGATATTGGTGATCCGGATGAGGATGAACCCCATGCATGAGGTAATTTCATTTGTGTTGATTAATTATCTAATATTTGAGGATGACATATTTGTGCACTCCAAAAATGACTTGATCATACCCATATCTTGAAATCATCCAGATTACACTTATTGAGCATCGACTATACGCCAAACTATATATATGTCACTTTTGTATTGATTAGGTATAGTTAATGGGTCAAATAATCTTAGAGGAAGGTGTTTCAGTGGATGGAGAGAAAGTTCAGGCCGTTGTTTATTGGGAGAAGCCCAAGAACTCTTTTGATATCTGTATCTTCCTAGGGTTCCTAGGATTCAATGTAATTATTATTCTTGACGTGTACAAGGAGACGGCACGTCAATCTGACGTGCGGTTTGCGCGCAACTGCTCAATATGCGCTTTTTAAGTGTTTAGTGCGCTTCCGACACAAGTGTGGGGTGGTCCAAACTGACCGAACGATGTTGGATTGGCCTAAAATCGGACAACAACAACGGTTGAGTGAATTTTGAAGTGGTCGGGCAGACATCACGCCAATCGGAGGTGTCGTGTGCCCGCGGTGACCGAGAACGCACTTCTGGTGCCATAAACGGCCAAAACGGGCCTCAAACTGTCAAATTCAGAGCGCACGGCATTAGATTGACCTGAAATCACAGGGGGAACACTGTAGTTATTATTCTTGACGTGTATGAGGAGACGTCACGTCAATCAGACGTGCGGTTTGCGCGCAACGGCTCAATATGCGCTTTTTAAGTGTTGGGCGCGCTTCCAAAACGCGCTTGGGGTGGTCCAAACCGGCCGAATGATGTCGAATTGGCATGAAATAGGATGAAAACAACTGTTGAGTGAATTTTAAAGTGCTCGGGCAGAAGGTACGCCAATCGGAGGTGTCGTGTGCCTGCGCTGACAGAGAACGCAATTCGGGTGCCAAAAACGGCCAAAACTGGCCTCAAACTGTCAAATTCAGAGAGTACGACATCATATTGACCAGAAATCATAGGGGGGCGCTTTAATTATTATTATTGACATGTACGAGGATACAGAACTTCAATCAGACGTGCGGTTTGCACGCAATGGCTCAATATGCGCTTTTTCAGTGTTGGGCGCGCTTCCGAAACGCGCGTGGGGTGGTCCAAACCGGGCGAACGACGTCGGATTGGCCTGAAATTGGATGACAAAAACGGGTGAGTGAATTGTGAAGTGGTCGGGTAGACGGCACGCCAATCAGAGGTTCTGTGTGCCCTCGCTGACCGAGAACGCACTTCTGGTACCATAAACGGCCAAAACGGGCCTCAAACTGTCAAATTCAGAGTGTACGACATCGGATTGACTTGAAATAATAGGGGGAACACTATAGTTATTATTCTTGACATGTACGAGGAGACGGAACGTCAATCAGACGTGCGTTTTGCGCGCAACGGCTCAATATGCGCTTTTTAAGTGTTGGGCGCACCTCTGAAACGCGTGTGGGGTGGTCCAAACCGGTCGAATGATGTCGGATTGGCTTGAAATCGGATGATAACAACGGTTGAGTGAATTGTGAAGTGGTTGGGAAGACGGAATTCCAATCGGAGGTGTCGTGTGCCCGCAATGACCGTGAACGCACTTCTGGTTCCATAAACGGCCAAAACGAGCGTCAAACTGTCAAATTCAGAGCGTACGACATCGGATTGACCTGAAATCATAGGGGAAAAGTTGTAATTATTATTCTTGATGTCTAAGAGGAGACGTCACATTAATGGGACATGCAGTTTGCGCGCAACGGCTCAATATGCGCTTTTTAAGTGTCGGGCGCGCTTCCGAAACGCGCGTGGGGTGGTCCAAACCGGCCGAATGACGTCGGATTGGCCTGAAATCGGACGACAACAATGGGTGAGTGAATTGTGAAGTGTTTGGGTAGACAGCATGCCAATCGGAGGTATCGTGTGCCCGTGCTGACCGAGAACGCAATTCTGGTGCCATAAACGGCCAAAACGGGCCTCAAACTGTCAAATTCAGAGTGTACGACATCGGATTGACCTAAAATAACAGGGGGAACACTGTAGTTATTATTTTTGACATGTACAAGGAGACGTCACATCAATCGGATGTGCGGTTTGCGCGCAATGGCTCAATATGTGCTTTTTAAGTGTTGGGCGTGCTTCTGAAACGCACGTGGGGTGGTCCAAACCGGCCGAATGACGTTGGATTGGCTTGAAATCGGACGACAACAATGGGTGAGTGAACTGTGAAGTGGTCGGGCAGACGGCACGCCAATCAGAGGTGTCGTGTGCCCGCGATGATCGAGAATGCAATTCTGTTGCCATAAACGGCCAAAAGGGGCCTCAAACTGTCAAATTCAGAGCGTATGACATCGGATTGACATGAAATCACAAGGGAGACACTGTAGTTATTATTCTTGACATGTACGAGGAGATGTCTCGTCAATCGAACGTGCGGTTTGCGCGCAACGGCTCAATATGCGCTTTTTAAGTGTTGGGCGCGCTTCTAAAACGCGTGTGGGGTGGTCCAAACTAGCCGAATGACATTGGATTGGCCTGAAATTGGACTACAACAATTTTTTAGTGATTTTTGAAGTGTTCGGGTAGACATCATGCTAATCAGAGGTGTCGTGTACCCGCGCTGACCGAGAACGCAATTCTGGTGCCATAAATGGCCAAAATGGACCTCACACTGTCAAATTTAGAGTGCACGACATCGGATTGACCTGAAATCATAGGGGGAACACTATAGTTATTATTCTTGATGTGTACGAGGAGACGACACATCAATAGGACATGCGGTTTGCGCACAACTACTCAATATGCGCTTTTTAAGTGTTGGGCGCGCTTCCGAAACGCGCGTGGGGTGGTCCAAATCGGCCAAACGATGTTGGATTGGCCTGAAATAGGACGACAACAACGGGTGAGTGAAGTTTGAAGTGTTTGGGCAGACGGAATGCCAATCGGAGGTGTCGTGTGCCCACGTTGATCGAGAATGCACTTTTGGTGCCATAAACGGCCAAAACGGGCCTCAAACTGTCAAATTCAGAGCGTACGACATCAGATTGACCTGAAATCATAGGGGAACACTGTAATTATTATTCTTAATGTGTACGAGGAGACGGAACATCAATCAGGCGTGCATTTTTCATGCAACGGCTCAATATGCGCTTTTTAAGTGTTGGACGTGCTTCCGAAAGGCACGTGGGGTGGTCCAAACTAGCCAAACGATGTCGGATTGGCCAGAAATCAGACGACAACAATGGGTGAGTTAATTGTGAAGTGTTCGGGCAGAAGGCATGCCAATCAGAGGTGTTGTGTGCCCGCGGCGACCGAGAACGCACTTCTGGTGCCATAAACGGCCAAAACAGGCCTCAAACTGTCAAATTCAGAGCGTACGACATCGGATTGACCTGAAATCAGAGGGGGAACACTGTAATTATAACCATAGAATTAACGATTTTATATTTTTAAAACGATAATCGAAATTATGATTATATTTTGAAAATAGTATACTTTCGATCTGTTATAGTAAGTTTGAATTGAAAGATGTTAATTTTTTTAAATTATTTGTTTATAGGTTTTATTTGGTACTAATTTTATTATTAAATTTTGATATGTAGTTATATTTTATGAGGGTTGTAGAGCATGGAATATGACGATGAGATTTATGTGGTATTCATAGTATTTTTTATATTTTTTTTAAAAAAAATTAAAAGCTAAAGCGGTCGCCATTTGGCGGCCGCTGTAGCCTGTGTTCGTGTTAGCTAAAACGGACGCCAAACGGCAGCCTCTGTTGGTCCGCCCTACAGCGGCTGCCAAATGGCGGCCGCTGTTGCTCATACCGGCTAGCCTTCGGCGTCCGCCAATTGGCGGTCGCTGATAGCAACAGCGACGGACCAAAAGTGGCATCCATTTGGCAGATGCTAGGCGGCCGCTATAGACCTTTAGCGATGGCTTTTGGCGGCCACTAAAAGTCATATTTGTACTAGTGCGATCACCCGCCAAGGTTCCGCTACATACAAGGTAGGACGAACCACCACCAAAGCACCTTTCATTCTCCACATTTAAGAAGATCGCGCAAGAGGCTTCGCACAGCTAAACAGATCATACTGTTGAAATCCTCACAGAAATACACGTGAGTTATACTACTTACTCACCTCAAATAGATATCCGACGGAAAAGTCACCAACACCGCCTCACGCCCGAACGGCGTCCTGTGATCCCGACTGTCGGCACTGAAAACAGTCGGGCGCATCACACCAATGCGATCCCCTCGGGAAAACACGTCAAAAGTACTACTCACGTGAGTGCGACGGATATCCGGAGAAAACAGTGCATTCTGGCGCACCGCACACGAGCGGTGCTTTGTGGGACCCGCAACCCGATCTTGAAACACAGCTAACGGATCACACCGTTGCGATCCTCTAGAAAAATCACACAAGATGGACTATTCACTTGTCCAAAACTGTCGCCCGGTGATAAAGATGAAAAAATCATCGTCGATGCCCAAACGGCCCTCGTGGGCCCCGCACTATCGTTCCAAATTAGAGTGGGCAGACTGCACCATTGCAATACCCTCGGAAAAACATCCAAAAACGACTGCTTGCACGCCCCGAACGGACGTCTGATGAAAAAGTCGTGAAACGCTGCACGCAGCTCAAAAGACGGGCCGTGGGGCCCGCGCCTCAACTTCAGCCTCAACGCCTGAAACCAAACTAAAAATCTCCGCCTCGGTTCCAGGTTCCCAATGCCACTGATGGCACTTAAAACGGACGTCGGACGCATCTGTGCCGTCCAAAACAAGAATTTTCGGGAAGCCCGCTTAGCTGCTTTGCGCACATGTCGTGCCCCCGAGCCCCTTGTCTCGGAAGTTAAAACTTATGGAACCACCTAAAAAGGTCCAACTCTATGTCAGGTCTGCGGTGCCATAGACAGCGCGCAAAATGGACGCCCGTAGCTCAAAATACAGGTGTCCAAAGGTCTAAGGGGTTACCCCTGTGCCGGACCGGCCCAGTCCGGCCGGTCCCCCCCGCTCCGGCCGGCCGGCCCGCTGAGCCCGGCCCGCTGAGCCCGGCCTAGCCGAACCCGCTTGCCTCTTCATGCAGCCCGCTGCCTCCCGCTAGGCGCTCGGCCGTGCGCCGCACGGGCGCCTCCTCCACCGACCAACCAACACGGCCGTTCGGCTTTCCACGCGGAGACCCGCGTCCCGCGGGTCTCTGTCCAACCGTGGGGTCGCACAGTGCGACCCCGGTCTTCCCTCCGCCACACAGCGCCTCCGCTTGGCGCCTCCTCTAGGTGCCGCTTGCCTTCCGCGAGCCCCGGCTGACACCGAGGATCCCACCGCGCCGCCAGCACCCTGGAACCGAGTCGTCGCCGCGCCAGGGCTCACCGGACCGCCGGAAAACCCCCAAACCTCCCGAAATTCCCGTAAACTTCTCCGGACCATTTCGGCCTCCTCGTAACTCTTATTTCGATTCCGAAAGAATATATGGAAATAATATAATCTATACTACACTTATATGGTATTTTTTCGAAGATTTAACAGCAAATCGACACATAAAAATTGAATTCAAAGGGCGGTTCGGAAATGAAAACGCAACGGAAACCTCCTACCTCGCTGGGCTTCGCCCGGAGCTTCACGTCGATCCGCCAGCATCAGCGCAACTTGCCGGAGTCGCCTCTCCAGACCGCCTCGCCGGAGATGGAGGAGAGGGGAAGCTTTGGGGAGAAGGAGAAGAAGAAGAGGGGAGGGGATGCGTTTAAGTAGAAAATACTTAAACGCCCGCCCGATAGCCCTGAACCTGAAATTTGGCGGGGTCGAGGTTAAGCCTCCCCTAGGCTAAAAACCATGCTTCGAGTGAAACAGAGGTCTTGGAATTTTAATCCGAGGCCCCATTCAAAAGTTATAAAACTGAACGCCCAAATCTGCCAAATTACGAAAACGCCCCTGGGGCCATTTTTCACAGACGGCCCGCGCCCGCAAAACGTATACCTCTCCTAGAGTAAATGGCACATTACGAACTCAAAGGTGGCCTCGGTTTTCCAATCCAATCCACCGTTTAATAGATACTGGAGTTTAACCATTAAATGAATAAATAAATTAATTAATTTTTTCTGTTTAACGTTCCGAGAGCGGGCGAGGGGTCCAAACATCCCAAGACGACATGTTTTATGTCGTTCCTAGGGTAAAAACCCCATTCCGGACCCATCCGTTCACTCGGATCTCTGATCTGAAACACCATTTAGGATTTATCGCATTTATTTCGCATTTCCAGTGTGAACGCACTGAAAATTTAATTCCGACCACTACGGGGCTCGGAATCGCACGCCGTCTGAAGACGCTGCTCTGGAATATCATCAAGAATATTCCAAAGTCTTCTGTAGAAAAAAATGGGTTATTACATAAATAATAAGTATAACATGATAATGATTCTTTATATATGATATACCATCCAATTATATATGATTTTAATATCAAAAGAATGATATTATCACTCGTGCGTACGTACGGACTACCGTCTCCATGAACGTGATGAGATTCATTCCCCATCATATCCATAAAAGTCTAATTCTCATTTAATGATTAAAAATAATGTTTAAGGAATTAATATAATTCTGTATATGAATAATATACAACCAATCCATAAAAAACATGACTTATGTAACAAAACATATAAAAGAAAACGAGTAAGTTAACACCCAAAATGACAATAATACTAAGTTATTATTAACAAAGAAATGTTAAAAGATCATATATGATATCATATTAATTTATATGATTCTTGTATAATTCAATAACAGTTATTTCAACATTATTCAGGAGGCTAACCTGCCCTCGACCAAGGAAAAAGTACAAAGTAAGGGGTTTCTTATCTCACTTTTAATTCTGTGAGATTTCCATTATTCACCACTTATTTATTGCATGTGGTGTGTGTACTACCCATGATTGTATTAATTATGTAATATAAATTAATTTATGGATATTTACATCATCATTGTATGATCCTTCTTTCATGTTTATATGTTTCGTAAGTTACCTAATCGATAAGGGATTTTGAAATTTCAATTTCCACTCATTCGGCTTTACGCATACTTCATTGATTATTCTACTCCAATATTTTGTGTTCAATCACTATTCATTTGATTATGTCATAATTTTTACTCCCATTTCTGTGGATATACTTTTGATACACATAATCACTCCATTGATAAATTCTCATGTCATCGATATGAACTTGATAAGAGTAATTTTAACTCAATCTCCATTTTTTTGAGTTAAATATCTAATTCATTGGTGTTGTTTTTACAAGAATATGTGTGAATGTCCTTTGATTGTTTTACATTTAATATCCAATCATATTTATTGTATTTATATTTCTCATACATGATTATGTCATTGATTTATCCTTAACCTAAGGATACAGTCTTTATGAGAGATTTCATCTCAATCTACATTCCATTGAGACTCCTTTGTTGTTATACACCAAATCACTTTTATATGGTGTATATAATGTACTTTGACATACTATATCATGAATCCCTTTATTCTCATAATATTACAATGTTTTTATTACATCAATTATTTGTATTCAAGTGTCTCTCTTTTGGTTAGGGACTCTAACTAAAATATCATTTTAAAATGTTTTAAAGATTTATTATTCTAAATATTTCTCATTAATGTCCATGTTTTAAAAATGGTTTTAAGAATTTATTTATATGGACATTAAAGTTTTAAAATTAAAATTCCTTTTAAAAGTTTCAAAGTGGTATGGGACACTTTGATTCAAAAATCTATTTTTAAATGGCTTCTTGACAAATAGTGTGACTTTTAAATGTTTTCAAGTAAAAGGGGATATTTCTCTCAAATAGTTCTGATTATTATTTTCATCTATGTTGATATCCTTCATTATTCTTGATTGAGGTTAATCTGTTACAATAAAATCTTTCATATTGTATTGATTGTGTTATGTTTGACTATGGATGTGCTATTTTTATACTATTCATGGTTTGTGGATAATGTATTGACATTTTGTATGCTAGTTTTAATACGAATTTTTATGTTATGTTTCAACTTTTAATATGAGGAATTAATTGGACTTAGTAAGTGACGGGTGGAGCCTGCTATAGCTCCTCGATGCATCGGTAGGTCTCATGAGACAAACTAGTGTCTTGGCACAGGGCCATGACAAAATCTTATTTGTAGTCTTGGCACTAGGCCTTGGCTACGTGGTTATGATAGTCTGGCATTATACATTCCATCATTATGAAAGTGGTTATTGATATTGCATGTGATTATTAGATTAGTATAATATCCATGTGAATAAGTAAATGGAATTATTTCATTTTATTTCTGCCATATTATGCTGAAGTTTAAGTTTAAAAGGCTTTTGTTTTAGTTATAAATTTCCTTAAATATTTATGATTATCTATGAAAGTTTCCGCTATATTGTTACCCTTACTGAGCATCTGAGATCACCCCTTTCAATGTTTATTTTTTCCAGGATGTGAAGAAGTAATTTATGAATGACTTGTAGGGATAGTATGAGGGGATATGAAGACAAGATTTTTTTGTAGTTTTTTTTACTTTCTGATGTAATGTAAGACTTATGAATATATCTAGTGTTTCCAAGACTACTAAACTAATCGGTCTTTCGATACTTGATCTTGTGTGATCATGACAATGTTATGTAATAATGCATTGTCTCTGGGTAACTGGGGTAGGGGAGTTACATCTACTGAATACAATACTTGGAGAGGAAGATAACCAATATCTATGGGCGAGGAAAAAAATCTTCAAATTTAATATGTTCACATAGTGCAAGAGTACATTGATGTATTTCTAGAGGATTTACCTGGACATCCTCCAGAGCAGGAAATTGACTTCTCTATTGATTTAATTCCTGATGCAAGACCTATATCAAAGACTCCCTATAGAATTTCCACTATATAATTAGTAGATTTAAAGAAACAACTAGAGGATTTGAATGAAAAAGTATTTATTTGACCTAGTGTTTCTCTATGGGGAGCCCCTATCCTCTTTGTCAAGAAGAAGGATGGATCCATGAGGCTCTGCATTGATTACAGGGAAATAAATTCCATTACAATAAAGAATAAGTATCATCTGCCCCAAATTGATGATTTATTTGATCAAATTCATGGAGCTCAATAATTTTCAAAGATTGACCATCGATCCGGATATCATCAACTATATGTGAGGAAGGAAGATATTCCTAAGATAGCATTTAGAACTAGGTATGGGCATTATGAGTTTACAGTGATGCCTTTTGGACTGACAAATTCACCATCTGTTTTCATGGATATAATGAATAGAGTTTTCAAGTAATATCATGATAAATTTTTTGTGGTATTCATCGATGATATCCTCGTGTACTCAAAAATCTATGAATACCATGAGAATCACTTGTGGATTATTCTGAGAACTCTTAGAATAAATAAATTATATGGGAAGTTTAACAAGTGAGAATTCTGGCTTTAATCAGTTTCTTTTCTAGGATATATTGTCTCTAAGTATGGAATCCTAGTTGATCCTACAAAGACAAAGGAAATCCAAGAATGGCCCATGCTAACAAACATAACTAAGGTATGCAGTTTTATTGGCTTAGCAGGTTACTATCGGCATTTCATTCAGAATTTTGCCCGACTGGATAACCTGCTAACCAAGCTCACATGTAAAAGAGTTAAGTTTGTGTGGAAAAAATAATATACAGAATGCTTTGAATAATTGAAAAGAAGATTGTTCAAGGATCCAATTTTGACTCTTCCATCTGGAAGTGTTGGATTTGTAATATACAGCGATGTATCAAAAAATGGATTGGGTTGTGTCCTTATGAAAAATGATAAATTTATTGCTTATGCATCAAGACAGTTGAAGACTCATGAGAAAAATTATCCAACTCATGATCTTGAGTTAGCAATCGTAATCTTTACTCTGAAAAATATGGAGGCATTATCTCTACGGAGAGAGATGTAAGATTTATACAGACCACAAGAGTTTGAAATACATTTTCACACAAAAAGAACTCAACATGAGGAAGAGGAGATGGCTTGAGTTACTCAAAGATTACAATTGTTCAATACACTACCACCCGAGAAAGGCGAATAAGGTGGAAGATGCATTAAGCAGGAAAGATCATGGACTTCTAACTCAAATGAGGAATGAGAGAGATCCTATATTTTTTGATCTACTAAATATGGATATGGGAATTGTTAAGGAAAGGGAAACATATTTCCTCTTTCAAATGATTTCTAAACCATATTTATTAGAGAAGATAAAAAGCTCTCAATCTGGTGATGAGAACCTACATAAGAAAATTAATGTTGTCAAGGATGGGAGACCGGCTGACTTTGTGTATGAAAGAGTTTTGAAATTTGGGAAGAGGTTGTGCTTTCCATCAGTACCTGAGCTAAAAAGGGAACTATTAGATGATGCTCATATCTCAAATTTCTCTATACACCCGGGTAGCACCAAGATGTATAGAGATATAAAAGAATATTTTTGGTGGGATAATATGAAGCAGGAAATTTCTGACTACGTGTCAAGATGTCTAGTTTGTCAACTAGTGAAGGCAGAGAGACAACTTCCCAAAGGAGTGAAGCAACCTCTACCTATTCCTATGTGGAAGTGGGATAACATTATGATGTATTTTGTCACCAAACTACCAAGTACACCTAGAAGGAATGATTCAATATTTGTGATTGTTGATCGTCTCACAAAATCAGCACATTTCCTTCCTATAAGAGAGGATTTTCCACTTGAGCACTTGTAAAGACTTTATATTAATGAAGTTTTAAGACTTCATGGTGCACCTATAACTATTGTGTCTGATCAAGAACCCTGGTTTACATCAAAATTCTATAAAATTATTTAGAAGGCTTTGAATACTGAGCTTTGTATGAGTACTTCTTATCACCCACAAACTAACGGATAGTCTGAAAGGACCATTCAAACTCTAAAAGATATGTTGCGGTCATGCTCTCCTGACTTCCAAGGTATATGGGATCAATACTTGTCATTGGTGGAATTTTCCTACAAAAATAGTTCCATTCTAGTATTCAAATGGCTCCATATAAATCATTATATGGAAATAGATTTCAAACTCCAACTTATTGGGACAAATTTGGTGAGAGGAAATTTATAGGCCCAGAACTTATTGAAGAGACCATGACAAAGGTGAAGAAAATATAAGCCCATATTAAAGCATCCAAAGTAGGTAGAAGAGTTATGCTGACAACTGGAGAAAGGAATTGTAATTCCAAGTGGGAGATCATGTATTTCTGAAAGAATCTTCATGGAAGGGTGTCTTAAGGTTTGGTAAGAAAGGGAAACAGAGCCCCAGGTATATCGGACCATTTGAAATTCTGGAAAGAATCAGAGCTGTAGCATGCCGTTTAGCGATGCCGCCAAATATATCCAATGTTCATGATGTTTTCCACGTTTCATTTTTAAAGATATACATTCTAGACCCAAAGCATGTACTCAAATATGAATAAATTGAACTGTAACCTGATTTTTCAGACTGTGAAAAGCCTATCGAGATTCTTGACACAAGGGAGAAGGTATTGAGAAATCGAGAAACTCGTCTAGTAAAGGTTCTTTGGAGAAACCATAATATGGAGGAAGTAACATGGGAACATGAGGATGTTATAAAAAATAATCACCCACATCTTTTTGGTGAGTTTCATACATAAAATTTAGAGAATAAAATTTCTGAAGGAGGGAATAATGTAGCACTCCAAACATTATATGGTATGTTTCTCTTAAATATAGTGTACTCATTAGATATCCTATATATCATGAATCAATAAGCCTATATGGAATAAAACATGGTTACTTATAGGATATATCCATAACCTATCCATTAAACTTAAATATTCCAACTCTGCGATTTGAATTTTAAAAATCTGACATACACGGTTGTGTTCAAGATGATATTTAGAGTTTGATAGAATTAACTTAATTTTCAGTGAATAGTAGCTTACCCTTATGAATAGTAACCTTCCTTTATAAATAGTAACTTACCCTTATGAATAGTAATATGACTCTTATGAATGGTATCCATGCCCTCGAATGTATAAATGAATTTAGGCACCTTAAAAATAAAGATGAATATTTTAAGTGTTTATATTTATCGATTAAATAATTATTTTAATTAAATATTTAATTTATCATATTTAGAAAACTATTTTTGAAAAATGGACTTAATTTTTGGATTCTACACGTCGACAAATGGTTTGGGTGAATTTTTGGGATTTTTCTGAAATACTTAAATTTTTTATGAATAGTAAAATGTGATAATTTACGATAAATGCTAAATAATAGATTAATTGAGTCATTGATGAAGATCTGATGATGTAATCTCAATTGGTTCAAAGTAACATGCATATATTACTATTATTGGTCATGGAATACTCACTATTGGTTGTATTGATAGGAAATAATATATTAATGATTATAATATTAAGAAAACTCCTCTCCCCTCCACTATATAAAGCACCCCTCACCCCCTCTTCCTCTCACACCACTCAAGCCTTATGACTTGCCAATATTCTTCCCAAGTCTCTCCCCAATATCCTACCCCATGTCCAAAATCTCCTATACTCTTCAAAATACCAAAACCTCTCCCCTTAAGAGGTTCTCAAAGGAGGAAGTCTCAAGAGGTAAACTCCTCTTTCCAATTCCTTCAATTCTTTTAAGTTCTTTTCTTTTTGTTTCTTTCCTCACCTCCCTTCACCATAATAGTATGATAAATCCAGTAAAATAAATGTACTAGAATATTTTCATGATAATGGTATATTTCATTATCTTCTCTCCTTTCCCCACCCTTTATTTGAAATAAATGAAAGCACAGTTTGAGATGTGCTAATTTAGCACATTCAAGGACAACGGTTTATCAATTTCTACTATAATCTTTAATTCTGGTCATGAAACCATTTGTGCTATGGTTGAACCAAATTATTATATATGTAATATATCCTATTTTTAGTTCTGTAATCCTTTAGTACAAATGGTATTAAGTTATAAAGCAAAACATGTTCATTGTAATCAAACACACCGTTTAGCCAAAACGGTTGTCGATAAGGTTATATATATAATAATTTCACTTCACTCTAAGTAACCAAACTAAATTTAAAACCATGTAATATTATGTATGTTAACTAATAGAATATAACTTCATTTCTAGACAACCACATCCATCTTATATATTTATCTGAACTTGAATATAAGTGAACCGACCATTTAAAACCAAGTAAACAAACGAGCCCGAAAAATGAAATTGAACATTATAACTAATAAAAACAGATTTTAATGAACTAAAAAGGTTATAATAAATAATTTAAATATATAATAGGTTCTGGACTTATGAATTAATAATCCTAATTTTTTTATTCAGGTCTTAAATAACAAGTCTAGAACACCTTCAAGCATAAGGTAAGGGATTGCTTAACTCAATTTTCATTCTTTGAGTTAAACATCTATTTCATTGGTTAAATTGTTCCAAGAATATTTGTTAATGACCTATGATTGTTTTATAATATATATCCGCTTATATTTTTTGGATTTTTATTTTTCAAGCATAAATATTTCATTGATTTATAGTCACTCTAATGACACAATCTTTGTAAGGGATCCTCTCTCTCACTTTTGTTCAAGAATCTCCCCTATGTTGTGCCATTTTATTTTTAATTCCTAATGATGGGGTATGTTTTTTCACCTCCCAAATACTACCCTTGAGACATATAAATAATGGAATACCCCTTTACCTCTCATTAATCCCTCTCAATAACACTCATTACCATGCCGAAGTGTTTGTAAGGGGTTTCTCATCTCACTTTCATTTCTATGATATTTTCATTATTTGCCACTTATTTCTTGTATGTGTTATATGTGTAAATCCATTTGATATATAATAACATGATTATCTTTATATTCATGTTATTAAAAGATTCATTTGAAAATTATTAAGTTCTGGTCATATATTTGACCGATTACATTGTGGTAAGAGACTTCGTCTCAACTACTATTTTGTTGTGACTAACTTTGTATTGTGCACATAATAATACTTATGTGGTGTATCTACTACCCATTTGAGATCAATTTTCATTTGAAATTATATTAATATTAAATATTTTTAAACTCATATCATGGATAGGTTTTTTTTCTAAATTGTATACCATTTTATATACGGTGTTTATTTAGAAAGTTATTTTAATTATGAAAATATTGATGAATTCGTATACTCTGCTCTATACGGATATTGAAACGGAATATTGCTCTTGTATTGAATCAATGTATAAAGAATTATTTGTAAATATAGTGGTGGGTGGGGCTTTCTATAGCCCCTCGATGCATCGGTAGGTCTCATGAGACAAATCTGTTTGGTGACAAACCGTTCGAGTTTGTTTCCAAAAATCAGACGGGTTTCTACCCATAGAACTAAACCGTTTTTATGGTATTATAGTTTCATGTGCCAAATACATGACGTCCAAGTAATAATAATTCTATTTATTCATTTTCAGTAATTACTATCCATGAGGTTTTCACTATGAAAAATCTATGGATGTAGTTTCATTCTCAGTTTATTAATAGAATTAGTTTTTCATTTATTCATCATGCCATATTGATTATATAAGATTGATTATGATTCACTCATTATTGTATTCATGCTTCCACTATTTGTAACCCATACTGAGCGTTTGAGCTCACCCCTTTCACTGTTTTCCATCAACCGGTGATGAATAGGTGATCGTTTTTTGAGCTCTTATGGATGTCATTTTTAGTTTTCATTATGTATTGTATTTTCTAAACTTTTACAATGTAATTTGAGTTAAATATATGTTTCTAGTTTCTTCAAGGCTACTAAAATGATCATTCCTATGGGATTTTTATTCCTTATAACCATGCCAATATCACAAGTAATGCACCAGCTCCAGTCTAGAGGGGTCGGGGTGTTACATTCAAGTAAGGTGGTAGGTGTTTTGTATGACTCTAAAGGTTCGATTTTTGTTGTCTTCAGTGGTGATTTTATTCTTGATAATTTTAGGTCTCTTCTCACTAAACTTGAGTTATGCCTATCAAATAATATCATGCTTGACTCGATTGAAACATAATCTATATTTTTTTATAATTCTATACAAGATAAGTCAAATATCCTTTGGTCCACCACTTATCACATCTTAATATTGAAGAGCCTCATTTCCAACTGAGTGAATATTCTCCACACATTGAAAGAAGGTAATAAAGTTGTGAATTTTATTGCATCAAGGGGCACACTAGATAATACTTTTATGATAATTTATAGAATAATATCCCCCCATAATTGTGTCAATATTATTCGATTATATGCTCTTGGGTTACACTATATCAAACCCACTAATCCTATTGGACCATTTGTTTCATTTATAAAAAATTATTATCTTTGTATGGATGGAACTGGATGGGGTGTCCATGGAAAAAATGTTGGGATCCAAGGAGAAATTTGTAACTACATTGGGGGAGGGGTAAGGGAAATATTCTAGGATCCTGGGGGAGTTGTAACTACATGGGGCTCAAGGAGAATATGATAGGATCCTAGGGGAAGTTGTAAATGCATAGGAATCCCAGGGGGAATATATTGGGATCCTCATGCAGCGGATACTTTGGGGGTACATGACTATTTAAAAAGTGGTTGTATAGGGAAAGGGAAAGAATTATATGGTTATTAGGGGAGTTGTGAGGATTGGGTGATCATTTTGAGTGTCTCTCTAGGTAAGCCACAACTATATCCTTATTCTATTCCCTCTTATTGCTTATCCCTCTAGTATTTTTGGTTCTAGTATCTTTTAATACAATAAGCGGGTGTTGGTGTCTTATCAAAATTAAACTCCATTTTTATGGTATAACTATAAGTACATTGATATCTTGATCAGGTTCAAGAATATGATCTCCTAAGGTAGAAACATTGTTTATAATTTTAGTCAACCTTCCATTCATCTGAGTGATGATCCCACCATCAACCATTCTAAATTTAACAAATATTAATTTGACAATGTTGTATCTGAGTTTCCTTAAATTATGAGTACCTTCATAAGCTACATGTAGTTTTTTACACATTTCATGTTCATTATTACATTATAAAACTTAGTTGAACTCATTAGAACCTAATACACATATAATAGAATTCATAGACTTTTAATTTAGTTTATATTCTACTTTTTTGGTAGCATCCCATTTTTTTAGTTCTCATTCAATAATTTCCTAAGTATTGGAAAATTTCAATTAAACCTTTAGACTAATATTTTTCATATAAATAATCATTCAAATCATTTAGAACCCATAGTTTTTTATATTAAAATAAGTATTTTTTGACTTTATGAATTATATATCTATTGTCAGTCATTGCAACCATTATAGTAGTAGAGAGATATTGTTAGACTTAAACTGGATAAAGGTTGATAACTCCAAGTCACAACTCTGATACCAAATTTTGTCCCATACTAGTTGTATAATGGATCAAGAGGGAGGGGTGAATTGAGTTATAGAAATTTACACCCACTTTTGATAAATTCTTTAAAAATATAAAAAACTTTTATGTTGTATAATAAAAGAAAATAAAGTAGGAGAATTTATAGTGGTTTAGGGCATAAAGATCCTCTAGTCCAATCCATGAACACTCTCTCCCTGATCTTGGTGATTTTCACTATGTCCAATCCTTTCTTTAGGGACTGCTAGGATTTAGTGAAAGCGTTCATCACTTGGTACAAATAATAAATAAGTATTATTTATAGCTCTCTAGTTATATCACTTACAAGAGTATTAATCCACACTCAGTATAATGAGTGTTTACTTACACAAGATAACAAAGTATATAGAAAATAATCTTAAGTTAAGCTGGAAAAATGAAATAAAACAATTACAGTACATAAGTCTTCCAAGAGAATAAATAATTTCTTTAGAGAATCATGAGGAAGAACTTATAAAATCAAAAAGATATTTCTTTTAATCATAAGAGTACTCAAATTTCAATATAACTCTAATAAAAAAGTATAATAGAGATTTTAAAATCATAATAAATAATAATATGATATTAAAAAATGAGATCTTGAGTTTCTTGTATGCATATACAGATATGTTCTTTTTTCAATTAATATATCCTCATGTGCATCTTCTATGAAGGTCCATAAGTTAAATCAATATAGAAAGGAATAAATTTCCTGGATCACTATTTCCTTTTCTTGATAAAAATATTATAAGCAAAAATAAGGTAGTTTTTTTACCATTATTAAATTTTTAGATTTTAGAGAAGTTGATCATACCTTATCTACTAATCTCTAATTCCAAATCTTCAAAAATAATACCTAATTTTCCTTAAAATACTCCAACAATGATAAATATGTCGAGTTATAGCAGCATATACCCAAAAAATACTCTGTGTATCTAAAATACATTTACTCAATATCACGTAGGTGAAATATAGCCATAAATCCCAAACTATATATAATACTCGAACATGTAGCTGAAACAACATATGTAAAAGGTCCACATTTCCAAATATTCCATGTAACCAATTTTATATAGTCAAAAGAAACACACGGCTAAAAACATCGCATATCAAATTATGTGTAACTAAAATCATTGTTTAGATAATTTTACATAAGAAAATATATCGTGTAAGTGATTCTGGATAGTTAAGGTGTCTACATAAGGAAATTCTACATAGCTAATCTCACTTTATATCTAAATTATCTACATAGTTGATTATGTGAATCTGACTTATCAATGTATAAAATTCTATATAGATGATTTCACTAGGTAGCTGACTTTATGTAAGAATATTCACTATATAAGATATTTTATGTTAGCATACCCCATTACGTATATGAATTCATATATACATATTCTCATGAAATTAATTTTTACAAAACCAAAAAATTCCACATGAGGTAATTTTTTAAAACTTTGAGAAACATAATTCTAGGGAAGAATTAACTTTAAAAAATTAAAATATAATTAAAACCTATTAGGAATCACTTTAAAATATTCTATTGGGAGAATAGGAAATGTTTTTTGTGAGAATCATAACATATGATTCCTGAGATATTCTTGAAGAACATTAGTTTAGCTTACCAAATATTTGACAATTCATGTCAGGTGAGGAAAAATCCTCACTCTCTACTTTTAGGTACCTCTCAAAAGGATCGAGAGGCATATCAACAATATAAAAATGAGACAATACGTTTTCCTCATGAAAATCAATGTCATTCTTCCACTAAGATAAGAAAATCACTTTTTATTATGGAGAGACCTCACTTCCTCGAAAAAACATTAAGGATCTCAGGTCTATCATATGGAAGTTGTGCTGATAGAAAAAACCTGAGTCAATTAATTCCCTTTGAATCACTACCTAAAATAGAAATGTGATCCACATAAATAATGAGAAAAAATATTCTAGTTGTGTACTACTAATAAAAAACCTAGGGGACTTTCACACTACGAGAGAACCCAAAAATCATCACAACCACATAAAACTGGTCCAACCATGCTTGTGGGATTTTTTAAGGCCATATAGATATTTTCTAAGGTGACACACCTTGGGGGATCCCCTGAGAAACAAACCTTAAAGGTTTCTCCATATATATTTCTTCATCCAAAAATATATATAGTAATGTATTTTTCACATCAAGTAGGTGAAGTGGCCAATGATAAGAAGCTACAAAAGATATCAATAGGAATGAGGCCATTTTAGAAACCAGATATAAGTTATCAAAATAATAAATCCAATACTTTTGATCATACCCCTTATAGATGATCCAATCTTTGAAGAAATTGATGGAATATATTTTATTAACACGAATATTATATACCTATTTTCTTCCAATAGTCTACTTACCTAATGGGAGACTAACAAGATCCCATTCATGATTTTTCTCTTGAGAATGTATCTCATCAAACATGGAATTTAACCAACCTATATGGTCTTTGTCCTTGGTGAGAGTATGGGGGAAAGTTTTCATGGAAAAAGTATTGATAAAAGCTATAAACTATATAGATAATCCCAAGTAAATGTGAGTATATATAAGACTCTTTTTGGAAAGTATGTGTACCTATCCATGGGGAAATAATGAGATCCTCAATGATGGATAGTGAAGATAATGACGGAGCATGTGTTAGGAGGTGAAGTTTGTTTCGGTTCATTGGATTCAATTCACTAGAATTTATTTAGAAGAATTTGGTTGGTTTGGTGTACAAACAATGATAGTAAGATCTCATCAAGAGGTATTAGATAAATCAGAAGTTCATATATTCCAATGGATTCATAAAGGTAAAGAATTTTTTTTAATATAAGTGTATATAATTATTTTATAGAAGGGTTCATCGAGGAAAATAGTCGAATACAAAGAGAAAATAGAGATCACCAATAACTTACCACATGGAAGAACCTCCATAAAATTTGGATGTTAGTGAAATTGGGAAGACTGACTGAGATTCCTATAAAAGGAAGTGGGGACCCTCTAAAAGTGTACCTTCAAGGTCAATAGTTAATCATAATCTATATAGTGATTTTTATTTGATTAGTGGATTAAAGAGTTTTAATATCCTATAAATAATTATTACTAAAAGTTTTGTTAGTTATTTTAATTCTTATACTTCTAGTGAATATAAAAAAAGTAGCAGAATTTATCTCATGCACATAGGATTCATTATCCAAAACACATTACTTTTTTTTATTTCATTACTTTCTTTATGTTCTTATATTGGTTTTATTTATATTATTTTTTAATGTGTTTTAGTATTCTTGAATTGTGTGAAAGGTTTTACTTTTTACGATGAGTAGGCTATGGATACTTCTTATCTACCAATATACTAAGTCAAGAGAGGGAACTATTAGGGGTATGATTTATATTAAAAAGAGATTCTGGTGTGAGAACTTCTTGTGAATTCAATATTCTAGTTTCATTGATCACATGGTGCCCCACCTTCCAAAAAGTGGTATCAAAGATTGTGGTTTAGTGTTTACTCAATAAAATCATAGGGAGATTATGTTTTTCTCACTATTTCCTTGATAGAATTTAATTTTCATTGGGATTTATCTGTTAATGAAAGTAATTGTATCAGATTAAGATAAGGTCTATGTTTAAAAATTTTATGTAATGTATTTTAACTTATGTAGAATATAAATGAGGATCCTCATATTCAAAAGGACCTAGAAATTCCATTAACTGGTGTACTTAGAAGAAAATGGAGAAGTTTCAATGGGAATGGTTAGATAGGAAGGCACTTGTGTTGGTGAGGATTCCATTAGAACATAATATTTCATTTAACATCCATGGATTAAATATGATGGTGTATCTCATGAAATACCTTGATGATATGTATGAGAAACCTATAGAACTTAATAAAGTGTTCATAATGTGTCAACTATTCATAATAATGTTGTCGGATGGAAGATTAGTGATAGATCACATGAATGATTTCAATATGATCTAAGGGAATATATAATCGATGAAGTTGAAATTCATGGATTTTATATGGGTATTACTTCTATTATCTTCACTGCTAGAGAGTTGGGATGTGATGGTGACTACTATTAGTAACTTCTTTGGAAAGGAAGATATTGTTTTTGAGGATGTATGAAATTTTATCCTCAATGAGGAACTTCATTAAAGGGAAGTCCAAGAACCATCTGGTAATGTTCGTAGTGAAGGATTATGAGGATGTCCATGCCAAAATAGATATCAGAAGAAACCATTAGAAGATAAGTATCAAGATAGAAAGTAGATAAATTCAAGTAGTCTTAGTCCTACATGTCGAAGTTGTGATAATAAAATACATATCAGGAATAATTTTAAAAGTCCAAGAAGAACCCTAGAAGGGAATAAACTTCTAGAAGTTAAAATTACATTAGTACTATGTAATGGAGAAATTAACTATTTCTCAGTGTCAATATTTAGGTGGAATCATGGATGGTTGATTCCAGATAATATTTCCATTCAATAATAGATCATTGATTCATGGTGTATTATATATCTATAATTTTTGGAAAACTTCATCTAGATGATGATGAAGCCTTAGATGTCATTAGAAATGGTTATGTAAATATTTGGATGAATAATATAGGGTTTCTAAAACTAAAAGTAGATAGGAACATCCCAAGACTATGGAAGAACCTCATTTTCATAGGATAACTTGATGAGGAAGACCATGGAATGAAATTATCAGATGGATTTTGGAAGGTGACTCAAGGATCCATGGTGTTACACACTGAGTGAAGTATGGAACTTTTTATTTCACTAAAATCACAGATGGAATTTAAATGGATGGATCTAAAGCATCAAAAAAATTAGAGTTTTATCATTTTTGGATAGATAATCTCATCTAAAAGGATATAAAAGTTCCTATAGCTAAATCCATTGTGAATATTGATCATGAATACATCATAAGGTGCGAAATTTGTGTACTGGGGAAACAAAAAGGGGTGTCCTTTATCTTAGATAGATAGAAACCCAAAATTTAGAAGTTGGAAATAGTTCACTCAGATATTTGGAAAACTTCCCATGTTCAGTCCCTTGGTGGTTTCCTTTACTTTGAAACTTTTTTTGATGATTCTATAACTAAAACTTAGGATTACTTTTTAAATCACATGTTTGATGTTTTCCTATTATATGTGAACAAAAACAGCCACCACTATGCTATAGTGGTTTATCTGATGTTGTGGTTGACAACCACACATGGTTTTGATGTGTATGTGATGTATGTGTGGTGCCACATCCCTCATTCATGATATCATCAGTCACAACCCAAATAGTTGGTTCATTTATGGCTAGTGCACCTCATTCATTGAAGTGTTGAATGAATGGACACCAAACAATATATAGCATCCAAGTTCCATGAGATGGAACCTGATACGTTATGTTATGTCCAAAAATCTTTATTCAATGAAGATAATTTAGGATTACTAAATAAGGATGTTATCATTCTTCATTTGGTGTGATGACATGTCGATGGTTTTTGTGCTGATTGAGATATAGTCAACAATCTCTTCCATTATTGATGCACTTTCAACACTCTTCAAAACATCTCTCACCCTTTGAGTATTTGTGATTACTCAATTAAATTTAATGGATCAAATGGTTGGGGTCCCCCCCCCACTCAAAGTTAGGTAGAATTATCATATTTCTTGTTATCACAATCAAGCTATCTTTGTCAAAGAATGATGATGGAATCCTCTTGATATTTAGGCAGTTTAAGTACACCAGTTTCTGCTCTACTTTTTTAATATGTTTACAATTTGATTCCTTTGATATAGGTCTATCTATGTTTGGGTTCGCTTCAAATTTATAGGGTTATATGGTGATCCAAAAAAACGCATCATTTGTATCAGAGAAAGTTTCTCCAAGGATTAAATTTTTTTAATCCATGTTTTTGAAAAACATTACCATCACCACGATGTAGAACTACCTATGGAGGTTCTTGGATGGAATTCTCTAGGCACCATGGTGGGATCTACAGATTAGCAGTCCCCTTGATTCTTTGAAATTCCAAAAACAAGGGAACTATGTCATAGTTTAAAGGCAAGTTTCACCTTTGAATTTATGATATGTAAAGTTAAGACCACTTACCTTTACAAGAGACACTACTTGATGATTCCTTACACCATAGATGGTGAAAATACTTGTTTTCCCATTTTGAAAAGTTGTTTCACCTTGCACCATGATGTATTACCTTTATTAATAAGGTCTACATAAAGGTAATATGTTGGTTAACATTACAAAAGGATACAAAATGGCCACATCATGATAAATGTAGCTTATTACAAGTTGTGTTGAAGCTTAAAATGTTTAAAAATTAATTTTTAACATTTTGATATAAATGGTTTATAAAATGTTTATAAATAATTATAAAGGTATTTTGGGATATTTTAATTTATAAAAGATTTATAAATTAATTAATTTTAATTTTTTTATGATTAGTTAAATGTTTTTGAAATATTTAAAATATTTATAAATAATAAATGTTAATATTAAAATGATTTTTTAACAAAATTATATGGCATGTATTGAGATCTATAAATAAAATGGTTTATTTATAAACCATAATGGGTAATTTATAAAGTGATTATAAATTAAAAAATATGTTAAAAAATAAAATATTTTATAATTATAATTATTAAATGTTCATAATTAATTAAATTTGAACTGTTCAAATTAAAAGGTAGGTCTTATATAAATTTATTATTTATACCACATCAAGAAAATCATGATTAATGATATTAAGGGTCAAAATAATATTTGAAATTATATATAATGATATTATGAAAATTTCATATTGATCTTGAATTTCAAGTGTTTAAATTCATATTTTAGCTAATTTATAAAAATTTAATAGTTTGATTATATTTATGAATAATTTATAAATGTATCACATTTTGGAAAATAGTAAAATGTTTACTTATTTTTAAATTAATTTAATTTTCTTGTATAGAAATTGTTTAAGAAATTTGAATATTGTTTATTCTTTGTTTCATTGTTAAACTACTTCTATGAGTTAGATTCTTGCATTATGTGTTAGGTATGACTCCATAATATTTAGTTGTCATCTACCTTGACCTTGATTTTTAATTCGAGTTATGAGAATAAGAATAGTTGTTGAATATAGTTTTAGAAAATTAGGAATTAAATATATCCGAAATTGAATTATCTCTTGAGAAAAGTCTTCCTTAGTATAGAGACTTAGAATCGGACCACCCATCATCGTGGAGGTTATTCCATATCTAGAAAGGTGAATGGGGTTAATTATATATCTCCCCAGGATTACTCATGTGGATATTGTCAATCTCATTATAATGTTATGAATTTACATGAAGATTGTATGTACCTTATTCATATGATTAATTCAAATGTGTATGATTATACTTCAATTATATTTTTGAGTGAGAAACAAAAACTTGTGGGTTGTGTAAATAGTTACACATTAATGTGGTTTGAACACATTAATTTGGTGTTTCTAATATGTATTCCAAAACTAAAATGCTATAAGAATTCATACCTAAAAAATAAAACATTTAAATATAAATATTGTATAATATACAATAGTTATGAATTTAAAATACAAATTATGTATATTAAATCGGTGGTACTGGAAAACCCCCTAAATACTAAGAGTTGTATTCCTTATAAAGAATAACTTGTAAAGATCTCAATCATCCAACCAAGTAGATCATGATAAATATGGGTTCCTCTAAATTATCTCATGTAATGAAAGCAAGTAATAAGTGACTCTGTATTCTACTATTGGGTAGGTCATACTAAAGTCGGGTTCTCTTGGATTTTCCTTTATTATCTTACTCTTGATGCTTTATTTGGGTTACACTAGTCAGGAGACCCTAATAGGATTAGGACATCAAAGTAATAGAATTTAGTGAATCCATGTGGTGGATTTGAATAAATAGTTATCTTCTCAGCTATGTAAGAGTCGAAATTATTATTATTGAGATGATTCCCTACCAAAATAGATAAGTGATGTGATAAATGATAAAGAAACCCAAAACTTAGTAAAATATGGATCATAGCTAACTAATTGGATATGATGTATAGGGTAATCATTTTTAATGTGAGAAATATCATTGAAAGTCCTCAAAGAAATGATATAATACATAATACTCACCCACTGATATGTGATTGTTATAGATTATGGAACACTTAATCACAATCATATTGATATCACTAATAGGTATAGCCTATAAAATAATTAAATATAGGTATATATGGTTAATAAGTGTTCTCAAGGATAAACAAAGTACCTAAAGATGAATATTATAGATATTAATTCCACCATCATTGACTCATGGTTATTAGATACCACATGTGTATCACACATTTAATTTGAAAACATTAACTCCGATATGTGATGGAATCAATAGAGGGTTAAGTATATATTAATTTCAGTGATGAGGAAAAAGTTTTTGCATTATAATTCAACACTTATAATTTAAATCTACCCAGTGGATTAGTCCTGTATTTAAAAAACTATTATTATGTTCCCAACATAAACAAGAATTTTATTTTTTGTAGCTTGTTTGAAAAATATGGGATTTTAATTCATTATTAAGAACAAGAGTTGTTATATATATGAGAATAATTTTTTTTGGGAATTGGGAATATAATTAATGGTTTACACATTCTAGACATATATAATCCTATTTATAACATTCAAAATAAGAAGGTTAGGTTTGATTCTAATCCTACCAACCTTTACCATTGTCTCCATGGATATATAAATGAGAAAAAGATTCAAATACCCATAGATATGGATTGTTGGACTCATTAAATTATGAATTATTTGATACATAAAAATCTTGTTTACTGTAAAAAATGACAAATTTTCATTTCAGGAGAAAAGGTGAAAGGTATAATGGACTATTGGATCTCATACATAGTGATGTATGTGAACAAATGACTACTTAATCAAGTGGTTGTTTTAGGTACATTTTTGAATTTAGTTGTTATAGTTATGTGATTCTGATAAAACAGAATTTTGTAAATTTTGAAAAGTTAATTGATTTTTATAAAATAAGTACATAATCAACTAGGAAAGAGTATTAAAATTATCTAATCATATCATAGTGGTGAATTATTGATCTTGGAATTCACGTTCCATATGAGAGATTATACGATATTTCCACAACTCACTCCTCCTAAAACACCATAGTGGAATGATATTTCTGAGGGAAGGAATCATAGGTTATTAGAAATGGTTTGATCAATAATGATTTTACCTTGTTAGTCATGGTTTGATTGATTATGAGTCTATATGACCTTCCAATTTCATTCTGGGATTATGCTCTTGAAGATGTTTCATTTTACTTAACTATGTTCTATATAAAGTAGTCATGAAGACACTATATGATATATGGTATTTGAAATGTCCTCGTTTTCATTTTATGGATATTTGGGGTTATGAAGCACTAATATGATGATTTTATTCTAGTAAGTTAGTCTATAAATAAGAAAATTTATTTTTTAGTTATCCTAAGAAAACTAAGGGATATTATTTCTATAATACTTCTAAGAAAAAAGTATTTATAGTCCAACATGTTGTTTTCCTTGAGAAAAAACATATAATTTGAAGTGTTCATGGGAAAAAAATTGAACTTGGAGAATTCCAAAACTAATAAACAAGAGCTGTTCTTGAGATGGGATTTGAGATGGTTCCAGAAAAAGTTGTGGAAGAAGATACAACTCAAGTTACATGAGTGACTTGAAGGTCTAGTAGGATTCATAAAGAGATAGTGATATATGGAATTTACATGGTTAATGATGATGAATTAACATTCATATAAGATGAACCAACATCCTACCAAGAATCTATTTAATTTTTTGATTCTGAGAAATGGTTTAAATTCATGGAATCTAAGATGGAATCCATGTATAATAACCAATTTTAGAACATTGTATATTAACCTGAAGGGATAATACCAATAGGGTACAAGTGGGTCTTTTGTAAGAAAATCAACATGGATGCTAGAGTGTCTAACTATAAAGGACTCAGTATAGAAAAAGGTTATAGAAAAATTCATGGTATTGACTATGAATAAACCTATTCAACATTTGTGATGATGGAGTCCATTTGGAATTTAATAACTATAATATATCATTATTATTATTAGATATACTAGATGGATTTAAAAACAGATTTACTTAATTGGAATTTATAAGAGAACATGTATATGATACAGCTCAAAGGTTGTGAAGTTCCAAATGATACTTCTAAGGGATGAAAGTTGAAATTGTATATTTATGAATGGAAACAAGCTTCTTGAAGTTGGAATATCTAGTTTGATGATAAAATCAAAGAGTTTAGTTTCATAAAAAATTAAAATGACTCATGTGTATATAAGTAGGTTAGTCAGATTATAGTATTATTTCTAATATTTTATATAAATGATGGACTTCTTATTGGAAATGGAATCCAAAAATATAATTCTATAAAGGTTTGGTTGGGTAAATGTTTCTTAATAAAAGAAATGGGTGAATCTACCTATATGATGGGTATGAATATCTATAGAGAAAGATCTAATAGGTTTATTACACTAAGTTAGAATATATGTATGTATATATATATATATATTAGTAATGTGTTAAATTGGTTTAGCATGGAGAACTCCAAGAAGGGATATTTACGAGTGTTAGGTGTAAAAAATGTGAAGAATAATCAGTATCCTTATAAAGAGTTAGAAACGATGGATAATATTCTTTATGAATCCTCTATATGATCTATCATGTATGTCATGTTGTTCACTTGACTTGATGTCTCTTATGTTTTGAGCATAACAAGTAGATACCAATCTAGTCTTAGTGAGAGTAACTTGATTATTGTGAAGGACATTCTTAAGTACTTGAGAAGGACTAAGGATGTGTTCTTTATATTTTAAGGAGATAATGAACATTGTGTAAATGGTTACACACATGCTATTTTTCAATAAAAAAAGATGATCTAAGATCTCAATCTAGATTCATGTTTTCCCTAAATGGTGGATCTATCAGTTGGAAGAGTTCCAAATAATCCACCATAGTAGACTCAACAACAGAGGCAGAGTACATCACTACATCTAATGCTACAATGTAATCTATTTAGATCAAGAGTTACATTACTAAACTTGGAGTGGTTCCTATCATTGAGGAATAAATTGAGCTATTTTGTGACAAAAATTGGGTTATTGTTCAGGATAAGGAACATCGATCTCACCAAATGACCAAACACATCCTTTACAAATACCATCTCATACGGGAGATCATTGAGAGGGGTAATGTAAAGAATATTTGGGTAGTTAAAAAGGATAATATAACATATCTATTGACAAAACTATTGCTGCAACAACAACATGAGGGTCATGTAGAATCTCTAAGTATAAGAATCATGTGAAATTAGTTTTAATGGTTGTAAATGTATTGTGTTATTATAGTAAATGAAATATTTTTTTGTCATTTTTTCACGTGTGATATAAATTATTATACATAAACAAATGAATGATAATATCCCCTAAAAGTATGACTTTGAGTTGTCCCTAACTGATGATCATTATGGGGTATTATGGTTTGTAATGATATGATAAGGTTAGAATGAATAAAATCTTGTATTCATTATAAATATTTTTATACATGATATAAATAATAAATTCATGAGGTAATAAGTAGAGACTTATTACTTAGATTTACCAACCAACATATATCTCATGGAATGTAATATAGTCATCAATAAACTTAGGGTTGTATACTTATTATCAATCCTTATTACATAATATTATATAGATATCTAGCTTGAGAACCTTTATACTTTGATACCCCACTTTGGAAATTCTATATACTGACTTAGATAATATATGGATGGTTGGGTATGTTTCTAATCATGTCTTCTGTTGGATCACAACCAAGATGGAATTTGTCCACTTGTATGACAATTTAAAAATATTTGTACCCCGGTTGAACTAGACTATGAAAATTCATGGACATTATTAGTTTAGTCACATATGATGTTTTTAGCCACTTATATAAGAGACATGATATGTTATCATCGATAAAATTAATGGCATATGATGTATTCATCCACATGGTTAGTATTTTTTGGAAAATCGAGAAAAGATGACTTGAATATACTATATTGACATATTCCATTTCTAGTGGTCACCTGATTTCTTACACCAATGTATTATATAGGTATATGTATTATGTATATTATACATCTTGTGGTAGGAATGTTTGTATATATATATGAGTATGTTTAATGGATATCACATTAGAACCCTTAGTACCTTGAGTATCACTAGAACTTTGGTATAGGATTCTCTTTGATTACATCTATGAAATAGATATTTCATAGTTGTTTTCAATTCTACTAAGGCCCGTAGGGTCACACTGTTAGCGCCTTTCATATGGATAAAATTTTGGATAAATTATTTGTTCAAAATAAAGTGAGTTTGATGAAAAATCATATCCAAAATAGTTTGGATGGATTCATAATGAGTTTTTAGGTTTTTTAAAAATTACTTATTGGATTTTAGTGAAAGTGATATATTGTTGGATGTGCACTAAAATGGACACCATTATGTCATGGTGGTTCGTGTGATTTCATAGTCGACAACCACATTGGGTTTTGACATGCATGTGATACATGTGTGGTTACAAATCCATTCAACATGATTTAATTAGTTATAAACAAAATAGTTGGTTCATTTATGGCTATTGAACCTCATTTATTGAAGTTTTCAATGAATTAACACCAAAAAGGTTGTGGTGTTTGGGTTCCATGAGATGGCTCCTGATACGTTACATTATGGTCGACACTCTTCATTAAAGGAAGAGTGTCAAGGATTCCTATTTAAGGATTTTATAATTCTCTTATTAGTGTGACAAAGTGTGATTATTGATCCATATATAATACTCTCTTTCATTCCTAAAGGTCATACATCACTCATCAAAGGTTCTAAAAACCCTTCATACATTTGGTATTCCTCATAAAGCATTCATGGATCCATTATTTGGGGTTCCCCTTTATGTAAGGAGTCGTTTTTATACTTCTCACCATGATCATCATAAAAATAACTCCATTAAAGAATGAGTATGGAATCTACATTATGTTCAAACATTTTAGGTATGTTGGTTTATTATTAATTTTTTTATTATGTTTACACATTTGATTCATTGGAGGTAGATCTATCTATGTTTAGGTTCATTTTTTCTACCTAGGTTCATATTATGATCCAAATAAACCCAAAATTTCTAGGTATTCATTCGTTGGAAATCCATGGAAGAAATGGAAATTTTTTGGAAGTTAAAACTCCTTCATTGCAACAGGGGTGGTGAATACCTCAGATACAACTTCCAAAGATTTTTCAAAAATAAGGGGATAAAATATAAGAAGATGGTTCCCGAAATATCACAAAAAATGGTTTATCTAAAATAATGAATCGTACATTGATATTAAAGGATTGAAGCATGAGGATTAACTCAATAATGCCTAAAGTAATTATGGTATAGGCAGTCAACATAGAGACATACCTCTTCAACAAGATTCTAGCATCATCAGATGGGAAGGAACTCCTAGAATAGATATGTTCTGATAAATGACTAAAATTTAGTTATTTTAAAGACTTCGTAATATGGGAATATGTGTATATCTATTGTAAATATTCATACAAGCTCAAGGAAAAATCTAAAGTGTGTTTTCTCATTTCGTTTGGAGATGAAAATTTTGGATTTCAACTATGGAATGATGATTGGTGATAAGTCATCCAGAGTCATAATCTTCTATTAAATGAGAAGGATTTTTGGAAGGATTATAACTTGGTGGAGAAATAAGTTGAGGTAAATAAATCAAATATCGAAGTCCATGTTGATCTAAGTAAACATACCTGAAGGGAACAAGTTTTATAGAACTCATATGGAATTACTTGATATGAAATTAAAATATTTCTTATATGAATTTAGATTAATGAGTTATAATTATGATATGGAAAAAGGAGTAGCATGAAGAAAAATACCCTCTATAGGATCCTTAGACTCTCACCAAATTCTAATAGACAATATTCCTAAACAAACTCTCTCCCCACCTTTTCTCCCACCTATATGCCCTCTTATAACCAACTATACCCTATCCATTTTCTTACATAAGGACATGTATGGTCCTCTACCCCCCCCCCCAAAAAAAACCTACCCCATAATAGATTCCTCACACCACTATAATGAAATTTTTACCCTTGATAAATAAACCATTCCTTATTCCTGGTTTCAGACTCTATCACTCACCAATACTTAAAAATAGTCTTTTCATCAAGAATGTATGAGGAGAATTTTCTCCTCTTTCTTTTGGCCTGCTTTGTTTCCCTAAACAGTTCCACCATATTCAATTTCATCATAATCTTCTCCTTGGAAAACTACTCTTAAATTTAGATCTGTACACATTTTCATGGGCCAATAAGGAAACCCACACCTAAATCACAAGCCCTTTCACCAACTTTCCTCAAATTCTTGGGTCATCAAGTGTTAAAATCCTCACTCTCCAAATTTAGTTTGAGTTGAAGCCTCTCGGTTAAATCTATTCACATAAACCTCCCCTTGTATAATGGTTTGTATAGTGGTCTCATTTCGATAGTTTTTTCTTATCTAGTTAGGTGGTTATCATGGTTCAACATCGAATAATCCACTGAATTTCCAAAAACAACTTCTAAAAAACTGTATTACTCAATTTTCCATTATATCAATCTCTAAATGTCGAGTTATATGCATTTATTATAAATGAGTCTCAAGGTTGTGGATGCAGAACCAACTTCTAATATTATTTCATAGGCTATAAATAAAATAGTCTATATATTATGGCTCAGTTTAGCGGGGTAACAAAGATACCAGATATTTGAATTGCTCAGTATATTATTGAATCAATCATTCATTCTAAAGAACTATGATTTATTCATGTGGGTTTTAAATATCCAGTACATTGAAATGTTTTATCATATTCTATTTGAACACCATCCATGTTATATGCTGGTAAACCTCAACCGCAATAATAAAATAATGAATAAAGATATTGTCCATGCTTATCTGAGACAATGCTGGTTTCATAGCCTCGATGGTATGATAAATCTGAAAATATATCTAAGCTCACAAGATCCAATCCTTTAGGTCACTTCCATTAAACACAATAAGTTCCACTCATTGATTTATAAGATATGAGTCAACCCCTGTGTTGTGAGGAAGAACGAAATGCACAACAACCTTCTCTTAGTTTTGTTTTTTTGTTTGTTTCAAGCTAGTGGAGGTCACTCGATGTTACCATGTGTGAAGAAGATTCATTTTTGGTTGTAAATGAGAATGCATCACCTAGATGAGGATCATTATCTAATTGGTGAAATAATTCAGCAATTGATAGATGGAGTTTTCCCTGGTCTCATACTTTCTACTTACAGAGTTCCATCTAGTCTTTCACAAGCTCCATGCAGAATTATATCTAGTCCTTCTAGTCCTTTTACTAAGCCTTATGTGTCGAATTTAGATCATCTAATGTGTATGAAATAGTGTAGATTGTTGAATCAAACTCCACCAAGCATTGTTATGAACATTCTAGGTGATTCTAATGGAATTTCTATGTTTCATTATTATGTATGATCAGTATCCATGAAGTGAAGTAGGAGGATCTTGACATGGTACTAGAGAAGATATAGAGGCAGGGGATCCACATGAATTATCAATATATATTTGATATACAATTGTTGGGGGATCCTTTTATATAACTCATGGTTTTGGTAGTGCGTATTTGTGTTTTTTTATGCAATAAGGTGGTGTGCACCTCGTCTGAGTGATTCTAGATGGTTGACTTGGTGTACAAAAGTGAGTCCTATAGAGAGTGATGAACCAACAATAGATAGTGATAGATAGAAGTTTGGACCAATGTAATATGAATCGAAAAGTTTTTTTATGAATTACATACAATGAGCTAGAATTATAGTGGGGAAGAAAGAGGATGGATAAGAATACCCTAAAGAGGATATTTGTTTTGTAAAAGTGGGTACCCTATACCCTACTTTATCAATGATTTTGATTACCATACCATGTATACAGTGAGTTGTGCATGATGTACACTTACCATTATAGTGTAGGTATTTTTTCATCCACTGTTTAAATGGTAATGTTCATAGATTATTTTCGATATGAAAAGGTTATATCAGTTCCCAGGCTATAACAAGAACCTTGAGATATTGTGACATTAATCTTAAATATATTTCATATGGTCTAGATACATCATACTGACTAGACACATTTTATGTATGACTATCAGGTGTTGGGGGATCATAATAATTGAGACTTCTTCTCATGAAATTATTACTTAGTGATCTATATTAGGTGATATCATGATGATAGACCCTCTAATAGGAACACAATATTTTTTAGGTGTCATTGGTTTTTCTTATCTACATAAATGTGTATCAGTCTCTTTAATTGAGGTCATTATCAATTTTTTTCATTTGATCATGTACTTTGATGCACGGAAAAAAACATGACAATGAATTAATAGAAATTTAGTTTGTGTAGGGTGCATCATTGGTGGTATGGGATCGGTTCAATGGTCAAGATATAATTTGTCACTTCCGAGTTGAGGAAGTAATATCTCAGGACTAGTGGATTAGGATGGTAGTACCTTCATAAATTCTTGGGAAAGGTAGTTGAAGGTAAGTCCATCTAGTTGGATCAAAAATAAATAAATCAAGAAAATACAATGACACATGTGTGTGTCCTTTATGTGATATCGAAAGACAAAGATATTATATTACACAGTTTGTGTACGTAGTATGGTTTTTTTTGTTATAAATATTCCTTATCTTTTTTTAAGGTCCTTTATGGGTTGTTATACTCCGCTCTTGGTCTGTAAATAGTATTCACTACTATTGAGATGTGGGCCTATAGGGTCACACATAATAGCGTATTCATGAATCTTCTCTATTGTAGTGAATATGTTTATGGGACATGGTGGGACCCACCATGGGTTCCGAGAGTTTTCTAAGTATTATTGATCATCAAGAAATAAATAAATTCGTTATTATTAGAATATAGAGTAATTGGGTTGAATTTATTTATTAACCGTACTCACAAGTGTTTAAGTAAATACAAGGAATAATATTATTCGAACAAATATTAATTTAATATTCAAGGTTTATTTAATATTAGTGGGAATTAAAAGTCAAGTTAATGACTCGGGTTTATGGAATACTATATTTATTATAGTACAAGGAGGTAATAAAATATAAATGACATTAATGATGTAGTAATTTCATCATAACTTTTCATTTACTTCTTATTTAGTGGGTGTTTTATTTCTGTGGTTTGGGGAACCATTTCAGGTATTTTAAGTCTTTAACTATATAATGAGGAAGAGAGGCTCTTTCCATATGTTTTTCATTCCAATGAAGTTATAGAATCTCTCTCCTAATAATTTTTAGAGAGAGAAAATTCTCCCTCTGAGCAATTGATCCAAAAATTCCTTCAATGGATCGAACGAATGAGATTGAGGTGATCGGCATCATGCCATAAGATTCATCAGAGCTCCATGCTAGCACTCGTAATTCAATAGATGGCGATTGCACAGATTCTTGGATAATCTATTGATGATCAAAAGGGGTTTGGCTTCAGATCCTTCAAGTAATGATCACCAATGATGAGATAAAGTTAAATGTGCCACCGAATCAAATGTGTTACATGTTTATTTAATTTTTGTGCTCTGATTAATTCACTTGAGATCCTCATGCCTCTACCATGGCTCGGATCACCAGAGATGATAATTTTCATCACTCCAATGAAGAAACATTTTAAATATCCAGCATATGAACTTCCACTACATGCCCCATTACTGTAGATTGGTATCATAGGGATCACATCAATTTTAAGATTCAAAAAATTAATTTTTATTAAATTAAGTAGAGGTTTTAAATTTGGTCTCAAATGAATAGATCGTGCGCCGATCCGATCTAGGATGACCAAGATATGTCCATAAAAAAGTTCTATATGAATCGTCTGTGATTTTTTGGTAATTATTAATGCAATCAAAAATTAATTTAATTCTTTTTTTTGAAAAACTAATAATAATTTTATTATTTAAAAATTATTAACTTAATTTATTATAAAATTAAATTAAATAATTGGTTGATTAAATTATTTTTTGGATAAAAATTAAATTAATCATCGAACCAAATGACCAAAAATAAATTATTTTAATTTAAATAATTCATTTAATTTATTTAGATTCTCTCTTACTTAAATTTATTTCATTTTAATTTTTATCACACTTTTATTTGAAATATAGACTAGTCTTGATCATCGATTGTGCAAGTATAGTTTTAATTATTTAATTATTTAATTTTGTGTGATTCATATAATTAATTATTTAAATAAGATAGTTTATGCATCAACATTTTTCTCATTTAATATGTATAAGGGTCAGTGTGCATAGAAAAAAGTGATTTATCTGTATTTTTCACTCTTGAGACCCCCTCGCATGTGTGTTAGTATTTTTTACAATGATGAGGATGGTGTAAGTCACGATCCATGCCAAGTTTAAGAGAAATATAGACATGAAGTGGACACACTAGACTAGGGATGAGTTGTATCATGAGTCTATACCTGACTCAAGTATGATACCCCTAGGTGTAGTTGATCCTTTAAGTTTAAATAGATCAACCAATACTCAATTCTCAAGACTAGTCAGGTGTTTTTAATTCCTTTATGCATTGTTTATTATTTTATGAATTTGAATGAAATCGAGAAACGCATAAAATAATTAATAGTAAAATGAATAAAGTTGTGATGAATGTTTTTCTATTAATGTTCAGTTGTGAGAGTAACAGCATAGAATTAATATATTAATAGAAATGAATTGCATTATTCGAAAAATATTAAAAACACTCACAAAAATATTAAGGTAAAAACAACTTCCATCGTTTGAATATGAACACAACCAAGTTTTTTGGGTGCCCATCCGCTATAATTGAGGGTTCCTCCTACTATTGGGGAGTTCTTATGATAATGATGGGTTTACATAAATGAATTTGGAAGAAAAGGATTATCCATATCTATCTTGGTATAACTTTAGATTCAAGAAATGAGTCAATCATGTTTATGATTTTAGAATCTAGCACTTCACTCAACAAATTAAGGAGCCATGATTTAATGTGGTTGTCCAATCAAACGCCTACCTCGAACTCTCTGAGTAGTGGCATATCCATAACTTGTAGATTATGATAAGAGGTTAAAGGATACTTTTCTCTAGAGTACTCATGCAGCATATTATTTAGATTCTAGTACAAAGGGTTGTTGGAGTTCGATAAAATAGTGGGAGACATTTAATGATTTAATTAATTCATCAAAAATGTCTAAATCGGTAATCAAGATAAAAAGTACTAATCTTCTAGATATTTTTGTTATAGTAAATGGAAAGAAATATCACCAATATACTATGATATTTATTGAAAAATAACATGTCCAAAATGGAATGATTCTCCAAGAGTAGTACAAGAACTTACACAAAGTACTACGATATCGTAAATTCAATGTGTTGGTTTCCCCAATATCTATTCAGTCACCCCAAGAATCAAGGGTGATAAAATTTATTTTAAGATACTCATGTATAATACATATGATTGTTATTTCATAATGCTATCAACAACGTCTGATGTGATTTTTGGATACTACATTAAGAAATGGATGATATTACATGTATTCTCATCTTCAAGAATCTTATAAGGAGAAACAGAAACACAAATATGAATAGGTGATAATTACAATAGATATGATTAAATTAAAAGATAGATCATGATATTTCAATGGATCCAATTTCTCATATCATTTTTACCCATTTACTCCAATTTCATTTAAGATTAAACAATGAATAAAATGGATAGAATGCTTTAATATCTTTTGGGTAAGGTCTTTCAAGTAGATAAGAACTTAAAGAAAGTATTGGTTCTTATGGTGAAACAGTTGAAAGATAGGGAGAAAAGGTAAATGTAAAGTTTAATATAAAATGGAACATTCATAAATTCCTTCAAAGAAAGAGGTATTAAACAAGATGTTATTTTATTTCTATATCATGAAATAAAATCTATGGAAGTTTAAATGCAATGAACTGAATTGAAGAAGGAAGTAATCGCTTCTTATTTATGTATGTTCATCAATTTTATGTAATGTTTATATAATAATTTTTGGGTGTCGCATTCAATATGCCTATCACATATGTTCTTTTATACATAGTAACCAAGTAAGTATAGAAATCTTACAAGAAGTAAGGTGTACTCTCCAAGAAGTTGAGACAGGGTGGTTTTGTAGTCAGTTTTGAGAAGCACACAAATTCTATATTTCCAAGTTAATGATTATATGTGGAATTTTGTTAAGTATGACCAAAACATTAATCTCACATGTCCTTTGGAAAAAAGTAGAAATTATTCTAGTTCAGGAATGAATGTTGTTTCTGATTTTTAAAACTCAACCAAAAGTTCAGTAATGCTTTAATCATTGGAAATACCTGATGAATATAAAATGTAAGAATTATATACCCAGTTGTGGAAGGATAATACTTTTTTAAGAAAAAATAAGTAGTTTTCAAGGATATAACCAGTATGGTTTTAGAATCTTAAAAGTTGAATACCTTAGGAATTATTGACACACTTATATGCTTAGTTTTGGACAATGAATCTTTTAGAAATAAAGGTAAGACACAAATCTTTTGGAACTAGTTTAGCTAGAGAGCGTGAACTATTCCAAGGGTAAGATAGTTGTAAATATACTTAATGAGACTCCTTTAAGTGTTTATTAAGTAATGTGAATGTGAAGTATGATATATGCATGGTCAAAATGTATGAGTTCCTTTGGGATATTCTACCAAATAATGTCTTGACCAAGCATTCATTGATCATTATAATGTATCATGGAGTAATTCATAAACATGAATTACCTTATCCACATAAAATTTATAGTGATAATAAGGATTAATGATGAATCTTGCATTTTAACATTGATCAATATAGTGTAGCATGTAGAAATTCGTAAATGAACATTTCCTTATATACATCAGAGTCATGATTTAAGTAAAAGGGGTATCAATGTTACAACTTATATTAATTATGGATACTTCCAATATTTTTCAAAACATGCATCTCAAATAATCGAATTATTCCACAACAATATGCCAACTATAATGAAAAATGGATATCATATAAGTTATAGTATGATGGAAATCCATTATTTCATAAGAACATTTATTTAGATGAAATGATTTTGTTAGGATATAAACAAAATTTCCTTAATAAGAACACAAAGTAATTATTCTGAAGTTTCTAAGGATATTACAAAAAACACTAAGATAAAAAATATATGGTCAAGTTATAACCTATATTTCTATAAAAGGGTGCACATATCTACTTGGGATAGTGGGAGTAATATTGAATTGGGTTTAGTTAATGAAAAATATTCATAAGAAGTTGACATAGGAATAATTTCCTTAAGATAATGTGAAAAGAGAATATTCTAGAGGCACATACTGCGTAGGAAGGATAAAACCATAGTGGTGGTTTTATATTCCCCATTTCATGTGATAAATTATTCATTAAGAATAATAAATCCTAAATTTAAGAAGTATATGGTTATCGGCTAATATTGACAAGATCAATTAAAATTTGATAATGGATTCCATGTATCAAAGAAGAGGGGGTTATTAGTTTTAATAATATGGGGGGAATTCAAGTGAAACTATACATGGATGCTACAATCATGGAACCAATAAGGATTGATTGGTTATACCAAGTCATTATTACTAAATCCATTATAAGTGTACTTGTCATAGATACTTTCTATGATCATTTTATTGATAATTTGACGTCAAGACCACCAATCATGGAAGGTGTCTATATAGTGCAACCAAAAAGGGGTGATGACACAATAGAATACCAATAAGGGGTAAAAGTTACTAAAATATTGTTTAGAATTTAAGTAAGAAACAAGATCATAGAACATTAATTTTGAAGGAATATTTTCCATGTGTATACAAGAGGTTAGTGGGGGCACTAGTATTTTCCATATAAAACATGTTTGGTAACATATGGAAAACAACTATTGGTCTTATAGTTAGTTAAGACTAGAGTAAAATAAATACTCCATAGATTAAATTAAATTATAAAAATAAGTTCCATGGAACAGGATCTACTGAGGTAGATCTAATGGTTTCTTAGACCTATTCAGTCATACATATACTGACAAGGTATTGAAAAATACATGTTAGAACAATTTGAGAGAGAATTGTTACCAATTTCACATGGAATAAATCTCTCCAAGAAGATGCGTATGGGAAATAGGAGGAGATTAATGTAGTGAGTTGAATTATATTCTCTTCTATGATGGATCAATCATGAATTCCATGATATGTACAAGAAATGATATTTCCAACATAAAATTTATGGTATAAAAATATCATTTGTATCTAGGATAACTGCAAGGGAAGCATTCATAATTATCCAATTATACTTGAACAAGTAAAAAAGTCATATACATATTATGTGTAGAGGAATTGATATTAGTTTTGAGGGGACACAAACTAGTCATCACTGGATCAATATGATTTATATCACAGTCGGGTTGAGGTAATAAGTGGTACAAGATCATAAAATCTAGTTGTATCCATATCTACTAATACCGAGTATGTTTTGGTTTCGAAGGTAGATAATAAGTAGTATATTATATGCAATTATTTGTTCTAGTTCTTGGAATCAAACTCAGTAAGTAAAGTTTTATCATGATGATAATCATTTTACTGGAACTAGCCAAGATTTCAAGTTTAAATAGTGTGAAAGGATATATACTTAGGATAACATATCTCAATGAGTCTTACTCAAGGAGGTGGGGTTGCACTTAGAAGAGTTTTCATGCAGCAGGTTTGTGGAAGACCCTACAAGTAAAGTCATAACTCAGCAGAAACGTGATCTTAATCTTGTGATAGCTAATAAGGTTTGTTATCAAGTCAGCTTTAGTGCAAGTGGGAGTTTTGTAAAATTGGGTTCCCTAAACCCAAATTTATCGATGATTTTGATTACCATACCATGATTAAAATGAGTTATGCATGATATAAACTTACCATTATAGTGTAGATATTTTTGCATCCACTATTTAAATGGTAATTTCTATAGATTATTTATCATATCAAAATGTTATAGTAGTTCCCAAGATATAATGAGAACCTAGAAATACTATGAAATTAATCTTAAATATATTTTCTATGTTCTAGATACATCATACTAACTAGACATAGTTTATGAATAAATATCAAGTGTTGGGC